>CAJNDT010000846.1:1019028-1186251 GCA_905221615.1 Symbiodinium sp. CCMP2592
TATTATGTCTGTTTACCTGCCTGTTTAGCTTCTTTTCATGTAAGGATGTAAATGCATGCATGCATCCATCCATCCGTCCATCCATGCATGCATACCTCCACCCACGTACACACGAACGGTCGTGAAAATACCTGCATACATAAGTGGATACATACATGCAGACATGTGACATATGCATGCGTACACACATGCTGCATAAATGCATACATATAAATATAAATATAAATATAAATATAAATATAAATATATATATATATATATACACACACATGCGTACTTACATTCATCAAGACATACAGACATACAGGTATACAGACAGACACATATATGACAGACATACACACCGCTGCCATTGACAACATGCAATACCTAAGGTTGCATCACCTTACAGAACATCGCCCGAAAACTTGTCCTCTCCTTTATCTCTCTCTCTCTCTCTCTCTCTCTCTCTCTCTCTCTCTCGCTCTGTGTCGCTCGCTCTCTCTCTCGCACTCTCTCTGTCGGCGTCTCTCTCCTTTTGCTTGTCTCTACAGTTTACATGTGTGTGGACGGAGGGATGTATATCATATATCTTTACATATACACACACATATGAGACAAAAAGTAGCTACGCAACTACACATATTCTACTAGTGCGTACACACAAGAATATTTGAGAGATCCGCCATACAGAAGGGGCTGTCTAATAGTTCAATCAAAATTCTTCATTACATGAATACAGTACAGTCCAGCACGAGTGCTCTCTCACAGCACTGAAGCTTCCAAGCAACCACAACTGCAAGCAACAGTGGGCACGGGACTGTCATGCTTAGGGTTTTTGGGGTGATTCAAACATCTCCACTACACTGTAGCCTTACTGGACAGCACGGCAAGCCAGGCACAATAAACATTGAACTTCAGGTCCAAGCCCAGAACATGAGAGAGTCCGAAGCCAAAATCAGAGCCAAAACCCTGGCCATTAAACCCTGAATCCTAAACCTGAACCCTAGACCCGAAACCAGTCACGAGCCTGGAGATAAGACTGACCTGGCTGCTTCCGTCAGGCTTCCCGCGTGCCAGGGTTCAAGGCTTCCGGGTGTAGGGCTCAGTGACGCGTTTAGGGCTAGGGCGGCTAGGGTGTGAGGGGTTGTTGGGGTTTAAGGCAGTTTAGGGTTTAGTGGGGGCTTGAACGTAGCGCTTGAGGTTTAGGAGCATCAAAGTCACGGTTGCAAAAGAGATGTGGTGGGAATTGAGGCTGTCAGGTGTGCTGCCGTATGTTTTAGGGTTTAGGATGGGTTAGGGGAGTTGGCTTCAGGACTTGAACTGGAGTATATTGGATTTGTGCTTTGCCGAATCCCTAGACTTGAAAGGTCTAGTCTAGTGATTTTGGCGCACGGCTTCAGTAATATTATAGTTCAGGACACACATTCATATCGTGTATCACATATATATATATATATATATACATAGTTATCTGTTATCTATTTATATGTATGTCCCTGAAGCCCTAACCCGTGTAGCCCTGAATCCTGACCCTGCTATCACCCCCCCTTCAAACCTGCAACCCCACCCTAAACCCTAAACCCCCAAACCCCCAACCCCTCAACCTTGAGGATCCCACCCTTGCTACCCGCCTGGGCCGTCCGAGACGCAGAGCTGCGCCAGCTGAGGTGTCAGGCACGAGGTCAGGGGCCCCAGAAGGTTCCTCCCATTGCGATCTTTGTGTTTTGATGGGGTTTAGTGCTTAGGGTTTGGGGGGGATTGCGATCTGGGAGTTTCCGAAATAGGGGGCCCTCATATAGTACCCCAACTAGTAGGATCCTGATTATAAGGACCCCACAATAAGGTCTCCCTAATTTTCGGAAACTCCCATCTTTGTCTTTTGATGGGGTAAGGGCGGGGGTCAGGCTGTAGATCACCAATGCTGCCCAAGAACATGATAAGATTAAGAGGAGTAAGCTTTCCTCCGGATGCTGACCCCTGCTTCTATGGTTGGACTGGCTACTGCTACTGCCTCTAGCTGCCAATGCTGGTACTACTGCTACTGCTACCAGTTCAACGCCCTTTCTGACAAAATTCTGTTTCTCAGAACTTGCACTGGCACGGGGTGTTGATACCTAAGTGCCTTTCATCAGGAGCGGTGTTGTGACCATCATCTTCATCAACTTCATCATCAACTTCTTCTTCTTCTTCAACATCATCACCATCACCACCATCACCATCATCATCGCCCTCAGTAATGCAACCAGCATTGCAAACCGCATCCCATCCTCATCGTCATGTCATCCTTTCCGTCAACGTCACCGTAACATCATTGTCTTTAACAGCGGTATACTCGTCACCATCTTGCTAGTAATCCTCATCAAACGGTTCATCCTTGTCACCGGTATCAGAATCTCAATCAGTCACCAAACATCGAACTAAAGCTTAATGTATTCGCCACTTCCGAACAAGCGGACGAAGCAGTACGAGCCGTGATAGTTGTCGTCAACGTAGTAGTCGCAGCACACATCATAGTAGGAGGCGGAGGCAGGAGCGGGAGTAGTGGCAGTGGTGGCAGTAGCGGCAGTGATGGTTGTGGTGGTTGTGGTGGTTGTGGTGGTTGTGGTGAATGTGGTGAACGTGGTGGTTGTGGTGGTTGTGGTGGTTGTGGTGGTTGTGGTGGTTGTGGTGGTTGTGGTGGTTGTGGTGGTTGTGGTGGTTGTGGTGGTTGTGGTGAATGTGGTGAATGTGGTGAATGTGGTAGTTGTGGTGGTTGTGGTGGTTGTGGTGAATGTGGTGAATGTGGTGGTTGTGGTGGTTGTGGGGGTTGTGGTGGTGGTGGCGGAGGTGGTGGTCACGGTGGTGGTCACGAAGGTGCCGACAGCGGTGGCGATGGCGACAGTGGTGGCGATGGCGACATGGCGACGGTGGTGGTGGCGGTGGTGATGATGCTGTCAGTGGTGGTGGTGGTGGTGGTGGTGGTGGTGGTGGTGGTGGTGGTGGTGGTGGTGGTGGTGGTGACGGTGGCAGTGGCGGTGGTGACGGTGGCAGTGGCGGTGGTGACGGTGGCAGTGGCGGTGGCGGTGGTGGCGACGGTGGTGGTGACGGTGGTGGTGATGGTGGTGGTGGTGACGGTGGTTGTGGTGGTGGTGCTGGTGGTGACGGTGGTGGTGGTGCTGGTGGTGCTGGTGGTGGTGGTGGTTGTGGTGGTTGTGGTGGTTGTGGTGGTTGTGGTGGTTGTGGTGGTTGCGGTGGTTGTGGTGGTTGTGGTGGTTGTGGTGGTGGGGAAGCAGCACGCAATTGCCAGGTTCCATCCTACGCGACCACTGGCCCAGGAAATGAGCGGGGAAACAGTCACCTTTCTGATGCAGTTCGGGGCCCACAACGACCACCCAGAGAAGCTATGCGCGTGCATGGATAAGCTGAGTGGACTTTCGGTCACGCCCATTCGCTGGCGTGCAAGGTCGGTTGCGCAAGCTCTGTGCACAGTTCCCAAACGCTGCGGTTTGACCGGTCAACAGTGCCGATGGTCGGACCTAACAGTGTACACTCATGACATGATATGTCAGAAGGCGTGACTCGGACAAGGTGTGTGCCGCGTGCCGCTATTGACAACATGCTGTGGCTGAGTTGGTTGTGCAAGTGATGGCTCTTTGCATTCACCCAGGCTGCTTTGCTATATGTGTTATTGCTTCGTGAGCGGGGCACTCAGGCACGCAGGACGCAGAGGCCTCTGTGACAGGAGAGGACGCCGGTTTTGCGGAAGCATTGTCTCTTGAGCAGGTTGCAGCGACCCTGTACAGGTGGTGTGACACTTATTGGCTTCGCACTTGGCTCGTAAGTTCGTGGATGGTTGCTAATGCTAGTGACATTGCTGCTCCTGCGATGCGGGATATCAATGGTTCGTCACACAATGCAGCCATCACTCTAGCCACTGGCCTCAGGTGACGCTGTGTGTACAAACGATGCGTACTGCACAGGTCTTTCAGCGGCGTTATGGCAGACATCCTTACGCTCTGTCGCCCGATCAGTTTCGGGCATACACAGGTGTTACTGGGGAGCTTGCTCGACGCATTGGCCTGTTTCCTGATGAGGACTCCTCGTGCAGTGAGCAGGTTCCGTCACAGGTGGCGGAGCAGCCAGCAACGCCAGAAAACATCATGAGGAACTTCACCACGGGTCAATACCAGGTTGATACGCTTTGCCTTCCGCATGTGTCGCCAAAGGGATCTCTTGAGATGGAGGTTGAGGCTGCACTGGATCAGTGCATGGTAAGCTGGGGTCGTGGTTTGATGAGCTACCCGGCATGCAACCTGGACAGAGGGGATGCCACTATGGGCACGGATGCAGAACTTCAGGCGCCAAAGGCATTCGTCACAGGCGCATACGCGAGGGCCTCGTTTCATGGCTCGGGCCACCCGGGACTTTGACTGGCTGACGTGCTTGCTGTGCTCTCTTGTTCGCCACGTTCCTCCCGGCCATAGATTCAACTCAATGACGCTGGCACGAAACATTCTGACCAATGCGCAGAAGGACTCTCACAATGATGGCTGCTCGTGGAATCTTCTGCTGCCGTGCTCTATGTACTCACATGGCGAACTCTGGCTAGAAAGTGAGAGTGGCACAATCTCTTTGTCCAAGGACAGGAAATGCGGTGAGCTTCACAGCACGCAGAAGCTAATAAGCACATTTGTTTGCAGGTAGCAAGGCAATTTGGGTGTTATTGGGGTTTGTGAGTCAGGCTTTCAGGCTTTCGTTGCACTTCGGAGATGCTTGCAGGAAGGGGTATGTGTGATCCTGGATCCTTGAAGGAAGGGATTCGGTGGGAACTTGAAGTCAAGTTGGAAGTGTAACAAGAATTCAAGTTTGTTTGCAGGCATTTGAACTCCAACCCAAATCTTTCGGACAGTTGCAAACTTCTTTGCGGGCTCTCTGAGAGCAATAAACAGAGCCCATGGCTATGCCAGCTACTAGTAGTAGCAGTAGTCGTCGTCGCAACAGCAGTAGCAGTAGCAGCAGCAACAGCAGCAGCAGCAGCAGCAGTAGCAGTAGCAGTAGCAGTAGCAGCAGTAGCAGCAGTAGCAGCAGTAGCAGCAGTAGCAGCAGTAGCAGCAGTAGCAGCAGTAGCAGCAGCAGCAGGAGGAGCAGGAGGAGCAGGAGCCGGAGCAGTAGCAGTAGCGTAGGACTAGGACTAGGACTAGGACTAGTAGTTGTAGTGGTAGTGGCAGTGGCAGTGGTAGTGGTAGCGGTAGTGGTAGTGTGTGTTGTTTTTGTTGCCGCTGCTAGTGCCAATACAAAGACAGCTTTCATCAAGTTCTTGGTATTGATCTTGCCCACCTCCAGGCATGGTGTGGAGACGTCCAGCTGGCACGGATGCCAAGATGTGGAGTTGAGAGGGACATGTAGTGGCCAAGCTGTAGACCTGGGGCCCAGGCAGGCACAGTTCCGAAGCTTAAGGCTTTTGGGCTTTCTCACTGTGTCACGTAAGCACACGAGTACTAGCGTCAAAGTGTATACTTCGAAACTTTAGATAGATCATGTGGTCCTCAAGACAGAACCAAAACATTCTCACTGGCAAAAGTCTGACTTCTTGATCGGGCTCGTTACGATCGTGCAACCAGCCTGAAGGAAAAAGAGCATGCACCCTAAACCGTAAAACACAGCATGTGAGTCGCGTGCTAAGACTTCCAAAATTCTCAAGGAGAGACCAGCAACTGACCACCAAAGCAGTTCCTTGAAGACCCATTTGAGTTGCAGGCAATCTTTTTGAAACTCCTTGAGGATGCTGGGCAGTGCGCCACCTTGGCAGTTCTACAAAATGATGGCCTGCATGTCCGTCCGCTCACTTCAGCAACTACTTAATGCCAGCAGCATTGGAGGAACAAAGGACCACTGCCACAACGACAAACACCAACAGCAGCACCGCCTGCTGCCATTGTTGCCACGACCGCCACCATCTCTGTATTGCACCAGAACCACCGACTCTACGAAAACCACAGCCGCGGCTGCGCCAGTGCCGCCACCACCCGAACACGACACAACAGCTACAACAACATCAACAACGACAACCACCACAGCCACGGCCACGGCAACAGCCACAGCCACGGCCACAACCACAACCACAAACACAACTACCACCACGACCACGCAACCCACCACCATCACCACCACCGTCACCACCGCAACCACCAACGTCACCAACACCACCACCACCGTCACCACCACCACCACCACGACCACCACAAGCACCGCAAGCACCAGCACCACCACCAACAACCACCGCCACCACAACCACCACAACCACCACAACCACCACAACCACCACAACCACCACAACCACCGCAACCACCACAACCACCACAACCACCACAACCACCACAACCATCACACCCACCAAAACATTGCCATTTTTATGCATGACCAAGGATGCAGCTGCCCCTTGTTGTCGAATCCTCTTAGCTGTCGGATTTCTGCACTTCTCAAAACAAGAGATGGGAATCGTGAAGCAGATCTTCTTGAACCAGGTCGTCCTAGCTTGGATCCCACCCAACACGTCTCAACCCCAAACACACCACCTCATTCCAGTCATCTGTCGCGTATCCTAAAACTGTCTAAGTGTTGGTTCGAGAGGCTGGCGACTCCCAGGAACGCACGAAACACATTCGCACCGAAAAAATCAAGAGGAGTGGCCCTATCGTGGGGGGCTTCTCAGCCAAGTCAACACCCTAGAATCACGATGGCCTCGTGAACACATGTGTGTGAACTGCTAGCCGTTTCCGGATTCACTCAGGTCTCAGGTATACTTTCTGCCATGTGAGACTGGCCTGGTCAACCATACAGTTGCCAAGAATCTCGATAATACGCACCCAAACTTGCTCAAATATGTTGGGCGTTCAAGCAACTGGCCAAGCACCCCTCCGGGCCCCTCCGACCGCTGAGCAGTGCGGGAACCTGCCGAGCTAGCTATCGGCTGCCTCCTTCGAGCTATCTCCAGGGCAAACACCCCGTGTCTCAACAGGAAGGACAACTCAAACATGATACTCTGGACCAGAGCAGACAATGGAGGCAGGATGGCGCTTCCCAACCCCGTCGAATACCGGGGAGGCATAAGGGGATACTATAAGGACTTATTCCGATCTCTAGATTACACTGTTTGTTGGGATTTAATGGAAGTTTATGCTGCAGGCGCTCCGACGTACGTAAGTGGTTTCTTGATTTCCTTGGCACAATTTTTGGCAATGTGAGATTGGTCTGGGCTTTCTTTGGATGTCAAGAAGCTTGTTGGGGGGCACACTTTATGCTCCTCAACTGTAGCATAACATGCACCTACAGATGCTCTTCATTAGTATCACTATTCGGACTCCTCGAAGACTGAACAAACAAGGAAGTCGCAGCGCTGGCATATCGGATCTTCAAGCAGCCACCCAACCGTTCATGGCTGACGGATGGGGTCAGCACAAAGCAGCAGAGGAACTCCTCCAACGAATTCAGTGTTTGCTGCCCTCCTTCGAGCTATCTCTGGGAAGAACCCAGTGTCTCAACAGTGAAGCCAGGTGAAACAGTAGACTGCTGGTCAGTGTAGAAGATGGCAGCGGAGCGGCCCGTCACCATCGAGGTTTCAGCCAAGCCTGGACTCTGGGCCCTGGGATTGTTGATGTAATTTAGAGGCCTTAGTGATCAGAATAGGGTTTCGAGTACCTTATAGTAGGTCTAAAGTAAGGAACTATGAAACATACTATCGGCAACTATTTCAGCGCTTATAATTATATGATGTGCACCTTAAGCCATCTCCTGATTGGCACAAGTCGTTCCAACACAACTTCGGGCCATGTAGGACTGGTCTGGGTGGTCTCGGGATTGCGGTAGCTTCCTTTCCGTCATGGGCTTCGGGTATATTGGAGATGCTGTAAGGCCCTCAACCATCAGAGCTTAAAATCAGGAACTCCTCGGCAGGCATCAGTGCGTAGCCTTCGTCGGAGTATGCCCAACGTTGCGGCCAACACATAGGAATGCCCAGTGAGAGCTTTGCGCTTGAAGCCATGAACAATTCCAGGTTCGGGAAGTGTTTGAGTGACACTGGACGATCAAGATATGCTCTGAATATCGAGCCCTTCCAACGAACGACTGGGGTTTGGGACTGGCATTTTAGGCGGGCGTGGAGCTTCGGTTAAAGGCCCGCCAGAGGTTTCCAGTGCATGAATACCTATGTAAGGGTTAAACCCTAGACCCTCGACCTTGAAGGTTTTGGGTTTCCAGTGTAAAGAAAAGTAAGGGGTCTTGGTTTCTATACTGAACTTAGAACCCTAGCAAAAATTACAATCTTAGGTGTTTCTTAGGGATTACAATAACCAAATATTAAAAAATATTTCTAAGTACCCCTAAGGTTAGGGGTTAGAGTTTTAGGGGTGCGGGCCTTGAAGTTATGGATTTGGGCGTGCCGGGGATACGATGTGCCAAGCACAGCTGATTGGTATGGATAGCATCCGGTCTTCCCTAAACCCTAAACTCTTAACTATTAAAGCCCTTGACCCAAAATGCCCTAAAACCCCAAACCCAGAACTCTTAACCTTCAATACTAAACCCTAAACCCCTAAACCCCTAAACCCTTGAACCCTTAAACCCTTCACCCAAAATGCGCTACAACCATAAACAGGTGCAGGGTTTACTGGGAGGACCCTGGCTTGAATGCCGGGCTTTTAGGGTTTAGGGTTGAGGGTTTAGGGTTGAGGGTTTAGGGTTTAGGGTTGAGGATTTAGGGTTTAGGGTTGAGGATTTAGGGTTTAGGGTTGAAGGTTTAGGCTTTAGGGTTGAGGGTTTAGGGGCTCCTTAGCTAGTATTTGCTTAAGAACCACCAAAAAAATAAAAAAAAATATTCCTTATGGGGGTAATATAGGGATTATTATTTTTATTTTCTGGGGGCTTCTTAAGCAAATAGTAGTTAGAGATCCTCGACCCCCAACCTCGCACTGCAAAGGGGCCTTGATAATTGGAATCGGGTTTGGGGGTATTTTCAAAGAGGGCAAATATCATAAGGGGCTCTAAAACTAATGTTGGTAATTATTCAGGCGTCCATAGTCAGGAACTCCACCAATGTCTTAGAGTTTAGGGTTTAGGGTTCCACAGAGGGTGAAGGGTTTATAAGGACTAGCAGGATGTGGGATCCAGTGGTTCGGCCCGGTGTTAAGAAAAGTCTTAACGCTTCGGGAACGGGGTGTGTACTTAGGTGCTGTTTGTGGCTGTTTTGTCATCTGAAATTTTACAGGGCTCAAGTGCATGCAAGATCTGCGCAACTAAATACTGCTCAGCAGCTACAGTAGCGGTTGCTTCTGCGAGCCCTGGATACTGTCACTTCGAAAAGTGACTAGAGAGCAGCATCATGCCGCAATGCCTCACACTGCTTCGTAGCCTAAACCCCCGCAGAACCACTCTATTTAATTGTAACGCAGCGAAAGTACTGTATTCGTCAATTACTCAACCTAATGTGGGCATCGTCAGCAATTGAGCTTTCCAGCCTTTGACAACCCGAGCTCGACTTCACCTCACAGGCACATGAACAGTAAGCACATGACTTCAGGAATAGAGGGTTAGGATTCAGGGATTTTGGCTGTACCGGCCGTTTTGGGCTTAGGGATGACGGTTCAGGGTGTTCGGCTTGACCCTAGATTCAGGACTTGGAGTTCATGAAACACATTTCCATCAAGACCCTGACCAACATCGTCAGCATCGCCAGCTGCGTGACTGTCATGATAACCATCGTCTTCGCCACAATCAGCAACAGCACCCTCACTCAGTCACGACCCAAAGCGTAAGCAATACAGCAGTAGATGCATACAGTATGTAAACACAATACATAAAACAAAAAGCTAAACTAAACAAACAAATACAACAAATACCGAATGAATCCATAAACAGTCAAATAAACAACTGCATGCATACACATATGAATCATGATTACAAAGCTTCAGTATATAAAGAAATACATATGTACATGTGTACGTATATGTATTTATGTATTCGCATATGTGCAGAACATTGTACAACAAATAAGGCAAGATGATATGGTATCATGAACTTTAATATACTACAGCACAATAAGACTTAATACAACGAACAAATAATACTGTAATGCAATGTCAGTATGAACCTACTACAAATACAATGAAACCAATAAACTAGCTTACTGTAAAGCAAAATACAATATGATACATAATCAGTATATAAACAACCTGAACAAACCATATCTGATAGTTTCATACAATGTCGTTCAAGATAAGAAGAATACTGCAAGCAGTATGATACAATACCATGCTGTACCATGGAACATTGTAGGGTGATATAGATTGCACGGTAGGGTAACATGCAATAATGTGTGATGTTATAATACACCGTACTGCATGATGTTTCATTTGACGCGCCTGCAACTTAAAATTTTACCAGACCACCGGACATCATGCTGTATGTTGTATTAAGTCATACTGGATGATAGTATGTGATATTATGAAGAAGCAAAGTTATTTGACAAGTAGTTAGAATATATGACAGTCTACAATATTGTATGGAACACTGTGCAGAATGTATAACATACAATATGTGAAAAACATTGTGTAAGGTGATAAACAGTATATAAGACACAACATAACACTACGCATGTACATGTATATATACATATATATATATATATATATATATACATATACACATATATATATATGCATCGTCTTATATGTTATATGCTGTGTATATATATATATATATATATAGTAATGTATGTGAGAATGTGTGTATATATATATATATGGAAAGAGATATGCATGTATATATATATATATATATGTAGAAACATATAGATATATAGATAGATAGATAGATAGATAGACATAGATATATATATATATATATATATATACATATAGACATATAGATATGCACCTATGTAGATGGATAGATGTACATGTACCTAGATATATAATACATACAAGTATACGTAATGTACACTATAAACTGTACATACTGAAATCTAAATTGTAGGTTGGTTGGTTATATGTTATCTATATACATATATGTGTATATATTATACTATATATATATACACATGTGTTCATGCTCGCCCCTCCCCCCCACGCCCCTCCCCCCATCCGCCCGACACACTCGCCCCGCACTTCCAAACTTGCAATCCCGAAAACCCACAGTTCTGGCATCCGTGGCCTGGCCGGAGTTTCCGAAAACTAGGGGTACCTTATTTCAGGATCCTTATAATAAGGAACCTACTATTAAGGGTACTTAGGGTCCCTTATTTTCGGAAACTGCCATTTTCTCCAACAACTTGGAATTGTTTGAGCTTGACAGTGTTTGATGAGTTTCATCGTCGTAAACATTTGAGCACTACGGTGTTTCGTGTTGGAGTTTTGCGAACGGTTGAGCCGTACATTGTTTGGTGAAGATTAGGACACCGAAGACTGTCATGCTCAAGCACTGTACGTTATGTTATTTTGGTTGCAGCTTGATGACATTACAGTATTTCGGGAGTGCCGATTCTGCGCATTGCAGTGGTTCGTGACAGTCAGGACAGGACATATCGTGTTTCCAAGCACCCTTCGCGAATGCGAGCTTCATTGTCAGTCATATTGCCAATCAACTGCACATGCACTAGGTAGTTGTGGAGGTAGTGGCTTGGCCAGTGTCTTTGCCTATGCAGGGTTGACACCGTAAGTATTATTGCTGTTGGTTTTCTGTGGCTGTTTTCCCGCTGCTAGCCGGCGCGAAACTAGCCTTGTTATCTCGTATTCCAAATTTATTCTCTTCCTCTTCTTGTGATATGAAGATCAGAGCACAGCTGCACCCAATTTTCTCTCCAACCCGCCTTCCCTCTGCAGCCCCCAGCTACCCGCCCCTCAGATCTCCGACCCTCGGGGGGTGGGGACTGGAGGGCCGGAAA
Organism: Symbiodinium sp. CCMP2592; assembly: GCA_905221615.1. Taxonomy (NCBI): domain Eukaryota; class Dinophyceae; order Suessiales; family Symbiodiniaceae; genus Symbiodinium; species Symbiodinium sp. CCMP2592. Next base: position 1,030,925 of record CAJNDT010000846.1, read on the forward strand.
AAAGGAGGGCCTCAAGCACAGGAGGGAAGGGGAGGCCGAGATCCCTTCTTACTATACTGAACTTAGAACCCTAGCAAAAATTAAAACTTTGCTGTTTCTTAGGGATTATAATAACCAAAAATTAAAAAGTACTTCTAAGTACCCCTAAGAAGTCGTTTAGAGAATTCAGGGGACCTTGTATTTCGGGGTCCTTGTAATAAGGATGCGACTATTTAGGGTACTATATTAGGGCCCCCTATCTTTAGAGAAATCTACTCCGACCCTGACCCAACCTTAAATTTCACATGATAGAAATGCCACCAATAAACAGATTATAGGATCTAATCCAACCCATGCCAGTTTCTTATCGAACGCATCCGCCGCATTGCGACATTGTAGTTGGAGCAGCGCGAGTTGCACAAGATTTGCTGTTGACTGCACGATCCTTGCTCATGCGGCACCTCATTACTTACATGGGCAGATATGTAAAGTTCGATGCAGATGCATTAACTGTTTTGCACATCTCATCATAGTCCACGTGAGTCTATCTCCTTTATTTCAGATAGCTGGGCAGCTTAATACCGACAGTCTACCACTTGTAGTTCGTTCTTGTCATCGTATGTTTGAGTCTCACCACAACTATCCCATCACCGATTCATCATCATTGAAACCGCAGCAATTTGTTGAACAAATGCCGACAATCCTGCCACGGCAACAAACTTTCCAGCATTTTCAGCTTTTCCCACACATTATGTACTGTTGTTAATCTCAGGGTCGACGTTCGGCCCCAGATCCATATACATGTCCAACCCGATAAACATAGCAGCACGGCTTGTATTTACTCGACGAAAACAGCACGAGTGTATCGGTGACCACGTTGCTTTTGGCGTGACTGAACCGTTTACACCTACATGGAACCAACCTTTAAAGTCGCGTGGAGCAGGTGGGCTTGACGGGGGGCGGGGGGTGACTACATAAACCACACACACGCACACACACCTGTATACACAGAGTAAAAACAGATCGAGAGAGAGAGAGAGAGGATGTATAAGAATGACCCTAGAACCGGACCTGGACTAGAAAAGTTGCCACTGATGGATCCCAACGAGATCATGCCCCTCAAAGAGCCGCTACGCACAACTCTGAGACGCCGGACCGCAAGAAGCAAGAAGGGATTTCCGTGGTCTAATCATTACCCAAAGGCTCCAAAGTAGTTCTTTTTTGGGAGTACCTTGTAGGATTCTAAATATGAACGCCAACAAGGAGCTACGGAGCCTCTAGGTAGACCTTAAACAACCCTAAACCCTTAACCGACAGCGGAACCAGCTTCTGCTCTGCACCACGAACACTGGGACATGCAGCGACAGAACATCATGTAACCAGGAGGCAGACGCAGTGGGATAAAATGCATACTGGAGAAAAGTAGAAAAAAGAAGCAGCAGAGCGTAAGTAGCAATAGCCTCCTACGTGTCTTGATATGCGCGTCCTGCTTCCAAAACATCTCTCTTCCACGTGATCTTGCATAACAAATCCCTCAAAAGCACCATTCATTAGGCCAAGCCACCACGGACTTGATATCCGAACTGAAGCGAGGTGCAGCAAACTCAACCTCAAAGCGACTTTGGAAACAGACCAAGACAGTGCTCGTGGGGCAATATCTACATGTTGTTTCCATCAATCAATATATGATATATATATATATATATATATATATATATATATATATACATATACGTATAGGTAACATACAAAGTGCATGTACATATAAGCGGCTGTAGATGTAGCCGAAGAGCGAAGAAAGTTGTTCACCCAGGTGTGGAGCACATGGGTTGATCATCGCGGGTACTGACTCTCACCGAAGGGTGTTCTGCTTCTGGGCTGATGATATTCTGATAAGGACAAACGCCTTAAGGTGGCTTGGCAGCACTTCAGGGGCACTCAGTGGCCTAGCGACTTCGGAGCCCGCAAGCTCCTGAGATTGCAGGCTTAAGGCTAGCGGCGTTTTGTCTGCTGTTCTGCTGGCCCCAGCAGAATTCGTAAGCACACTGACTTACTACCAAGCTCGTGCTGTATCTCTGCAACCAGCAGCTCTTCAAGTCTTCGCTGTCGTCGGAACTCTGCCCCGAAAAACCACAGTAACCAAAGTTTAAAAGTCAGCCTCTCGAGATCTTCCGACGCTTCGAGGCGCCTGTCGCAGCTGCAGGGCGCAGGTGGCGCAGCTGAAGCGCCCTCTGCGGCAACTCAAGGACATACTCCTCAAGCTTTGTATCGAAAGCTTGATTCAATTGGCAAATACAGCCCGCGGCGCAACAGCTTCATCCGAGTCCCAGAACTAGCCCAGCTGACCTTCTCTTTTTGAAGAGGTAGCATGTCGCTGTTTGCCACAACATGGGAGCGTAGGATGCCAAATGCCCGAGACCGAGGCCCAAGAAGCCAAGTTGACCTTTGAGCCTTCGATATTCAAACCCTAAACCCTAAACCCCTAACCCATAAACCCTAAACCCTAAACCCTAAACCCCTAAACCCTAAACCCCCAACGTAAATTGGGCCCAACACATCTTCGGCTCCTGGAGCTCGACTCTAGACTTGTCGGGCTTCACATCCTGCATCTCAGTGTCTGGGCTTAGGGTTTAGGGGTTTAGGGTTTAGGGGTTTAGGGTTTAGGGTTTAGGGTTTCCGGTTTAGGGTTTAGGGTTTAGCGTCTAGGACTGTACCCGAGGCTTCCCTGACTATTGTACCCAAAGGATCCAGAGTAGTTCCTTTTTGGGATTACCTTATAGGATTCTAAATATGAACCCCAAAAAGGAACTACTATGGAGCCTCTAGGTAACCATGACTATGACTCTGACTATGACTGTGACAACTAGTAACAGTACGACGATGATTGCGATGACTATTGCTACTCAGTACTTTTACGATTAGTGATCTTAGTACTATTGCTTCTTCCAGTTCCACTCCAACTGTCCACTGCGACTACTATTATATCTGCCACTCTCCCACGGCGACTGCCGGTACCAGCACCATTGCGATCAAAACTATAACTACCATTACTACTACCATTGTATTTACTTTTTCGATTTGTACATTGGGAGGGCACCCCGGGCAAGAAATGGGCTACATGGTCTGCAAAGTGATGCAGGCTTTGTTACGGCCGCACGCACGCGTACAGACACACAGGCACACACAGTCACACCCGCACCCGCGGGAACACACACATATATATATATATATATATATATATATTATATATATGTATATATATATATATATGTATTCGCGCACACCAACACTGATCCGCACAGATCACCAAAAACAACACGTACTTCGCAAGCTGCGACTTTAGGATCGGCGCTTTCTGTTTCGCGCCCTCGGCCCTGCTTGCAGAACTCCCCTGGGTGTTGTCTTCGACCTGACTGTGCTCATACATCTCTAGCCCGCTTGGTTTAGGGTTGAGGGTTCTACCTGTCCTGCCCCTGCTGCACGGAACCGGTTATCTCTGCAAGACCGAGTGCTCAAGTGCTATGCTGTCCTTGGTAGCAAAGGGTGGCAAGCTGCGAGCACGTGTGGGAGCAAGCAGCCCGGCTGGCTCAACAGGTACGTCGAGGAAAGTCCTGCGAAGTGAAATGACGCACAGTCTCAAGACTCAGAAAAAGACACTGATTGTCAAGCCGTAGTGGCGATAGACCTTCCTGAGAACTGACACTCTCCTACTGCATGAAGCTTTCCACCATGAAGCTATCTACAAAGGGTCGATTTCATGGCATCGGCACACTCGCCGACAATTGACATGACGGTCACCGTTCCCGTGTCCACCCGAATGCCGGAAAACGAACTCGCACCGACAATCTAGCGAATGTAGACAGACACTTTTACACCTGTATGGCACACTCTCGCGACTGAAGGTTTATCTTTAACACATCTGGAGGGCTTTGATTCATTAATAATAAGATCTGACTCCTCTCGACTTCCGGAGGTCGCCGAAGACTAGTGCCCTTAAGAACTAGAATAGGGTTTTCGGTGATATTGGACTCTAGGTTTTAAGACGGGATACAAGGGAATAGTATGAGTAAGTATTCCGCCTCTTGTTTTTGCGATCTTGGGTCAAGGTATCCGTTTGCATGCAGAATATCAGCCGCCCGACCCGCACTCCCCCGCCCGACCCTAGCGACCCAAGCCTATGCATCCCAAACTCCAAATTACCGCCAGCTCCAGGGTGCAGGGTGTAGGACTGTAACAGGGTGGTATGGCTGGCGAATGTATCCATGTATCCTTGATGTTCGCTATCACTACGTCAGTTCGATTCAGTGTATGAGAGGCCCTGTCCTGTTGTAAACCGCCATGGTAGCACAGCTTTGCAAACCGCTGTTGAACCGACATGCTTTGATCGGGCGAACGGTTCTTGCTGCCTCTGGGGGCGGGGTGGGGGTGGTATCCGACTGTAAGAACTTGTGATCGTGGCCAAGCCAAACCCTGCACCCTGACTATCCTCGTCGCCAGCATCCTCATCTGCAACACCAGAAAAGAGGACGACATCAACAACTCATAACTTACAGCCTCTAAAGCCCCTCCACAATCGCAAAAGCAGCTCAGGATTTGCTAGAACGAATGTAGGAGCCCAAATAATTGGAACAAGGCTTTTATACAAAACGTATAGTTGGGTCAGAACGGGAGGTAATGGAGATAAACAGAATCGGGTCCAGAAGGGGAAAACACTAGAAATGATTCCGAGCCCTCTGCTACCATTAAAACCGGCAGCTACTGCAGCAACGTGCGGCAGCATTCACCCAAGGCCAACAGCACTGACAACAACACTTACACCACAATGAGTTATAAAGAGGTCGAACAAATCAGCAATGATGTCACCTTACTGTATAGTCACTTGACAATTGTAGAATAATGGATATCGTTTGAAACCCATTGAAATTATAGGCCCCGACATTAAGTATGATGAGGCCTCCATATCATGGCCAAAAATGCAACGGCACTCCTTTTCACATCCTCTTTCCGTTCTAGGCATCTCTCCAAAAAATGACTGGATAGTATTTCGAGAATGGAAAGGCAGCTCTTCTTGAATCAGGGTGCCCTAGCTTGGATCCAACCGAATGCCGAATGCCTCTACAATCTAAAGCCCCGAACCTGCCAACTCATTCCCTTGTCATCTGTCGCGTAGCCCCCAAAACTCTGTCTTCACGATGTTGCTTTGGTTGGAGAGGCTGGGCGACTGAAACCTGCTAATATAGGGGGCTCAATAATTAGAATAGGGTTCTGGGGCCCATTATACTGTAGTCATAATAAGGCACCCCCAGAATAGTTGGTATTTATTTGGGCCCCTATATTCTGTTTAGGTTAGGATTTAGAGTTCATGGCTTTGGGTTTAACCCCTGGTGAACACCTGGCCTAAGCGGAGGCACTGCACTCTTGCATCCTCTGAATCCACATGCAAAGGCATAAACTTGGCCCTGTTATGGGGCACCAGGTAGCAAGGCAAATTCCTGCACCATGGTACACGATTACTGGAGCAGATCAGGGGTGAAGGTGTCAACAGTGAGCTGCGTCGTGATGCATTCTGATAGGATCGACCCTTGGAACACAATTTCGGGCAACATGGGACTGCTGCGAGTCGTCTCTGGCTACCAAGGAGGGAGTACGTGGTGCTGTTGACCCCTCCGGGCGTAGAATATGGTAGCGTCTTACAGAGCGAAGACAGCTGAAGCACTATCCGCAATCCATGTTCGCCTGGAAGGAGACGCGCCTAACCCTCTGGGATTTCAGCCATGTTGAGTCCTTGCTTTTCCATGCAACCTCCTCCCAAAACAGAGCAAACATTGAGGTGAAAGCTATCATGAACCGCCACACCCTCTAGAGCAGCGTTTTACAAGTAACCACATGAAGTCGATTTGAAGTTTGGGGAGCGCACAAAAATAGCTTGACATGTTCCTCAACAAAATCAACTCCCGTACTGCTGGCTTTAGTGCTCGTGCTGGGGGGTTTAGGGCATAGGGGAACATGAACAAACCTGATGTGCTTCTCGAGGACAAGCACTACACCAGCACTACACTGGCACATCTCCTCCAGCACGGCTATAAGTCGGTTCCTTGCTCCTTCCCCCCACGAGGAAAGAACTGCTCTCGAAGATCGGCTCTGCTGCTTGTGGATTGCGCTTTGCAGGGTTTGGGGGTTCAGGGATAAAGCTCGGGAAATCGCACTTAGAGTGGCCAGCATATAGCCGCTTACTATAGGGGCCTTAATAATTAGAATAGGGTTTGGGGGTATATTCTACTATCATTATAATAAGGAACCCCCAAATAATATTGGTAATTATTTAGGCCCCTATATTAACGAAACAGCACCCAGCAATCCAAGCCCCATCTCAGAACCATTCAGTATCCCCTTACTTGGAGGTTCATGGGTAGTATAAGTATAGCTACCCTAGTTATAACCCCACTTATAACTACCCATGAACCTCCAAGTAGGCTGCCAAGACCACGTCATGAGTCCGGGATGCAAAGAGCACGACTCCGAGGGGTGGAAACAAGCCTTCCCCACACTGTGCACGGCAGCAGTCGGGAGGCGGAAAGGGCATGTGCTGGGAGGACGAGTCCCCACACAAGACCACCCCCAGGAGCGAACACTGCCACAACCTCGACTTCGGCCGAATTGAGATCGGAACTGTGGCTGGAGCACCATTTCCACCCCAACAGTGACCGCGGTACTGTGGCGGGAAGGCCGTGCACGCCTGCCTCTCGCGGGCGCTTTGCGAGTAATCACTGCACACTAAATGTGGAACCCCACAACTGCACTTACCCGGCTGCTTGAGGAAAACATGAGGGTCGACGGGTGGTGACTAAGTAGAGTCACCACCATTTATGGGAATCATAACAACAGCAAGAAAACTCACAATCGCAATCACAGCAGTACAAACAACACTAGGCGACTAACAGCAAACATCACGTTCGCAGTGGAATGACCTTAAGCAACCAGTGATTGTACACACGACCACAACTGCAAACAAGAAGCCGTACCGAGCCCCCGCCCAGAGTGAAACTCACTTGGTCGATTGCGCCCGACCATGCCCAGGCATCGTCTACAATACGGCTATATACTATACTACCAACACTACTATACCAGTGATACTATACTACAATACTACTATGTACTTCTCGACTGTACTACAATATGCTAGACTACTATACTAGTAACAAGTAAACATGCTATACTACTATACTACTGGTACCAATGCAACGCTACCGACCGAGGCCGATGTTTGACCATATCGGCAACCACATTTTGCAACTGTGACTCGGTATCAGGGATTTCTGAGGTGGACACCCACTGCCACAAATTCACCTTTAAAACCAGTGCAATGGGCCTTTCGAACTGCAGTGAGAACGTCCATTTCAAATTCACCTTTAGGGTCTATAGTGTTTAGGGACACTCCGACAGGTTCACCTTCATGGAAGCAGCTTCGCTGAAGTCCGAGATTGCTGCAGCCTCCTCTCTGTCTCAGGTTTAAACTGAAGCTTCTCTGCATGGTACGCTGAGGGGTCTGGGGTTCACGTCCTATGGGCCTATGGGCTGCAGGTTTTGCGAGCCTTCTATGTAGGGACATAAACCCCAACCCCAAACACCGGAAAAGCTTACACACTAAACCCTAAAGCCCTAACACCCTAAACCCTGAACTCCTAAATGCTAAACCATAGAAGACCATAGCCGAACACGACCTGAATGCTCATTAACAGGTTCGGCAGCAATGAGGGCAGCTGGCACATCGTCGCAGCGATGTTCCTATTTACTGCTTCGGAGATTTTAGAGTTTAGGGTTTAGGTCTGGGGATAAGGGTTCAGGCTGTTGACTTGAGGGCTAGTGGTAGCATGCAACCGCCAGAGCTCAAAAACATGGATGATTGACCGCTGTAGCAATGGGTACAACTTCCCTCGCCTGCAAGTGCCAACGGCTTAAGGTTTGAGGATTCAGGTCCAAGGTTTAGGGTTGAGAGTTTTGGGATTCGGCCCGTTCTTTCTTTTTGAACCCTCTTTTCCTCCTGCCCGTTCAGGCTTTAGAGAAAAAAGACAAGGATTGAAGACTCCAGCTTCACGACGTAGCCTTCGTCGGACTCTGCCCAACGTTGCGGCCAGTGCAGATCGTACAAGCCAGACAGCTGGAACATACCTTTCGGAATACGCTTAAGGTGCAGCCTAGTCCTAAACTTCTAAACCCTAAGGCCTAAACCTTGAACCCTGAACCTTGAACCCTCAACCCCAAAACCTGGACCCTAAAGCAGCACGAATCATCCTTCAAACTCACTCTCATATCGAAAGTGGTGAGGATTTTGCACACGGGTTTGCATGCGGCAGGGTTGCATGATAAAGGGGCCTTCATAATCAGAATAGCGGACCGTGCGGTTTAGGGCCGAAGAACTCTGCTAGTTTACCTTATTGGAAATCGGCTGCGGGCATGAACTAAGGGCCAAGCCTTGAAAATCCAGCATGTGGACTATGTCATGGGAAGACCATCATCATAATACCCACAATAAGGACTTAGTAAGGCCGATTTAAGGAAGTATAGTCTCCTACCCCCCTCCCCCCTACCCCCTAATAAGGGTCCCTATGAATCATCATCACCGTCACCTTCATCATGATCATTATTCTGACTGTTTGGTGCCGATGGATCTCTGGGCTCTGGGTGCGAGCCTGCTGTCATGCTCGATGCTATCCCTCGTCTCACGCCTTGGGGTTTCAACTTCAGGGTTGTAGGATTTAGGGCTAAAGGGTGTAGGGTCTGGGGCCGCAGAGTTTACCGCAAACGCTCTAGACCCTCTCACGAAGGTAAGTGCTCAGTCGATTCGTGGGTGGGTCAGGTGGTCATGGCTAGCAAGGGTTGTTTGGATCCCCTGCAACAGAGTTGGCTATACTGAGTGCCTGCAAGGCACTAGGCTTCAGAGGAAGACTTAATTCGGTGAAAATCTTGGATTCTGAACCCATCTGCTTGCAGTCTAGGGCTTAGCGGCATCACTTCATGATGCAGCCTAACCCTAAACCCCAAACCCCTAAACCCCATAAACCCTAAACCCTAAACCGTGTTCCAGTGGTCTTAAGAGTTGGGGACACAGGATGCTTCAGGCTTAAGGAACGGAGTTTAGGGTTTAGCGTGGCAAGATCCTCATCCACGAAAACTTGCCTTCAAGACTATTCAGCGCTCTAGAACCACGGGGCTTGAAAACCAAAGGCTTTACAGCTCGTCGACGTCAAATCTTGTTTAATCACCTGCTTGTCATGGTGTGTTCTGTTGTCTTCATGCTGTCAGCTGTTGTGCTTCATTGTCTGATGTTGTTCCATTTGCTTCCTTTGTTTATGACAGTGGTTTAACTGTCTTGATAAGTTAAAAGGGAACGATTTTTGGGGGCGGTACCCTCGGCCTGCAGGCCTGCCTCAAGCTTCGTGGAACCCCGGAGGTTGTGGTCCTCCTTATGGCTCGGTGGTCCAATTGGGATGCGGCACAACAGAAGCGCTGCAAACGCCAAACCATAACCAAATAGGGGTTTACCAACGTGTTGTGGCATAAGTTGGCTTGCTAGTGCGACAGGGCCGGGGCACCACCAAGGTGTTGCAAGTACCGCACCTAAACCACACAGGGGCTTAACAGCCTGTTATGGAAGCAAAAGTTGTCGCGATCGGGCTGCGGCACAACCATAGTCTTGCAAATATCGCACCAAAACCAAACGGTGCTTTACCAACATTTTTGGCTCCACTGGTGTGATGGCGGTGCGGTCCTGTGAAAGTCCCGTACATAATTCGTCACCGAAACCGACACGTTGGTGAACGCCGCTGTCACTGTCTTGATGGAGTCCCTAAACCCTAAACCTTGAATCCTAGACCCTAAATCTTAAACTCTAAATCCTAAACTCTAAATCCCAAACTCTAAATCCTAAACTCTAAATCCTAAACCCTAGAGCCTAAATCCTAAACCCTAAACCCTAAGGCCCAAACCCGAAACCCTAAATCCTAAACCCTAAACCCTAAAAGCTATTCAGCCCATAGCTCAGAAAGCTCCTCAAGCCTTTTCACGTACTTGCCTTTTGATTTCTGTCTGCGCCTGTTAGAACTCCTCCAGCCGTTTCAGCCCCTCGGTGTTTTGGACTACTCTGAACATAGTAGTATCGCTTGGAACTATTTCATCCGTGTAATGCCTCTGCGTGTTGTTGATCGTCTTGATTTGTCTCTTTTTTTTCTTCCACGTGTTCCTTCGTTTTGTGCGTCTTCACTTGTCTGTTTGTCCCTACGTTTGTTTTCATTTGTATTGCTTGGTCCTTAGCAATGCTTTATGGTCGACATAAGCCTTGGATTTGTCGGAAAGCCCCGTAGTTTGAGTCCCTCGCAGAAGGTGCTGCAAGTGATCACAGCGATCTGCAGGACTTCCGAGCACAGCAACCGTTGCTTCTGCCAGCACAGCATACATGAAGTGAGCATGCATACCACCTACGGACCTAGCAGAAACCGACATTGCTTTGTCACCCAAACCCGAATCCAATTTTGCCAAGGCCGTGGTTTAGGAACTGAGCCGTTGCCACTGCTGCCTGCGAATGCCTGCAATTCAGCCTTTCAGCCCTTGCCAGCGTCAGCCCCTGCTGAACCTGACAGGGAGACCACACAACGTTCAACCACAGGAACATGTCTGAAGGCTTAGAATTCCGGGATTTAAGGTTGACCACTAAAGTTCAGAGAGTTGGGGTTCATCCGAGATTTAGGTTTTTGGGTTCAAGTGGACATATCTCGTTCATCATCATGACCAACGTCGTCACCACCACCTGCACCATGACCCTAAACCCTGAATCCTAAGCTCCTTTCAGCGCTAAACACAAAAACCCGTCCTCTGCACCATGGTCCCTTCTGCAGGCATGATAGACGTGCAATGCTAGCAGAAGTTATTGAGGAGGTTCGTACAACTTCAAAAACGTAAAACATGATGCGATGGAAACAGACGACTGTCCCGCTATGGAGCCTGCAAGACACCCTACTACACCAACCTCTGCGACAATTTGCCTAGCTCCACCTCCTGCTGACAAAACATCCCAAGTAAGTACTTTCTTCCACGCTGTTATCCTGCCTGTGTGTAACACAACCTGGAGAATGATCGAATTGACGCTTTCCTGCATGAGCCATCCAATGTCACGATGGAAAATTTCGTGAATATTGGCTGCAGCTACTTGTAAACAAGGAGCTGTGTTGTATGATGCTTACTACATCGGTATCCCGTATCTAGCAGACTCACACATAACATCTGACAAGTAACAATGCAATACACTCAACTAAATCTTCAGGCATGTAATTAAACCAGCTGCTACCAGGGATGTTCTAAGCTTTCAAGACCAGTTTAATGCGCAACCTAATTCGGGATTCGTTATGCAGCGAAAGCTCAGTCACACGGCCTTGAAATCCCAACTCTAGGTCGACGGTCTGAATGAGAAGCCGGGGCAGACTCAACCTCGAAGCGATATGGGGCTTCCGAAAACACAGGGGCACCTGATTCTGGGGTCCTTCTAAGAAGGATCCTACTATTTCGGGTACTACGTTAGGGTCCCCTATTTTCGGAAACTCCCATATTGGAAACGGATGCTAGGCTAGACCCTATACCCTAAACCCAAATACTCTTGTTCTGGCTTTTAGGGCAGGTGTAAGATCGCTACAACCTTGGGTTGAGAAACATGTGTGGAACAGCAAAGACATACAAAGCAATCTACATGTTCATCCTTCAGCACTTATATACTCACTTATTCAAATACCTATCTGTACACCTGAACCTATGTACACATATGCATATATAATCTAGATGCCGAGCCCCGTGACAATCGATATCAATATTCACAAAGCCCGGGATGGTATGTAGACCCCCAAAACCAACCTCGACCATATAACTGCTCGCGCGGGTCTCCGTATTGTCGCAGATGTAAGCCGTAAACCCTATAAATATCAATAGATTTCGTGTTCATGGACATGATGTACAATCTCGGTGCGTCTTATCGCAGTTGTAAAAAAACAGGGTCCAGTGTTTTACCTATACGTATCGTGACACTGTGCTATATGTGATGACGTACCTCTGCTCTCCTGCTGCGTGTTACTTTCAGAGCCCATACTGCGGCATGTAAAAATCTGCTTGGGTAGACGCACACAGCACGTACATGAAAAGTTTCCTTTGTTGGTTGCAAAACCAGAAGCAGTCGTGCAGGAATGCATGTCGTGTGTGAAAACTCAGGGGTTTATATGATAGAGATGCACAGTCTAAGTTCTAGGAAATCCCTGAACAAATCGAAGCTTGCTTAGGGACGGGTTTACACAAAGACCGGAATACCTTGTAGAATACACCCTATACAATAAATACCCTTTCGAATACGTTTTGGGTTACACTGCACACTTCCACTCTTACGCCCTATATCATACAAATATAAATACTATACACACCTTATAAGACACTATTTGGACTACCCTGTAAGCTATGTACCTTGTAAAGGACCACCTATTTATGATACACCCCGCACGCCTTTTATTACATATACCCATGGGGCACCCTATATAATACACTATATAGAACACCTTACAAGATAACCTTTAGAATAACTCCTCCATATACCTTATAAACCTTCACTTGGAATACCTTCATATAGAATACCGTAATGTCTTATTGAATACCTTACAGCCTCTGGAATACCTTATAATGTACTTTCAGGAATACCCCGTATATCTACACTATAGAATACCTTATACAATAACTTATGGAACACCCTGCAAACTACCACATAGAATACTTTACGAAATACCCCATGGGATGCGCAATCCCCTCTTCCTATCTACAATACTCTATAGAATACCTCATGGAAACCTTCTACGGTCCCATATGTGATAGCCCCTGTATATCATATCACATATATATATATATATATATACATATGCCTTTCCGCTTTTTAATATCCTATAGATAACACTGCAAACAAAGGAAATATAAAAGGACTATCCTGACGAACCCAAGATCTGAGAATCCCCCATAAAACTGTAGCGCGTTTGGTGAAGAATTTCTAGGAAAGAAAGCCGGAATCTAAGCGAATAGCTTATTGCATCCCTTACAACCCTTCTACAAACTTTAAAACTTTTCATATAGATTAACCTAGGCAATACATTATAATATAGAATACCCCCTTCTCTACGGTATACACACCTTATTAAATACCCTAAAGCCTCTGGATTACCTTATAGAATACTTTCTACAATACACGTTTTGCGTTTATGTTTATGCCCTATGGAATCCCTCATACAACGCATTATGGAATACCCTATTATAGAATGCCCATAGAAATATGTTGCATAAAGACGCCTTTATAGGCCTTATAGAATACCATCTGCAATACCCTTACAACTACCTCATAGAATACCTCTGTGTCTGTTACCCTTTGTATACCCCATAGAAAACTCCAAATAAAATCCATAGACTACCCATGGGATGCACCATAGAATGCATTATAGAATATGTTGCAGATACTAAGGATTAACAAGGAGACAATCAGGAGAATAAGACTTTCTATGATAGCAGGGGGGCAGTAAGTTCTTTTCAGAGAAAATCAGGCACGCAGTGCATGTAGGATCGGAGAATTCCTGTTATCATCCGAAAATTTTGATTAAAAGAACTAACTATGTAAAGAAATGCAGGAGCCCACGATGTAAGAACTCTCTAAATATTTCGAAGCTTCTGTGAGGATGCCTATAATGCACTGAAGCTTCGTTAATAGGAGATGTATAGTTTAGATGCTAAGTATACACGCCTATTTCCCTAAATTTCTTCAACTTCCTACTCCCAGCCCGCTGTCTTGGATTACGGTTAGCAGTCGTTCCCTACATTCTTCAATCTCAGCCCCCCATCTCTTGCCTTTAAAGGACTTCCTTCGTTCCTCAAATGCGCCAAATTCTTGGTCCTTGCCCCTATATATTGGGCTTAAGCGATTCATTAGTTCCCGAAATTCCCTCCCCATGAATGGGAACACCTGAATCCTAACCATGACGGTCAGAGTTCGGGATTTCAAGGATTTAAGGAATTCATTAAATCGGCACATAGGGCTGAGAGTTAGGAAATTAAGAATTTAAGGATATAGAGGATTTGCTAAATCCAGACATAGGGCTACGGGTTGGACTTCATTGGTCCAGACAGCAAGAGATGGAACATAATTCCAGATTGCATAGTCCGGATTTCTAGAAATCTCGAAGACTCAGTCAAGGAACTGGAATTCTGGAATGGCTGGCCCCCGCAAATCTGGACTTGTGGAAATATTCGCCGCCACAAATCAAAAGGTCAATAATTCCAGAATTCCAGATGTGCGAGAGCTAAGAATTCCAGAATTCCAGATTTGTCAGATCTGGAATTATTCCAGATTGGAAAATCTGGAATTCTGGAAATCTTGAATTCTAGAATTCTGGAATTCTGGAAATCTGGAATTCTGGAATTCTGTAAGAGTTAGCCTCCGCAGATGTGGAATTCTGGAATTATTAGCCCCCGCAAATCTTGAAATCTGGAAGTCTGTGAAAGCTAGCCTCCGCAAATCTCTAATTCTAGACTTATTTACTCTTGCCGTTGTGGATATGTGGAAAGATAGTGTTGCGATGAGCAGCATACCCTCTGGAGTCAGTGGAACAGCGGAATACATCAGCAAAGCATTTCGTGTCGCGAAAGCATACGTGCTGCCAACAGATTATTCGAGCATCAGAGTATTCCGCGTCGCGAGTCCCCGAACTCCAGATCCTGAGCTGCAGCTTTTTTCGTCGAAGATGAAGCTCCTTGTAATTGACATGAGGGCGCGTTTCTTTTTGTGTGTGTTTGCTTCTGTTCTGGGAGGGGGGGTACCATATATATATATATATATATATAAACACATACATATACTGCATTTCTGTCTGCCTGCCTTCTTGGCTGTCTGCCTGCCTGCATTGCCGTCTGTCTACCGTCAAACAGTATGTTTTCGGGGTGGTCGCAATAGACGACCGGAAAAGGTTGCACATTTAGGTCTGCAGCACATCGGGTCCACTGGTCCACCAGCAACGTTTCGTGTCACCTAGAACTGCTCCTCTTCCCTATGACATGATGAACATGGTAGTGATGAGGACCATGAGGTCATAATTCTGAGAATGATGCCGACGTTAAAGACAGGAGCACCAACCTCCTCACCCTGATTGCCAAGATGGAAATGCTTGTGATGGTCATGGTCGGGCCCTAGTGATGTTGGTGAGAGTCGGTTGGTGATTGCTTTGGAACACTGTCTGCGATTGAGGTGCCCAAAGACCCCGGGCCACAGTAAGAGCAAACCTTAAGGAATATTGATGAACATTGTTCGCTCGTGTTATCGTCGTCAAGACTCCGGCTTAGGCCAGAGGCGGCTGGTTGGTCCCTACCCGCAGTCGCTCAACAGACCCCGAAACGCATTGCACGCAACAGTCCTTTCAGGTCGTGTTTTAACTAGAAGCCCAACGTGGTACGTGCTTCATGATGTAAGACTTGCACGCCCACCGCGAGCCTCACACGCGGAGATGTAGCTTTTCTGGATGTGAGAAAAAAGTATAGACTTTTTCATAATGGCCCCTTTAAGAGAAAAAGGTATAGACTTTTTCATAATGGTTCTTTTAAGAAGAAAAGGTATTAAAGTATAGCACTCCTAAGCCCAGATTAGGGGATCCTTACGCCTTGGTACCCAGTGGCATCACGGTTTCATGTTCGACTGTAGAATCAGCGCAACGGTTTAGGGTTTAGGGTCTAGGGTCCAGGTTTTTTTTTTGAGTTTAGGGTTTAGGGTTTAGGGTTTAGGGTTTTAGGGTTTTAGGGTTTAGGGTTTAGGGTTTAGGGTTTAGGGCTTTAGGGGTTTAGGGTTTAGGGTTTAGGGTTTAGGGTTCAGGGTTTAGGGTCTAGGGTCTAGGGTCTAGGGTTTAGGGTTTAGAGTTTAGGGTTTAGGGTTTAGGGTTCAGCAGCTCCGGTCCGAGAAGTTTTACTGTACAGTTATACTTACAGTTTTGAAATAACACCCACCCACCCCTGAAGCCCATCACATTGAGAAAATAAAACTTTTCAATTTTTAAGCCAACTTGGACTCACATACTTCTGTAACTATGTTGTCCCAAACCGAGAAGCCACTCCACAAATCCTCAAGTTAGCCCAAACGCCAGCCTAGAAGCCTTGACCCTAGGCCCTAAGCCTTTTAGCCCAAACCCTAGATCCTAAACCCTGAACATTAAGGCCCAAACCCTACGTCTAAACCCTCAAGCCCAGGCCCTAAACCCTAAGGCCCTACCACACCATAGGCCCTAAACCTTAAAGCCCAAACCATAGGCCCTAAACCCCAAAGCCCAAGCCCTACGCCCTTAACCCTAAAGCCCAAACCCCAGGCCCTAAACCTATTTCAGTTATGGATTTTTTGGGATGCTTCCGAAAAACCCACATTCGTGGCCGGAAATCCCGGGCCGTGATTTCCGGCCACGAGCGTGGGTTTTTTTGGAACCGCTCCGAAAAACCTACGTTCGTGGCCGGAAATTGCGGCCACGAACGTGGGTTTTTTGGGGTGATTCCGAAAAACCCACGTTCGTGGCCGCAATTCCCGGCCACGAACGTGGGTTTTCTGGAGGGGTTTCGAAAAACCCACGTTCGTGGCCGGAAACCCGGGCCACGAACGTGGGTTTTTTGGGATGGTTCCGAAAAACCAACGTTCGTGCCCGCGGTTGCCGGCCACGAACGTGGGTTTTCTGAAGGGGTATCGAAAAACCCGCGTTCGTGGCCGAAAACCCGAAAAGGCCACGAATTCCTTAAGGTTTAAATACATATGATAAAGAGGTTTAGGGCTTAGGGTTTAGGGTTTAGGGTTGGGTTTAGGGTCACTGCAGAACCATGCTGTAACAATCTGGCTTCATGCAATTTCCCACAGAACATGTCAGTACACAAACTTTGGAAGCAGAAAAACTCGCTGCAATGAACCTAAGCTCTCACAGTCTTAGCTGAAACAGGCATCCTCCGACTCTCCGAGGAGCCCCTCACAGCTACGGGGCGCAGGTGGCGTAGCTCAAGAGCTCGTTGCGGCAACGCAAGAAGGTACTCCTCAAGCTCTGCTTTGAAAGCTTGATAAAACTTAACGTCCACTTGGCAGACACAACCCGCAGAGTAACAACTGCATCCCTGGCCCGAAGCTGACCATGTAGTCCTGACACCCAGCTGACGATTTCTTGTGTTTTGTACCCACATCTGGGCTTTAAGGCTGGCGAAAGCCCAAAAGAACTGAAACCTCCCAAAACAGCACCGAAACCTAAGACGCCCAAGTGGAACTATTGGCTTTCGATGCTTCAACAATACCCACACCTCCGTCGTAAATCGTGCCGCTGACAGCTCCTCGAGCACGACTGTGCACGCATCCGGCTTCTCGTCCTGCAACTCAATGGGCTTGCGGTTTAGTTTTGCACGGCATCTTTGCGTCTAGGCCTGTACCTCGGGGTGTTCGGGGGAAACAGTTTCTTTCACAGAACAGCTCAGCCTCGCAATAGCCCCCAGAGTTTTCTAAACCAGAAGAGGGACATGAAAATATCGATGCTACCGTAGGAAGCTGATTAAGAAACCCTGGGCCCACAACCCCAAAAGAGTAGGATTCATATAAGGAACCCTAATAAAGGCCCAACGTTTCTTAATCAGGTTCCTACATTACTCACTTCTGGGCCAGATGGTGTCTACAATACTTGCGAGTTCGTGCGACGGTACCGTCCCATTGTGTGGAGTCTTGGTTTGGGGTTTAGGGTTTAGGGAAGCTTCCCCGTTGGACTTCCTTGACCTCACTATTCAACGACTGGTGCAAGCATGAAGATGAACTACGGGTTTCTAGACTGCAACCTCCATCAATGCAACAGCACCTCTCCTGCAAGGCATCAACTTGACCTGTGTCTGGGCTTTGAAGTAACCAGGGAGAACAAAGTATACACTTACCTGTCATAATGGCTCCTTTCAAGGACAGGTCCAAAACAAACTTCATAAAGCATGGTACTCCAGAATCTAGCTGTCCGTGAAAAAGGAAAAGGCCCGGCCACCCAACACCGAAACGGCACCTGCTCTTAAAAACCAGGTGGGTGGTTGTCAAAATTATGGTCCCTTTTGGGCACCCTAAATATTAGGTGCCGTACTATATTAGGGACCCAAGAAGGGGACCATAATTTTGACAACCACCAAGGTGTTGAAGAAGAGCTGAAGTGTCCTGAAGCCTTCCGCTCAAGCTTGGCAAGCTGTGGGCGCGTCTGACTGGCGGCTCAGCTCGTTCTTGCGGCACATCCAGGAAGGTCCTGCGAAGTGAGCTGATGGGCGCACTCGCGGGACTCGGTGAAAGTGCAGGGTCTACGTGGCCTATCTTTCGCTTACGAGGCCACAAAGCGAGCAAAGTCAGAAAACAACTCGGATCTTAAGGCCAGGATGCACTAAGGCAAACGGTTCCCCCCGATATTACTCGAACAGTACTCGAACCCAGGTTTGGGAGATTGCTCCTGTTCTCATCTGGGCTTCAAGACTGGTATGTGAGGTTCAGAGTGGCTTTGGGGGCGGAGTACCGTGGACTGAAATATGTACGTTTGTGCATCCAAAGTTCTACCTAGGTTGAATCAGGATTCAAGAAATTGATCCTCATCAGGGGGCTTAGAGTTGTCGCAGATATGCGTAAGATGCACCCTCCCTCAACTGTACTGACTACCCAGGCCTCCACAATACCATGAGTGTTAAGGGCCCAGGGTTTAGGGCTTGATTCTCTTTTCGGGATGAGCACACATTATACGCGACGTTGTTGATGAAGGTCTGTTGGCTGATCTTGTATTTGACTTTAGCCTCCCTTCACACAAAACACTGCATCACGGGGGCTTTGTGTATCAGGCCCCGTCCTGACACACACCGCCATGGTCGGATGCGAGGGAGGCCCGCTATTGAAAAGAAATAAGTTGTGATGGACCGATCTGCTTCGAGCAAGCGAGCAGTTTTGCTGCCTCTTGGTGCCACGAT
This sequence comes from Symbiodinium sp. CCMP2592, assembly GCA_905221615.1. NCBI lineage: Eukaryota > Dinophyceae > Suessiales > Symbiodiniaceae > Symbiodinium > Symbiodinium sp. CCMP2592. Next base: position 1,049,942 of record CAJNDT010000846.1, read on the forward strand.
GATCTCAATCGGAAACACTTTCATGACCACCGACCATTTCGCAACCACGAAAAACAAAGCATTGGACATCCGTCAAGGTTGCATTCCTGGCTTATCTATTGAGTGCCGGGAAGGGTTTGCGTGGCTTATCGGAGATGGTGCTGAGCGAGCCTACCGGCTCAGCACCCTACGGCAGTTCACATGTCAGTGGCACTGAGCAGAAACTAAGCTGACCACGTATGATGATTCCACCTTGGTTGGAGGCTCAGGTTTGTTCTCGTAATACTGTAAACGGGTTGAATGTGACTGAAATGGCCTTGCCTGCCAGTAGGAGTGTGGTAGGTAGGTAGGCAGTTAGCTAGCTAGCTCACTAGGCAGGGAGGAGTTAGGTCGGTAGGTCGATACTACAAAAATAATTGAACTAGTACTACTACTACTACTACTACTACTACTACTACTACTACTACTACTACTACTACTACTACTACTACTACTACTACTACTACTACTACTAGGCTACTACTACTACTACTACTACTACTACTACTACTACTACTACTACTACTACTACTACTACTACGACTACGACTACGACTACGCTACTACTACTACTACTACTACTACTACTACTACTACTACTACTACTACTACTACTACTACTACTACTACTACTACTACTACTACTACTACTACTACTACTACTACTACTACTACTACTACTACTACTACTACTACTACTACTACTACTACTACTACTACTACTACTACTACTACTACTACTACTACTACTACCTACTACTACTACTACTACTACTACTACTACTACTACTACTACTACTACTACTACTACTACTACTACTACTACTACTACTACTACTACTACTACTACTACTACTACCACTGATACTACTACTACGACGACTACTACTACTACTACTACTGGTGCTACTGCTACTGCTACTGCTGCTACTACGACCACTGCTACTGCTTGTGCTTCCAGCTCAACTCGTTCAACTCCCACTTCTACTTACATTCCCTAGGAGCAATCGGGCCAGAAGCAGTGGTTGCAGTCGAAGCAGAAGCTTTAGGGTTTAGGGTTTAGGTAGTGGTAGTTGCCGGAGGTGAGGACGCTCATGCAGCACCTGCAACACAAAAAGTAAGAGCTGATCTCCTGCTACTTGCCATCCAAGGTTAGGGATTGGGTACGGCTTCAAAGCTTTTCTGTTTCAGACTTTAGGGTTTGATGCAAGGCCCCACGACGTTGCGGATGCCTTCGTGTTTAGCCAGAAGCCGTCTCACAGCGCCTTCTGAAAGCAGGAGGAGGATACAACCCTCCACTGCTAGCGCAAGATATCACATGAGCTCAAACTGCCCATGAGACACTTCAGTGGGCATGGGGTTTCAGTGTAAACTCTAAATACCAGGATCATGAAAAAATCCAAAACCCCAAACTTGCCAAAGAAGGAGGTACCAGTCTGAGGAGACTGAAGCACAGAGCTCCAAAACCCAAACCGCACAGAAACAAAACCGAGCCCTGGAGCCCTAAACTAAAGTTTAAAGCACTAAAGCCCGAAACACCCAAACCCTAAATCCCCACGCCGAGGCACCCAAGGAGTGACCTATGACATGCAGACGGACAGGTAGGTCGAAACATGCCCGCTCCTCGTTACGTTCTAGGCTTTTTTGCTCAAGGATACCTAGAGGCTCCACAGTAGTTCCTTTTTGGGGTTCATATTTAGAATCCTATAAGGTAATCCCAAAAAGGAACTACTTTGGAGCCTTTGGGTACTTAGTAATTTGGGTCTAGGGTTTAGGGATGCTTAGGGATGTTTAGGGGATGCGGAGGGTCTGTGGATTGCACATCGGCTTGGGCGGGGCATTGCTCTGGAGTAGAAATATATTTCTTGGCAGCAGAAAAGGGTTCAAGCAAAAACCTGGAGAATGAGAATTAGAATAATGAGGCTTCGCGGTTTCTTCCAATACGACTCTACGACGGCTCCACGTGAAACCGTGTCTTCCGGAGCATCAGATAAGCACACGCGCTAGAAGTAGTGGCTTTCTTCTGCCTGGGTTGGCGTCGCCCGTTCTGCGGCGCTGGAACCCTGAACCCTAACCCATATGGGAGTTTTCGAAAACAGGGGACCCTGGTATAGTACCCTAAATAGTAGGATCCTTATTATAAGGACCCCAAAACAAGGCACCCCTAATCTTCGGAAACTCCCATGTCTTCTTGCAGTGCACCGTGGAATCCCTAGAAGGCTAGCCCACAAGTCATGAACGTTCTGGGACATGTACCGTAAAGCTTAAGCTGCTTGCTTTTGGGGTTCAGGCCCTTTGGGTTTAAGTTTGTGGGCTTTGGGGCTTGGGATGTTGGGTGTAGGGTTCATGAAAGCAAGAAGTTTGGAGTTTGATGTTATTGTTGTTCGAAGACTAAACCAAAAACCCAATCTAATTCAGAAACATGAGACAGAGCCTGAATCCTGACCGTATGCTCTTCAGACATCCGCACTCTTGTGCCTCAAGCTGCGTCCGAACCCACTATAAACTTGGAGGCTTCCCACTGTTGATATGGAGGTTCAGAGCTTGGGATTCAGGGGCAAGGGGTTACTTGGAGGTTCATGATGGGTAGTTATAAGTAGGGTTAGAAGTCCCCTAAAAATTATGAGTTATATTTTACCTACTCTGCTTATAACCCTACCTATAACTACCCATGAACCTCCAAGTAGGCTTCAGCGTTTAGACTTTGGGGTTCACATGCAGGAACGCAACCACGTCGCAAGAAGTCATGCGCGCAGCATACACATTCGGGGCTTACCCCTGCTCATGATTCAACACGGCATGAGCGAACACAACATCAGTACTTGCCTCAGCCTGATTCAGCTGTTAACCCTGATCCCGAGGCTCCACATTGATGAGGTGGATTATCTCGTCAGCTGCCATCGCTGCGAGTTGATCCACCTTTCAAGCTGCAGGAGCTTGAATCGCCCCAGGCCCGTGATTACTTCCGACCGCTTTGCGTGTTGTGTATCATGAGCTACTCTTGAACAGTACTTCCAACAAGAGGATGTCCCTAAACCCTAAATCCTAAACCGAAACTAGGTGAAGTCTGATGTGGCGATGGGGAATGCTGGCTTGCAAGCTCCTGAATCGTTGCGCAGCAACCATTTCAAATGCCGGTTTCGCACACTATGAACTGCACACTTAGCTTTCAAGGGTTAGGGTATGTCATGTCATGTCTGTTGTCGATTTCAGATAGAACGCAAGTCTTGCAGAAGGTCAACCCAAATAGCGTCCACCATTTCTTACGAGGGATGGCTTACATCTACAAAACCCCTGTCTTTCTTGACACCCGAATCAAAAGTCAGTATTTGACTGTCCGACGGCCAGGATTTGCCAGAAAGTATGGAGGCTGCAATATTTTCCGGATTCGTTTGAGACCCTTCGTCATTGTTTGCGAAACTCAAGCTTTTTGGAAGGCTCAGTCAGCCAGTTCAGCTTCTGGAACAACTTTAATGTTGCTATAGGGATGAGAGTTTATTGTTTAAGGGTACGTACGGGTTTAAGGTTCAGATTTAGGTTACATATACTCCTTGACCCCACGATTTTAAGATGCTTCAGGCATGAGATCTGAATTCCCTATGCTGGGTTCTTATTACGGAAATTCCTGTAAGTCACCATGATCAGGAGACCATGCTGATTGCTATGGGTGCCTATTATGGTATATACTTTCAATGAAGTTGCTGGGCAAGAGCCCGGATCCGCTACAGAACCACCAAGCCCTGAACCCTAAGAGTTGAGCCGCATCTGTGACTAAACACCCCACAACCTGTTCCAGGTCATGGGTTGATATGAAATGACGATTCAATCGCAGCCGCAGAAACCATAACACGAATCTGATCCGAAAAGCCCTGCCTTACAGCCTCGACCCCAAACCCAATCTGAGGCTGAAATCCTACCCTCCTGAATCCTGAATCCACAAGGCACCGGAAAACTAGCTAACAAACTTTGTTTCGGGCGAAGCGGGGTTTAGGGTTTAGATTTCAACACTGGCGACCCACTGGCGACCAAGTCCGGTCAAGGGGCAGACAATAGCACAAATGCTTGTCAGGGTTTAAATCAAGGACATACTACTTCTCCTGTAGACTCCAGACGTAGTTGACTGTTCGAGTAATGGCAGTTTTCGAGCTGGGACCATGACCCCACTTGCCAGGCAGCGAGCACCTGGCAGAGTCACAAAGTCAATCCTAAGCCGCAAGCCCTAACCCTGAACGAATGGTTCAGCTGTGCTCAAGAGCCGGCACCACCAAAACACTCGGCAAAGCACCACAAAAAACACTCGAAACAGACAGTGTGTCCTGCATCGCGTGCTGCACGGGGTTTCGCAAGGACTCGGACAAGTATGCTGTGGCAATTCGCAGCTTCTTCTCAGTACGAATATACAACAGCTATATGCGAAGCCGCCTAAGACCTGCGAAGGGATTCCTAAGATCCAATCAATGCTGCAAGCGACCCGCCCACTCGGTAAGCGCAAAGCCCGAACTACTAAGCTTAACAACCCAGCAGCAGTGTGGCGCACGTGTAATCAGCACCCCCAAAGGAAACGGTCCCAATTTACAGAATTCTTCAGCGAGCCGAACGGAGGGCTCCTCGTGCAAGTGATTGGAGTGCCACGACCTTCCAGCTCGGATACTGCGACGCCAGCACCTGGAACCTGAATCAAGCCGAAAGGCCAAGGGTTTTTCGATTCGGGGTTTTAAGTGTTGAGGGATCAAGTGAAGTACCTAGAGGCTCCATAGTAGTTCCTTGTGGGGGTTCATATTTAGAATCCTATATAAGGTAATCCCCAAAAGGAACTACTTTGGAGCCTTTGGCTATACCGCACAAAATGGGAGCATCTTCCGCAACACCGGCTCCGATGCCCCCGGCAAACTTGGCCACGGGGTTTCGGGCGGGTCGAGGCCCGCTTATGGCTCAGCACCCCGCCAGACGTCCCAGTCGGTGCAGTCGCCGCCTGAGAGTACTTGGCGTCTCGGAAAAGTGCTCATAGGCCCCATTCCTAGTAGTTCCTTTTTGGGATTACCTCATAGAATTGTAAACAGGAACCTCAGGAACCCCAAAAAGGAACTACTATGGGGCCTATGGGAAATGCTTTGCAGAGTTCCGCCGCGCAGCTGTTTGCGCCTATGAACGCAAGTGTTGCCTTTGAACAGCGGTGGTCTTAGAAGGACTGTTCCGATGGCGGGCCCCAAAAAGCTGGTTTTTTTTTAAGCTCTTTACGAGCCCTCCACATGCTTGGCAGGGTGACGAACTCTCAATACGTGGGGGCACTGATTCGAGTCATTCTAGTCGCACTGGTCCCGCTGCTCCAATCAACAATATTTCAGCATGCCAAGCGTCTCATCCCGTGCACGAGGACACAGAGGTCGATCTTGCAGCTGGAGCCTGCCGCTGCATGTCCTCAGATTCCAAAGCACGACGTGCGGTATAATATGTAGATACCCACTCAAGTGCTTCCACATCGCAGAAACGATTCTGCCCGAACTTTCCAGATCTTTGCAAGCTAACCCTGACCTTACCCCGCCCAGAGCCGAATTCAAAACCTGCTCTTCACCAGCGTCTCGCGTGCGCGAGCCTTGCTCCCTACTTGCCATCATATTGTAGTTTGGACAACGTCAAAGTAAGGAACCCTAAAACCCTTTACTGTCAACCTCAAAGCCCAAACTGGGCTTTGGCAATACTCTAAATGCCAACAACCCTGTACTCTCAACCCTAAACCCAGACTCCAACGAGAATCAGAAGGATCCCTAACAGCAACACCACCCATCTCAGGGCTGAACAGCCTCGAATCGAGACCTCCAAGCTTTCAAACTACCCCAAAGTCTTGGATCCTGAAGGAAACTACTGTTGAGGATATAAATCCTGCAATACCTTAAGGACCCTAAACTACGGGAATTACGGTATATTCCTTGTTATGGGTAATGCAGGATTTATGTTATCAACCGTACTACTCTCGCTGGCCGGGTCCAGGCGGCTTGGGGCAGCTTCGTCGCCTGGCTCTGCCGCATCTTTCCGGGATCACAGGGTTAAAAGGAGGCGTTTTGTACATCGGGCCCCCCAAAAAACCCTCAACCCTACCCTTAAACCGGAAGAGCCTACCTTTTTAAGGACTTATATAAGGAAATCTTAATCAGGAACCCTAAAAAGGTAGGTTATTCAGGAGGGTTAAGGTTATAAGGGTTAGGGATCTGAGGTCATGGGTTTCGGGTTTGGCATTTGGGTTTCTGCCTCGCTGCAGGGATATGGGGTCCTAAAGGCTGTCCTTATCTCACCCATTCCCACTTCGACAATCTAGCTGCTTCTAGCTTAATGATAAGCATAATTACGCCTGTTGTCATGTTGCTGGCCATAGTTCCATACGCCCCGGGCGCACATGCATATGATTCGGGAAGCCAAATCTTACGGCTTAAACATCAAAATGCAAATCAAGGTCTTGAAAGCTCAACCTCAAAAACCCCAAACCCTGAACATATGTTCAACATAACATGTTGTTGCTATTATCTTCGGGTTCTCTTTGAATGCTCCGTAAGATAAGAGATACCAAGTAGGTGCACTGAATCCCATAAACTCTACAGCACGACAAACCCTATACACCCGTACTACACGTCCTGCAAGCCTTGAGTCTTGCAAGTAAACCCTAAACAACCTCAAATACACTATCAACCGTACAAAACCTGACCCAACAACCACTCAAGACCATGCAATACGAACACCGGTAAAGACAACTTGGTGGGTCAAGCCCTACTTAACCCTGGACCCTAAACCCCAGACCCTAAACCCTAAACCCCAGATCCTAAACCCTAAACCCCAGACCCTAAACCCTAAACCCCAGACCCTAAACCCTAAACCCCAGACCCTAAACCCTAAACCCTGTACCCTAAACCCTAAACCCTGGACTATGAAGGCCTGGGAGCTCGACTTCTGCCGGCTCCATTGCATTTAGCTGAAGCCAAAAATGGAAAAGTCTGGGGGCTTTTGGTGTTTAGGCCTTCAAGCTTGTTGGAGGGCTGACTTCTTTAGGTTTCTATCCTTCAAACTTGGGGTTTTGGGGTCTGAAGGTTTTGCGGATTTTGGTGGGGTATGTTGTCAAGTCAAATCTGGCCATGGGGCGTAAGCATGAACAAAAACGGCGGGGCTGGTTACCCTCGTTCGGCCGCGCCGTTGCTCTGGCATTTCATAGATGCCCATCGGCTGCACTTGAGCCAAGCTTTCATATCCGAAAACCCTCCAACCCCAAGCCAGTAGTACGAATTTTGGACTAAGCACCACGCAAGATCTAGACCGTCCAAGATCGCCACAAGCCTGAAAACCCCACGACACCTCAAACTTACTGGCTTGTAACTGTTTCGAGCTATGGCCTGCTGGAGAATAGGTGCTTTAATGATTAGGGCAGATTTTGTTGTGGTCACAACAAGACGCCCTGAGGAACAGTATTACATACTTGTTATTGGAACTTCTATCACACCAGAAGTGGCCTGAAGTGGCCTTGTATGATTTGGGCAACTGCCTGTGCTTGGAATCTGGAAAAAACACCTGTCATTCATGCGTTGGAAGCGAAACGGGGGGCTTTAAACTGGGCTCAGACGCCCTAGAGCGGGGGACTCAATTCAATACTGAGACTGACACCCGGTTCACATCTTGAAAAACAGCGTTGTAGAAGCCTCATAAGACCACTTTGGAAACCCTTTCAAAACCCTACAAAATCCCAACAAAACCTGGCAAAAAAGACGAATGAAACCTGGATGACACTTGATAAAACCGTGTAGATCCCACATAGTCGCTCTGAGATGGTCGAGCACTGATAGCAATGGCCAGGTCGACGCTGCGTGCGGGGAGCCAGTGGCTTGACAACTGCGATGCCACGTCCATCCTGGGCTTTGGGGTTTTAAGTGCTTCGGGATTAGGAATTGGGGGTCGCAGGACTAGGCGTTTAGGGTTTTATGATGTCCAGGCTTCGGGTGTAGGATTTGAGAGTCTTGGGGTCAGAGAGTTTGGCGCGCCGAGCAGGTGCGTGGGCAGATAGAGTCTTGCTTCTGTGAAGTCTCGGGTGGAGCACAGAAGATAGATGCAGACGTTATTTGACATTCCGGCCCCCTTCAGTGCCCAATTAAATCCGAAACCCTCCTCCCTACATTTTGAGGCCCGACACCTGCTGTAGTATATAGATCTAGACGTGATCTCTACACCTTAAACCCTAAGCAGTCCCTTGCTGCCCTGGCGCCAGCAAAACTGAGCTGGGACGGATGTCGCGACCTAAGACAGAGTCGATGTAAGGGGGTTTAGGATGAGGGTTTAGGGTTCAGGGTTTCGGGTTTAGGATTTGGGTTTAGGGTTTAGGGATTAGGCTTTAGGGTTCAGGGTTTAGGGCTATTAGGGTTACCTTTCCTGAATTCTTGAAAGATTCCTCACTTTTCCAGGTTTGCCTCGCTGGTATTCTACACTCTACACTTGCGCGGGAAAGCGCGAATCCCGATAAGATGCCTGGATACCCGTTGCCGCGAGTACGCCCGAGAATGCCCAGCTATGTGCGAGTATGCCCGAGTATGCCCGGGTAGGCGTGAGTATGCCCGGGTATGCGCGGAAATGCGCGGTCGTAGAAGCTTTCGCAAACAGTATTGAGCTTCCGTATTATCAGGAAGATGCCCCAAAGCCTTAGACTCAACATGCCGAGATCCTCACGTGGTGGTTGGCGTAGTCCACGCCCGCCTTCTGAAAGTCCACGCCGATCGTCTGGGCTCCGAACCAATCCTTGAAAAGAGCTTTTTGACTTCCTTTATCTCAGAACTTAAACTCTTCAGGACCAGGGTTTAGGGAACAGGATGGTTCAGGGTTCCGGGCTCACAAAGGAATAGTCTTCTGGAGGAAGTGTTGCATTTGCATTGCAATTGGCTTCCAGACATGCCAAGTCTAAGCGGCTGGTAGGTTAATGCTTATAGGTCTTGCAGATTAGGCTCAAAGATAGGGCTTACCTGGCTGTATCCGAAAGCTACCCCGTTTTGCGCTCTCTTTTCCGCTTTCCCCATGTATCCTAAACCCTCAACCCTTCTCTTAGGATTATCTGGTAGGGTTTGAAGTTTAGGTCTTGGACAGTGCCCATGCGTCGCCGAGATGCATAGAACCACTCTGCAAAGTGGCCGCAGCCGGAACCAACCTCGGTCAAGGTCTCTGGGCTTTAAGATTTAGTGGTTTGGGTATGGTGGAGAGATCTTCCGGTCAACTTACCCCATGAACCAAAGTTTCGTAGCCCTAAAACAAATCAAGCCTCGAAGTTTAGCATGTCGTGTCTCAGACTGAAAGGAAGAGGTACCTCGCAAGCAGCTGTTCACCTTGGGATCCGGTACAACCGACAACCATGGAGGGCCTCTGCTATGGAAATGCGGTGATTGTTCTATATATATATATATAGATATGTATATATATATATATATATATGTATATATATATATATATATATCGTGGTCCTACCGTAGCAGCGTCCACACCTTCGTAAACTATCGGAAATCCTGCGCGAAGGCGCCAGGAGCGGGTGGGGAGTCGGAATCTTCCCGACTTCGAGCAAGTGGGCGAGTTTTGAACCAAAGACACCCTGGGTGGCACAACTGGTCCTTGCAAACTTTATGAGTCTCGTTCGCCGGTTTATAATCAGGGTTACCCTTACCGAGACGTGAAACTCTGGTGGGTAGTCCAAAGAACTTGCAAGATATCAGACCACCGAAAACAAATTGAACAGTGCGTCCAGGCCTCAGAATGTCTAATATCGGGGGGGGCTTCATAATTAGAATAGGGTTGGGTATGTTACACCATGATTCAATTATATGAATAAGGACCCCGCCCAATGGTATTGGTAATCATTTAGGCCCCTGTCTTACACCAATAATGGAACACCAAACCCTCTAGCCCACCCTAAACTCCCTAACCCACTAGACCTAGTTCATAGTCGGGATGGGATTAAAAATCTAAATTCTTATTCCTTGTTGGGTTTAATGTACCCATAAAGACGTAAAATGTTGCCCAACTATGACAAAGAAACCACCCTGAACCGCCGCCCTCCACCCCCGACCCCCGAGCTCCGCTACATCGAGAACCAGCTGCCCTGGCCGTAGCTGGACCATGTGCCCCACCACAGCCGCCCTGTGAACGGCTTAGGTTTTTTCTTTTTTTTTGTATGGGCTCTTTTCCGTCTGCACAAACATCCGAAATTCCACGGCTTAGGGTTTAGGGTTTAGGGGTGCTCAACTCGTAGGGGTTTAGGGCTCTGGCGGGGTTCGGGTTTATTTTGCAGGGCTTTGATTTCAACTACCATAACCTGAATTGCTACTCGGTCTTATAGACGCAAGGAAAGATCTTATAGGTACCGTACAGAAACACTTAGTTTTGGCGGCTTGAAGGAAAAGAGTTCATGCTATGAAGTTCGACGTCAGCAAGTAGTCTTGTTTACGGCGCTGGCTTAGGCCAAGAGCCACTCGGTCGAGCGAAAGCGCCCGGCAGCACGCGAGCGCGATTCAGCTCACGACACACCCCCTACGCTGTGCAACCCAAAGGCAAGCCTTTAAAGAATCCCCCAACCTTGAAACGGAAAACCAATGACCCCTGAACTCCCAAACATGTACTATAGGGACCTTAATAAGTAGAATAGGGTTGTGTGGCATATTATACTAAAAGCATGACAAGGAACGCCCAAAATGGTATAGGTAACTTTTAAGGCCCCCCATATTATACTCATGCCCGCGCTCCTCAGTCCGCAGACCGCTCCGCAGCCCCCGGTCCATAAGCCCAATGAGGAAGAGCAGAAATCATAGTCCTCTGCAGGTTTTTGGATTTAGAGTTTAGGGTCTAGGGTTTAGAGTTTAGGGTTTAGGGTCTTTTCTCAGGTTCAGAAACGGGTTCTCCAAGGGATCGGCGGGATTCAGGGCTGATGAACACCTTGATTCACAATGCCCTGACCTCTCTCAACTTTGCACCAGCTAAGTGGAAGATCACAAAAACCATCGTAGCTCCTGCTTCCGGTGGTTGTGGGCTGGTTAGACGGTATGGAGACGGCGCCACTCCATGGGTGGCACATCCCAAACCCAAACCCGTAAACCCTATAAACCCTAAACCCCAAGCTAGGCTCAAGGCTGCAGAAACGGTCTGTCCTCTGCCCACATTCGGAACTTCTTGTAGTGGAAATCCTGTGAAGGATTCTAGGAGGGCCTTTCTGAACTTCGTTGTCGTCAAGACTGCTGGTCCCATCAAGCCTCTGACCTGGAGTCTTGATCCAACTGCTGAGTCAATCCAGGAACGACTGAAGCTCCGAACCTGCCAAGTCGCCTACTCTAGCCTGCCTTCCATACCCTGGGTTATAAAACAACACTCAAGCACCTCCATGATGTGCTCCGATTTGACCGGCACGCCGGCGCCTGCGCTCTTCTGTTTTGTAGATGGTGGTCAATGACAAGTGCCAACCGCAAAAAGCATCATCGGCAAACCCTATACCCTAAACCGACAATCGTCGTCACCACCATGCTCATCATCTGGCAGCCGGCAGCGGCTGAAGCAGCAGCTGCAGCAGCTGCACGACTACCCTCATCCTCATCCTCATAGTCGCTCTTAGCATCGCATGTTGACGCCTTGCCCGGATGTTAGACTCTGGCATAGTTCAGGCCAAAGGGCTTTACAGGGTGTTCACCGGGTTTTGTAGAAGCTTTATAGACTCCTGAGTACCAGACAAAGCACTGTATGGATGTCTGCGACGACATAGTGGTTATCTTTACATGAAGCACAAAAACCACTTCGAGGTTTAGGGCCAGGGTTTAAGCTGCAGGCTCGTAACGCTTGAAACTTGAGGATTTTGGGGCTTTGGGTTTAAGTTTAAGGTTTAGGATTTAGGTTTCAGGGTTTAGGGTTTGGACTTTAGAGGGGGAAAATCTGCCAACACTGCCTGAAGCACATGCAGAACTCGACCAATGATTCCCAGCTGTGACGAGACACCAACGCCCCAGACCCCCCTGAAATCACGGGTATCTAGGATTGGCTTTCGGGCTTGGGATTAGGGCTCAGGGTTCGAGTTTAGGGTTTGGGGTTTAGGGTTTGGGATTAGGGCTTCGGGTTTGGGATCAGGCTTAGGATTCAAGGGTTCCTTAGAATTTCAAGGAGAACGCCTGGCTCCGGGCAATTGAAGGCAGGCTTTGTGTGGTTGACACCTCGCGCAGGGCAAGTGTCGCAGTGGTTTGGGCCTTAAAGGTGACTTCCTCCAAGCTTTCAACAGACGTCGGAGCAGTCTAGGATTTACGGGGTTTTGGGTTTTGCAGGGATTAGGGCTTAGGGTTTAGGGTTCAGGGCTTAGGGTTTTAACGTTTAGCAACACCCACTGCACATAGGAGTTCGTGTTACGGGCGTTTGGGTGAACACTGGGCTTGCGGCGAGACATGGTGATGCGAGTTGCTGAGTTCATGAGCCCCGAAGTGAACTTTCAATTCTACAGGGATACTATTATCCCAAAATCACAAAAAGCGCAAAGTGTAAAGCGCACCCACTCAGCAACTAAGTGGATAAGACCGGGATGCAGAACCGCTCCACCAAAGTCTCACAAGACCTGCATCCCATGCATCTTCGTGGTTCGAATCGCCCTCTGGAACTTTCGAAACCATGTGTTCCAGCCCTGAGCAACAAAATCTCTGAAGTGCGCAGCCAGCAAAACCTTGATCTCGAGAATTGCACGCAGATGTTGCTGACTGGATTAAGATTTATACCCTACAGCCCTGATCCCTGATTACCCAAACCTCTAAAGCTAAGCCCTAAACCCTAAACCCTAAACCCAAAAACCGCCAAGGCCCATGCCCCAAACGTCAAGAGCCCGAAAAAAACAAAAGTCCCGCCAAACCCACCGAAACATCGCCGGGATCCTTCCGCGAGGAATCCCAAAGTATCCCCAAATGCGCGAACCTGCTTCCTCCAGCTGCCGACGAATTTTCGCCATAGAGACCTTAGGGGGCACAGGAGGGGTTTAGGGTTTCGGGTTTAGAGGCTTTGGGGTTTCAGGGTTGTTGGTTTGCTTGGCTTTAGGGCGCTCAGGAACATATGCTATCCTCTTGCTTGGTTGACGACATGCACTGTTTGCGTTCTGGCTACCTATCAGCTCAAGGGCCGTAACCTTAACCCTGCACCCAAGCCGTAAGCTTTATTCACCCCGGGGCCCCAAACCCTTGCCCCAAAACCTTACAATACCTTGCAGCAGTAGCCAGAAAGGTGGAACATGGGCTTAGGATGATTCATTATGGGATCCCATATCCCTTAAACCTTAAAGGCTTGGGGATAATGATGTTCCAACTCTCGGGCTTCTGCTTTAGACCCTGTAGCCTGTACCCCCTCTTCGACCCAGTAGCACCTTATCCTCGAGCCTGGGCATCAGGATTTAGGGTTTAAATGGTTTCATGTAGGAATCGGAAACTGATTAAGAGACCCTGGGCCTAAAACCCGAAAACAGTGGGATTCATATCAGGAACCCTAATAAAGGCCCAAGGTCTCTTAATCAGGTTCCTACATTAGTGTCTGGGCATGGTGGTTTAGAGTTCATGGGTTTTGGCCTACTTGTTCAAAGCGAAACGTCTCGACGCGACGACTGAGGGTGCAGCTAGAGAGACCAGTGTCGCATGACGCTGCCGCTCGTCGAAGTCGCGCAGTTGCAGAAGCTGCAGGGTTCGGGTGCAGGCTTTGCTTCGAGGGTCTTTCGCAAAGGGGTAGTTGTTAAAAATATGGCCCCTTTGGGTACCCTAAATATTAGGTGCCGTAGTATAATACGTAACCAAAAAGGCACCATAACTTTGACAACCACCCATATGATTTGTATCCTATAATGGCAGTCTTCAGTCAAAAGAGCATTGCTGAAACCCAAACTGAAGCTTGCCGGGCGCCTCCTCCATGATGGACGCATGGGGGGCCTCAGCTCACACTTGCGATGCCAGGTCTTTAGGCTTGATGCTAGGGTTTCGATGCACCGGTTGGGGTTCATAATCTGGGGGCTTCGGTAGGGTTCAGGGTTTGAATTGCCTGGTTTCAACTTACTGCTAATCATAGTGACAGCCCGAATTGACTTTCATTATGTTGAAGAGAGTAACGTCATTAGAGTCCATAAAAGCAGCTTTACTAGAGAGACAAGGCTCGTAGCCCCTGCCAGAAAAATCCCTAAACCCCACAAAAAGCCAAAACCCCAAAGCCCTCAGCCCTAAATTTAAAGTGCACATACTTACCACTAGACCTCCTAGCACTGGAGCACCGAGTGCAAAACCCTAAACCCAACCCAATGCCCTCAAACCATAAGGAAATTTCAGGGGGGTTGGGGGCCTTAATACCTATCATATTGAAGCCTGTTTAAGGAAGTATAGTCCCCTACCCCTCTCCCTGCCCCCCCCAAAAGACCCTAAACCCTAACCCTAAACCCAAGCCCTATACCCTAAACCCTATACCCTAAACCCCAAACCCAAAGCCCCAAACCCGAAATCCTAAACGCAAACCCTATCAACCCTCAGTCCAACCTCCATCGAACTGAGTTCAGCACAGAGCCGGCGCGGCTGACGCTGACAGAGGCGAAGAGTTCCAGCCATCGCATTGTGGCACATGGGGGTTTCTCAATTTCCCCCAGCCAGTGGGAGCTTTCCGCTTTCTGTAGATGGTGGCAATTTTCTCCAAGGTCTACTGGGCTTCATACTCGACAAAGCCCTTAAAGCACCCCTTCGAAAACTCGGGCAAAGCCCTATTCTGATTTATTAAGGCCTCTACATTTGGGAGTTTCCGAAAATAGGGAACCCTAATGTAGCACTCTAAATAATAGGATCCTTACTATACGGGCGCCAAAATAAGGTACCACTCATTGTTGGAACTCCCCTCGACAGTTTGCCATGGACCTTTTGGGAACCTTTCGTTTGCCTTCGGCTGGGGTTCTGGGTTGTGTTGGGACTCACCCACGGTTTCTGCTCGGATACCCTGAAGATGTTGAAAATAGCTACTTTCCCCATCAAACATAAAGAATATGAGAAATTAGCAGTCCTAGACCTTCTAAATCCAAACTCCGGAAACATGGAGTCGTTCTAGACTGGGGCACCTTTGCGTCAGCAACAGCTCGCAGGCTCAAGAGTCCGGGATCTGAACCAAGATGGACGCGTGCACTGGGTATGGCAACCTCTAATACATGGAAATGCCTAAGATTTTCAAACCACAGTGTCCGGTCGAGGCGTGGAATCTCCGATACATCTACATAAGCATGCAAAGAAAACTTGAACCGTTGCACTACACCCTGCACCGGGTTGATACCGCCGTCGTCGTCGCCGCCGTCGTCAGGAGGCTTGGCGACCCCAGATCCTAAACAAGAAAGCCTAGCTAATTCGTACCTCCAATCCTGGTCCTTTGGGTTCCCCATTATAGCCATACCATAATGCACCCTAACTCCTGTTCTGACTTTCTGGCCGAGAAGAGCCACGGAACCCTGAAATCCTGGCCCCGCACCCAAGCTCAGGCACTCAGAAACCTGCTGCAGGGGCTATGTAAGGGTTCTATAAAACAGGGCTTGGGATGCAAAAATCATAAGGAGGTTGAAGGAGTAGTAATACCACTTGTTCAGACCTCTACATTACAACCGAAGCCAAAGCCCGAAACCTGAAGCCCTGTTTAGGAAGCGCCTCAAGCAAACGAAAGCACGTTACCGCCATGCGCAAAGCTTTGATCCGGCATGCCGGTTCACCCGATTTGGGGTTTAGGGTTTAGGGCTTCGGGTTTTGGGGCATATAAGGCTTAAACCGCAAGTCCCAAATCGGAAACCTTTGCAGCCGCAACTGCAGGCAATGATCCGGCACTGCGTCTTCGACGTCAGCGCTGGGGCGGGTGTCGGATGCTCTTTTATTAGTAAGTGGTGACGATACCATAGCTGAAGGGAGTACAAAAAGTTGCTTCTCCTGCTACTACTACTACTACTACTCCTACTCCTACTCCTACTCCTACTCCTACTCCTACTCCTACTACTACTCCTACTACTACTACTACTACTACTACTACTACTACTACTACTACTACTACTACTACTACTACTACTACTACTACTACTACTACTACTACTACTACTACTACTACTACTACTACTACTACTACTACTACTACTACTACTACTACTACTACTACCTACTACTACTACTACCACTACCACTACTACACTACTACTACTACTACTACTACTACTACACTACTACTACTACTACTACTACTACTACTACTACTACTACTACTACTACTACTACTACTACTACTCCTAGCTACTACTACTACTACTACTACTACTACTACTACTACTACTACTACTACTACTACTACTACTACTACTACTACTACTACTACTACTACTACTACTACTACTACTACTACTACTACTACTACTACTACTACTACTACTACTACTACTACTACTACTACTACTACTACTACTACTACTATACTATACTACTACTACACTACTACTACTACTACTACTACTACTACTACTACTACTACTACTACTGCTACTACTACTACTACTACTACTACTACTACTACTACTACTACTACTACTACTACTACTACTACTACTACTACTACTACTACTACTACTACTACTACTACTACTACTACTACTACTACTACTACTACTACTACTACTACTACTACTATTGCTACTACTACCACTACTACTTTGACCATGTTTGGCTCCTATTGTCGTCATTAATTACTGTTGTAATCACTATTAACACTGCTGTTGTTATTGTTATTGCGATTGTTGCTAATACTATATGGTTGGTACGATTATCTTCGTCACTACTACTGCTTGTTGCGTTCGAGTCTTCTTACTGTTGTGGGGCTTGTACGGGGTAGTAATGAATGCGAGATCGAACCATAGCTAAACATGAACCAGACGGGTATATTGCTCTAAGCCCTAAACCTGCATCAAAACCCGAGACCCCAAACCGTAAACCGTGAACCTTAGCTACAAAGTAAAGCCATATGCAAAGCCAAAGAGCCTCCGGGAATTCTCTGATCGCCTCTGGAGAACCAGATCCGCGCAAAGACGATTCGAACTGGATTCCTTTAAGGTTCGTATAAAGCGTTTCAAGACCTGTGGGCCTTAATAATCAGAATAGGGCTTGAGGATAGAACAACTCAAAAATTCAGGAACCCTCAGGCACATGATTCAGGCTCCTGTGTTACAAGACGAAAGCGAACAGCTGGCTGTAGGTTCAGGGTTATTTGATGTTTATAGGCTTCGGATGCCCAGCGTAAGCAGGAGATCAAGCTGGTTTTGGCGAGGCTTTCGATTTAGGGTTTGGGTTTTCGAGTTTCGGGCTTAGGTTTGGAGTTTAGTTCGAGCTGCATGTGTAGGGTTTGGACCTGTTCGTCGGGCTCAGCAGAGGCTGCACCTGAGACAATCACCATCCCAGGATCGCTTCAAGAAGGTTGAAAGGGGCCTCAATGTCTCAAGGAGACCCTAAACTGCAGTACCTTCTTCCGGTTGCCTTAGTTTCGTATGTTTTGGATCCTTACAAGACAAATAGGATCTGCAGCGACAGGTACTACGTGCTAGGGTCTAGGCCTGCATAGGCAGAGACCGCGAGGCTTTCATTTCAAACTTTGCCATGCATCTCGAATTTGCAGCAAAACGTCGGTAAATTCTGCCGTTTGTGGTCGGTGCATGCACAAGATAGCTCTGTCCAACAAAACCTTGACACTCTAAACCCTGCAACCTAGGACCACAAGACTCGCCAGGAGTTGGGACTCTCCCGTTCCTGTAGGGAGTAAGCTTTCTTCTGGGCCAACTCGGCCGAATCCAACCCAGCCTCCTCGATGCTGTCTTCAATCCGGAAGCCAGCAACGTGGATCAAGAGTTTAAAAAAAAGGAAGGACCACAGTGAGGTCCAAGCTATCACAGAAGAGAGAAAGAGGAGCTGTACTAGCATGGCCTTAGCAAAAGCTCCTTCCAGGCAGGCCCCGTCATCCCGTGAACCGGCTGATAGACACCTCCAGCCATTCCGACCATGGTAGTTCTCAAAGCCTCCCCAGTCGAAAAGTGCTGCTGCCAGTGAGCCCCAGACCCCGCAGGCACCATGGACCGCACTTGCATCCACAGGATCGTCGATTCGCATCTTCCGCAAGAGCCGCGAAAAGCCACAGTAGACGAGACCTCCGATTGAAGCCATGGCTAAAGCACTGGAGGCGTGCACGTTGCCGCAACCAGCTGTCACGGAGACTGCACCAGCCAATATTCCATTACACAAGCCCACCACATCATACTTTCCTGTCGTGATGAAGCGGAACAGGAACCTCAGTTTCAAGGGCTTTGGGTTTGTGCGTCTTACAGTATACACTACACACGATCTGCTACATATCTCAGACTATGTGTCCCATGTCAGGAAAATGTTGTACCATGTACATGTGTACATACATGTATGTACGTGTGTACTTGTGTACATATACTTGTTTAGGTATGATGCAATCAGTGTCATGTCTTGTTTGTACTATGTTACAAGCTATATTTTAAATATGTGCTGACCTAAATACAATATGTAAACACAGAACATTAAATGTTGATCTAAAGAACCATCTACTACCTGGAAGAAATTTCATGCTATCCTGTAACTGCGTGATATAAGATTTCACATTAAAGGTTAAGCACTGTATGTTACATGGCCATTTTCTACACTGCATGATGTGTTGGACTTTATCGAAGAAAAATGTAATATACTGTACAATATTTCATGGTGATATAGATCATAAACATGCCTTATCAAGTAGGTTGTACCGCGTGAGAATATGCTGTATTTCATTGATCATGTACCGTATAATCCAATCTACAGACTTTCTGGGGCCCGGCTCCTTCGAACAAACAGCCCGAAACTAATCCCTGAATTTTGGATTTGGGGTCGAAGGTTTAAGGCTTAAGGTTTAGGGTTTGAGGTTTAGGGTTTAAGGTTTAGGGAATAAGGTTTAGGGTTTGGCCCATCACCCATCAGGAAGCACGACCAGACCACCGCTGGATCCAGCGAGGGTGGTGTTCACCGCTATCTGGGCTGCCAAGGCCGCAGAAGTGGCATCGTGCCTCTGGCCCAGGAACATATCTACATTATATACATATATATATATATATATATATATATATATTATCGATGCCGACATCGGTCTTGAAACTGAAAATAGTGTCGGGCGGGCATGCATTATAGGACTGACATACGGAGAAACATGGAGAAATCTTACGTATAATTCAACGGCTTCGGTTTGAGATCTAAGGATTCTTGATTTAAGACTTCGGAAGTAGTGCACGGGGAGAGCGTTCAGCCGAAGCAGTAGAAGAATCAGCACGTTATCATGGTCATGCGGTTCTCGGTACTACGCATAAGTCTAGAGCTTGGAGATCAAAGGGGAGGGCGCTCCAGGTTCAAAAGGGCAACGCGACGGCCGTGGCGATGACTACTCCTACTCTTACTCCCGCTACTGCTACGACGACGACTCGTACTACTATTATTCAACTAATACTTTACTAATTAATTGCTGCTACTAGTACTACTACTGCTACTACTACTACTACTACTCCTGCTGCTGCTGCTGCTGCTTCTACTACTACTACTACTACTACTACTACTACTACTACTACTACTACTACTACTACTACTACTACTACTACTACTACTACTACTACTACTACTACTACCAGTACTTCTACTGCTTAATACTACTGCTACTGCTACTGCTACGACTCACAGCTTTACTCACTGCCACCACCTGTATTAGCCCTTCAAATCTAACATGCAGCTGCAACATCCTAAACCCCAAAATCGCGTGCCTGGCGATTTCAAAACCCTACCAACGCAAAGCCAAACCCTAGGCTGTGAGCCACAAGGGCTAAACCCTCAACCCTAAACCCACAGCATTATAAATCCGAAACCCTAAACCCTCAACCCCTAAACCCTAAACCCTCAACGCCTAAACCCTAAACCCTCTAACCCCTAAACCCTATAATCCGAAACCCCCCCCCCAAAAAAAGCAGGGTGCATGGAGCCCACTGAGCCCATGTTGAAGGTGAGCCTGGGACGAGTTTCTTGGGTTTTGGGGGGTGGTTGGGGGTTTAGGGGTTTGGGGGTTGAGGAATTTAGAGGGATTTAGGGGTTTTGGGGTTCTGGGGGTTTGAGGGGCTTTGGGGGTTTAAGGGTTGAGGCGGCGGTTTAGGGGTTTAGGGGTTTAGGGGTTTAGGGGTTGAGGGATTCAGGGGTTTAGGAGTTGAAGGATTTTGGGGTTTAGGGTTTGGAGAGTTTAGGAGTTTTCAAGGATTTTGTGGGTTTTGGGGGTGGGTTAGGGTTTTGGGGTTGAGGGATTCAAGGTTTAGGGGTTTTGGGGTTGAAGGGTTGAGGGGTTGAGGGGTCTGGGGATTGAGGGAAAGGGTTAGAGACATGGGCAGCCCTTTCTGTAGGGTTTTGGGAAAGGGTTTAGGCATCAGGGGTGTAGGGCTCCGGGTTTATAGAGTTTAGGGTTTAGGAACTAGGTGCGCCCGGGCTCACTTTCTCGAGGGTTTGGCCTCCACGGTCTTGGGAAGAGTGGCTTCAGGGGTCCCTGTCGGTTGTACAGTTGATGGCGTTATGGGGTGGGGTATGTGTTTGGGACGTTTGATGAGGGGGGTTGGGGCGCTCGGGGTATGCAGTAGCTTGTGAAGCACATTCTGGGCTTTTGCCTGTCCATCCCTAAACCTCAGCCTGAAGAACCCTACTGCCTAAACCGTACAACCATGAGGAAGCCAGAGAAGCCCGCAATTATGGAGTAATCTTGCGGTGTTTCGAGCCCTATCACATCTATGCCGTGGACCCGACCAAGCAGGGCTGAAGGAACCCACACACCCCTCTAAAAGCTTAAACCCCAAAATCACACTGCAAGCGAGGCACCAGCCTACCCAAAGGAAGAGTGTGCCGAGGACCAAGAGTGGAAGGTTGTGAGGATCGAAGGCCTGGGACTGGAAAGAGGGGTACCTTACTTTAGGCCCTTGTAATAAGGATCCTATTATTTAGGGTACTATTAGGGTCCCCTATTTTGGAGGCGCGTCTGAGGGCAGCCGGACAATTCGATTCTTTCTGACTTCCAAGTCTTGGTGACTTGGTGCTTTGCCATAGGAAGGCATAGGGTTAGCATTCATCCCTAAACCCTCAACCCTCAACCCTAAACCCCATGCTTGCTTTAAGGTCGAAGGCTCATGTCAGGCTTAACGTGGATATCCTTGCATGTCGTGTCCTAAGAGGTAAGTTTAAAAAAAAAACATAGGTTTTAGGCTTTTAAAAAACCTATGGAGCTTGTAGTTTCGGCCAATAAACTCCAAACCCTCGACCTTCCGAGCGAAAATCCTAAGGGTTCGACGTTTAAGGCTTGGGCCCTACTCCCTGAACCTTCTGGACCCATACCCTGCAAACCTTTACACTGAACACTCTATTTCCAGTGCTTCCTTCGGCTTAGGACTAAGAGATCGAGCTGAATCTCAAGTCTGAAACACCACGCACACTGACTAAGTAGCCGTTGCTCCTTCCCAAGTCCTAACACAAAGGGTCCAAGTATCATTGTGGTATATACTTATAGGGTATTTTGAGGGGGTTTAAGTATATACCATAATCATACTTGGACCCTTTGGGTAACACAACATTAACTTGTGAGAACAGAAGCATGCGGTCGCTCAAAGCGGTCGTGTCTGGAGCCCATGAGGACGGCCCCCATGAGAGCACCAGATCCTCCGTTGGTCAGGCGGGGTTGGCAAGCGGAAAATGTGGATTCTTTTGTTTTGGCTTTGCTGGCAGGCTGGGTACATGTGTGTTCGGCTTCACGGCTGAAGTGACTAGAGCCTAAAACATTAACCATTTCGAAACGAAGATGGGGAAAGCATTCGCTGCCCCGACTGAACAAGGCCTGGTTTCGCACTTAGGGTGCAGGTACATCACTGGGAGTCTGCAAAGAAAAGAAAGAGGCATGCTTCTTGATCAGCCAGCAATGAAGGAATCACTGAAAAGCGAACCAACGGAGGTGTGCCGCAACCCCTCTGAGCCCTGTGGTTTACGATAGGGTTTGGGTGAAACTGCTCTACCGGCACCTTTTTTTCTTTAGGCTTGTACGGGTTCGGTTCGACACCCTAAACCCTGGATCGTGACACCTAAATCAAGGAGACAAGGATCCGCCAAGCACGTGGACCACACACCCCCCGGCAAAGTCCGTGTAACCTACCTTCGCAGCAGAGGGGATCTAGCATATTCTAGCAGTCGCTGGTAGGCTGTGGGGGTTTTGGGATTGGGGGTTCAGGGCCTCAGCTTCAGCAAATCGGACAGTGATCCGGAACATTATTATTATCGACTTCAGACCAAAACAATAAGTGCGTGAAGCCCTACGACACTACGAAGAGAAGCCCACCTGTAGGATATTGGGAGGGGGGAATATTATCTTACAAAATTCAAAACACTACAACTAGAAGGGAGCTATACTGGGACACAATTGGCTATTTCAAACCATTTCTCCCACCACATTCTGCTTCACACGTCAGGGGTGCCTGCCACGGAGCTGGTTGTCCCAAAACACAAGTATTGAACCTGCCCCCACCGTGCTTGAACATATGAACACCGTCACCTCAACCTCCGAATCCCCTGAACCCTGAAGCACCACTCTGAGGCCTCAATGATTGGAAGAGGGCTTTGAGGTATACTGTGAGTGCTTAAACTGGAGACCATAAGGGAAAGTCATTACAAATCGTATCGACCCCTCTCTTATGCGGTTTCGGGTCTCGGGGTTTAGGGGATTATGCAAGCAGTCACTGTCGACGATGCAGGCGAGATACCCGTACGGACCCGGGGCTTTTGGGGATTTAGAAGTTCAGCCTGTGCAATGAAGGCTTGACTAGCGCAGGTTTCGGATTAGGGTCTCGGGTTAAGGTTTAGGGTTGAGGGTTAAGGGTCTAGGGTTAAGGTTTTAGGGTTAAGGTTTAGGGTTTAGGGTTTAGGTAAAGGTTTAGGGTTTAGGGTTAAGGTTTAGGGTTTCGGTTTTAGGGTTCGGGTTACGGGTTATAGCGTCAGGCTTTGGTCCCCAAACCTTCGAAACTGAGGCTTAAACTGGACTCAACAGCCCCGATGCCTGATTTTCTATGCCCTACACCCTTCAATGTTAAACCTATATTATGACCCATATGAAGTAGTCCATATGTATACACTCACCAATTCGTAAATGCAGCCCTATAAACACTCACAAAGACCTCATAGATTGAACAATCTATGACATAGCCTCCCAGAAAATGATGATACGGTCATAATGTACCTCAAAGCCCGATCCTGTTTATTCCGAAACCCCATACCCCACACCCTACCCCCTGCTAACCTACCCTACACCCCAAAAAAAACACTGAATCCCAATGTGCCTCCAGGAAGTCAGAGAGCCAGCCCCCTCCCCAAGTCCAGGCCACCACCACGGGGTAGACTACGCCAGAGAGGAGGAAGGCAAAGACCTCTCGTTCAGGGGGGTCGGCGACCCTTTTTTTTCGGTACTCCCCCTTGGGCGCAACATAATGATGTTGACTTTGTAAGAAACGTGCATGCATACATACGTGCACCCGCGGTGGGTGTGTGCATCCTTAATCCGAAGCACGTCTGTGCGTGTGTATATACATAGTTTTGTGTGTATCTAGCTTTCACATGTTGTGACTCGAATTATGTGTAAATATAAGAATATATGTATCTGAGTATTGATTGATTGACTGGTTGCTTGATTGGTTGGTCGATAGATAGATAGATTGGTTGACTGATTGGTTGGTCGATTAACGGACTGAGTGAGTGAACGGTTGGTTGATTGATTGATTGATTGATTGATTGACTGATTGATTGATTGGTTGGTTGATTGATTGATTGATTGGTTGATTGGTTGATTGGTTGATTGGTTGATTGATTGATTGACTGACTGATTGATTGATTGATTGACATTGACATTGACATTGATTGGCTGATTGGGTAATTGATAAATTGGTTGATTGATTGGCTGATTCATTACTGACCGAGTAAGTGGACGGTGCATTGGTTGGTTGGTTGGTTGGTTGGTTGGTCGGTTGGTTCGTTGATTGACCGATTGATTGATGGGTTGGTTGATTAACCGATCGATGGATTGATTGATGGAGTGGTTGGTTGGTCGATTGATTTAGAAGCTGGTTAATTGAATGATTGATCGGTATTGATATTAATTGATTGATTGATTGACTGATTGACTGATCGACTGATTGATGGATTGCTTAATTGAATGGTGGATTGACTGCTTGGTTGATTGATGGATTGACTCACCGAGGGACCGACTGACTGACTGATTGATTTACTCACATATCTATGTTTGTGTGTGTTCGCTATCAGTGTATATATGCATATATCTGCATTTTTGACCATAATTACGTCGTTTAACTTTTATGTAGGCCCTCAGCCCTAAGCCCTAAACTTCAAGTGGGGGCGGGACACGTTAATACACTGTCACGGAATCAGAAATGCCCACAAAGACACAGACTAAATTGAGCAAACCAAATTCAACAACAAAAAGCAAACCCACACTAACAACGAGCGACTGCATAGGTCGAACTTCGGGCACGCTCCAGCACAGCACCAGAGACGATGGTGCAACACGTGCTGCAACAAGCCTGGGCTTAGGGTTTGGGGCCCTGATTCATGGATCAGGGTCTATTATGTTGGGCTCAGCGGTCAGAGCGTAGGGTTGAGAGCTTTTGACCGAAGGTTTATGGTTCAACGGGGTTCAGAGCTTAGGGATTAGAGTATCCAGTCACGATCTTGGACCTAGAAGCCCAATCGAAGAACCAGACGGACAGTGTCGTAGGGCAGCCCCCTGATTTGCAGGTCCAGACAGCCGCGAGCCCGGTAGGGCTCGGCACGACTAAGTCGGATCCGAAGAAGCCACTGGTGCCCAAGAAACCTCCAAACAGCTCACCTGGAAGCTTCTTAAAGCTGGCGCCTCAATTTACTAGAGTTTAAAGTTTGAGGGTTTTCAGGGCTTAGGGCTTAAGGTTTAGGGTCCCGCCTTCCATAGTTTAGGGTGGTTTGAACCTCCGACCTCTGGCCAGTCCACTGCCCAGAGACCACCACCCAACTGTGCTCGCACAGAGGCCCAGAACATTTTTCACCAGCGTGTCAGAAGCACTGACGGCTCGGCAAGTGCCCGTCTCTACCAGAGCAAAGCCGACATGCATGTACCTGGTTTTCTTCTCAGGCTGGTGGAAAACCGCACTAACTCCCAAAAACGAACAGCTCCTATGTATGTGTGCCCGGCAACATCAAGAGTGTGCCGCAGATCAACAACCATAGGTTGTCCAAGACCCGCGATATGCTATCATCGAACTTGTGCAGCTCTTCATACTCCGACGACAGCCGCTCAACCACCGCGGATGGCATGTCCTGCTCGTGTGGCAGCTCCCGGGTCCCAGGCTTGCTATCTGCAGAAGCTGCAGAGTTTGGGGCTTAGTGTTAGGGTTTCTTAGACCACTGTGTGTACCAGCGACGATTATTTGCGACTAACACATGTTCTGCCTCAAGTGGGTCTACCGAACTTTGCGGAACAGCTCACATGTAAGCTGCCATGAAGCTCTAGCACCCAAACCGCGCTCAAGATAGCACAATACATCAAGCGTAGTGACATACCGTGTAGCCTATATGTGCACAGCAAAGCATAGCATAGTAAGTCAGACATCGCAAGACATCGCACATGTTTACGAACATGTAACACGATATGGGCAAAGTCAGATGCAGTCTGGAAGGCAGCATGGCAAAGCATAACCGACTAGAGTCAGATAGAACAACAGGAAACTGGGCTACCCTGTCCACACACAAGATTTCAGCATGGCGAGAACAGTATGAACTAGGCTCAAGCAAGCAACGCACCACAGCAGCACAAAAAGCTGGAGCCCACGACAGAAGTCGAGCAAAGCATAGCATAGATGGGTGTCATGATGTGTATGTACGTAGCTCCGTAGAAGTTGCGTGCCTCCATGACGACATAGCTGCAGCCTATATAACCTGACGGGAAAAGACACTAAAATTGCATGGAGTGCGTACACTGTACACACTCAGAACGAGCACACTACGGCGATCATCGCAGTCCAGCAACAACGAAACTCAAAGCACAACAGGACATGTTAGCTGATGTCGAACACGCCCCATATATATACATATATATATATATACACACACACACACATGCACACAAATACTTGCATACATACAGACATAACTATGTACCTTAGTATATTCGTATCTGTATGTATGTATGCTTGTAAGTGTATACATATATGTAAAATTATGCACACGCACACATTGCAAACAAACAATGCCGAATACCAAACTGAAACGGCCGTCTCATACCTTGCAATACACACCATGTAGGCGTGAACACTTCACCTTCAGCCCTAGCCTCAGTCGTAAACTACTAAACCTTAAACCAGTCCTCCTCTGCCTGCAATTTGCGGCCGGCATCGAGGGCTTGTAGCCGATCCCGCAACTCTGATTTGATTGCCTGGAACTCTTCCTCAGTTGAGCATTTCGGGTTGTTTCGGGTTTAGAGCTTTGGGTTGGGATATGGTGTTTTGGTTGTGCTACCGGGCGTAGTGTTGATGGTGGCTGGTAGGCCTAGGCTTTATGTAGTAGCTAGTCTGGTGGCCCAGATCATCAGACTGAGGCATACTAAAGTATATCGGCAGCCCTTACCAAACGAACACTCCCTGTACCCTAAACCCTAGAGAGCAGGCGGTACGATTGCATGAATCCCGGTTGACTTGCATTTGAGCGTAATGCAGGAACCTGACTAAGAAACCCTGGGCCTGTAACCCCAAAATATTTGGATTCACATGGGTGGTTGTCAAAAATAGGATCCCTTTGTGGTCCCTAATATAATACGGCACCTAATATCTAGGGTACCCAAAAAGGGACCATAATTTTGACAACAACCACCCATAGTAAGAACCCTAATGAAGTCCCAAGGTTCCTCCATCAGATTCCTTTTAGGGTTTAGGGTTTAGGGTTTAGGGGTGTAGGGTTTAGGGGTTTAGGGTTTAGGATTTGTTTTTGAGGCTCCTTGAGCTTTCGGGTTTCGGGTGTGGGCAAAGGGTGTGGACTCGGGATATGGATCCAATTCCGCTAGTGAAGTATACGGTTTGGGGCTTACGGTTTTGGGTTTTGGGGAGAGGTAATAAGAAAGACGACAGAAATGTATAAGTGACCAGGCAGGGGCACATGGCAAGGACGTGGGCTCTCAAACCGTCCCTGACACTCCACAGTTCCCAAAACCCCGAAATCTGCAGCCACAGGAGCCCAAATCCGACCAAAA
This sequence comes from Symbiodinium sp. CCMP2592, assembly GCA_905221615.1. Taxonomy (NCBI): domain Eukaryota; class Dinophyceae; order Suessiales; family Symbiodiniaceae; genus Symbiodinium; species Symbiodinium sp. CCMP2592. The sequence continues at coordinate 1,077,341 of CAJNDT010000846.1, forward strand.
GAAAAGTTTGCGGCTGAGGGAACTAGCAAAAATATACCAGCAACACTGCGCAATCACCGCAAATTCTGAGGTTGCTAGCGCATAGTATAGCGGCCTGCAAAAGTAGTACATAATCAACTTCCCTTACCGTCGCTATAAATAATTCAAGCACATTACACTGCAAGCCTCTATTCAAAACATCTGAAGCTCATCTCACCCCGTCAAGCTTCCCACAAGAAAGAAACCCTCAACCCTTAACCCTAAACCGCTCTCTCCCGCAGGCTGAATTGGAGCCCTCTGTACTACATGGGCCTTAATAATTCGAAGAGGGGTTTTGGGGTTCGTTATACTTTGATTATAATAAGGAACCCCCCATTATAGTATAGGTTATGGTGAAGACCCTCATTTTGGAGTGTATTATATTAGGATCATAATAAGGAACCCCCCATAATAGTATAGGAAATTGTGCCCCTATATGGCCCTGTATTTGTAGAGCAACTTTCAGGTGGGCGAGCTCCACGTCTTCCGCAGCGACCATCCACCTGGGAGGTCGAACTCACAATGACGGTTCAAGGTTCGGGGTTAGTGATTCTGGGTTTTTTTAATTCAGGGTTTAGGGTTTAAGGAGTATGGTACAGGGATAAGGGTTTGGGAGGACGGTCTATGTTGCAATGCAGACGTGGCAGCAGGATTTCATGGGGCTACGGAGCAGGTCGCCGACATTTTTGGGGCAGCCGGCTCAACCTGGACCTTGCTGGACCTTGCAGCTTTGAAACCTGGTAGGTCAAGAGGCACCGTGAAGTCCCATGGTGGAGATTCACCAACCCCCAAACTCCCCCAACCCCCGAAACCCCATTGAAACCCTAAACTACTCTAAACCGCTAACCTCCCAAACCTCCACCTCACCTAAGCTTCCCTAAGCAAACTTCCTGGAACCCCTAAACCCACAAATCCCCAAACTTCCCCAAACCCCGAAACTTTCCCAAACCCAAAATGGCTCAAAGCCTTATGAGGCGCGTAGCAAGAGAGAAGCAGCCAACAACGTCCGCATTCTGCGGCCGGGCGCTTGAACATGGCCAATGTTGAAAAGGAACTTCTTGAGCAAAAAAGCAGCATTCCAATACCTCTAACCCAAAGCCCCTAAAACCCTAAACCCTAAACCCTTACTGGTCCTAGAGTGCATAGAGCAGCCTATGGAGTGCAATCATCTTTGCTGTCTTCCGGAATGAAGTTCACGAGTACAGCATTTTACAGGCATACCTGCAGACCTCCTACATCGATTTTGGGGATTCATGTGGAGTCTGAACAGAGCCTTGCCCCCTAAGCCTCTCTGCGCCGAACGGCTTTGAAATTCAGCTTTGGGTATATCCTGAATTCGAGATCCAAGAGCAAGTCTTGAACCCTAAAAACCCTGAGTAAGAAGAGGTAACTAAACAAAGTTAGCGCAGGGAAAGACCGCTTGTGGGAGACGAATACCCTGCACCAGAAGCTGGAACCCTAAAAACTCCTGAAAGGCTTAAAGGGTTTAGGGTTTAGGGCTTAGGGCTGAATTTAGGGTTTCGGCTGTAGGGGACATTTAGGGTGTTGAAGAGGGCTTAATGAATGAGATCTATGCGGGCATAATAATCTCACAAGGAGCCACAAAAGAGTGTTCAGTCCCTCTAAGTTGCCCCAAATTGCGTCTTATCCTCGTACTTCCCCTTCATCAAGAGCCCTCGTGCTGAAGTCGAGCACAACCGTCTCCATCTCTCCACTGCAGTCTTCGTCGACCATGCCAAATACCTGGGAAGTTGGGATGTACTGGGAAGCAGGAAGAAGGAGAAGAGCTGCCGCACGAAGTATCCTCAAAGATAACCACACGGATCCTTGCAGTAGAAATGCCTGATTTAACAGCAGCGTAGTTAATCATGCTTCGTAAAGTCGTGGAAGCAACGCTGAAACCAAGACGAAGATGAGACCTCCGCACTTGCCCGCAGCAGGTTGCACCCTTGAAGTGCCTTCCAAAGCATGTGATCCAGCTTGTCGTCAACGAGGTCCACGCACCCGGCGATGAAGAGGGTGTAGGGTATCTACGGTCACTGGCAAAGACTCATACGTGACTGCAAACCCTCTCCATCCTAAACATGCTCTGACACAAATCGTCAGCGGAAGCCTAGGCGCGAGGGAGAGGAGAGCACGACGAAGACTTACGATTCCTTCATCCCAACCCCGTAGTCCCTATATCCGAAACCCTAGGCCCTGGGCCCCTCGAAAGGGGTCTATATGTGCCCGCGCTCCGCGTTCTCGACCCCCCCCCCCCCCCCCCATGGTATCCCCCCCCCCCGAGCCCGGCGACCACACAACAAGAACAAGAACAAGAACAAGAACAAGAAGAAGAACAGCAGCAACAACAAAGCAGCAGCAACCACGCGGAGGAACCACAGGAACCACAGGGGGGGAGGGGGGAGACAGGAACCAGAAGAACCACAAAAGGGAGGGGGAAAACCAAGAGGAACCACAGGGGGGGGGGGGAACCACAGGAACCACAGGGGGGGGGGGGGGGGGGGGGGGGGGGGAAGGGGGATTACCATGGGGGGGGGGGGGGAGGGGGGGGGGGTCGGCGGATGCTGGCACATATAAGGGCTACTATAAGGGTACTATAATATAGGGGCCTTAACAATTAGAATAGGGGTTTTGAAGCCCTAAACCCTAGATACCCCAAAGGGTGGGCCTGGCCAGCACCCGACACATCCAGCGCCCGGAGTGCCTGTCGAAGCCCATGGAGCAAGTTTGAGGGCTTCGGTCGCTCTTACAAGAGTTCTATTCAAGGTTCTACTTACCCTTGGTTAGTAGGGAATGGAGGAATGGGGTAGAATTGTAACTACTATTACTACCATTCTTCCATTCCCTACGAACCAAAGGTAAGTCTATCGGGGGCTTCTCTGGGTGTCGTGTTTAGGATTTGGGTCGGCAGCTGAGGGCTTTCAGTAGTTTCAGGGCCCCATGGAGCTTCCGGTGAGACTTTAGGGCTTAGGGGTTTGGGGGTTTAGGGGTTTAGGGGTTTAGGGTTTAGGGGTTTAGGGGTTTAGGGGTTTAGGGTTTAGGGGTTTGGGGTTTAGGGTTTAGGGTTTAGGGTTTAGGGTGAGACCCCGCACCCCCAGCGCTCGTGCGGAGAGAGGCTTTCGAAGCTTGGATGTGGGAGCCTTTTCGCATTTGGGGCTTCGGGTTGGGGTTTGGAGAGTTTGTCGGCTTCATTGGAAGCACCTTTAACAGAGAATAGGACCTCGGGCCAGGTTATGCCACAGCTCCATACCGGTCCACACTTCAGTAGGGCCCATCATAAGTCAGTATGCCACACCTCCATCCCGAATAGCAATGCCACGAACTGCCAATCCTTGCCACCAGTATGAGGGTCTAACTGAAGCTAGACGAATTCCACGACCCGAGATGAACCACAAAGCCTAGTGTGCATCACAAGCCTCGTCAATGTCCTAGGATGAGGTCTACAGTCTACAGTCGGCTCCAGTCGGTTTGGTTTAGGGTTTGGTGTTTACGGTGTGGGGTTTGGGTTGGGCCTAGTGCGCAGGGAATAGCTAAGCCTTCGGAGCCTCAGGACTTGAAGTCACAAGCCCCCCGAAACCCGGTTCAGGGTTCCCTAAACCTGTGACTGTGACTACTAAACCCTAAAAGTCTCGAAACATCTATCCAGTCTTTCTCTGAAACTCAAACCTGCACAGGGTTTGTGGACAAAGCGCACTTTGCCTGTTCGCTGGTCTGATCCTTGGCGGACGAAAAGCTGAAGGCGCGACCATGCAAGGTACGTCAGCACAATCAAACACTCTAATATACAGGGGCCTTGATTTTTAGATTGGGTTTTGTGAGATATGATACTGCAATCTTGTTACTAGGTCAAGGTTTGAGTGCAAGCACTACCCGGCCTGTTGGGCTTCCCAACACATTGTGACATGGGTAGTTGTCAAAATTAGGGTCCCTTTGGGGGTACCCTAAATAATAGGTGCCGTCTAAAAATAGGGACCCAAAAAGCGACCATAATTTTGACAACCACCCACATGACAGTTGAACACATACACAAACATGGCCGATATCAGGGGAGTTAGTGCACGGAGGACGTTTTTTGGAGTCGATGGCGTGCAGGCACGACTACACTGTCCAGAACCTCCCACGGGAAGTCTGAATTGGTGCGCAAGCCGTCCCTGGCTACCTGCTTTGCTGATCTGGTCTGATGCTCGGGCTCGGGGTCGAATGTTTAAGGTTGTTTTGTCCCTGTGTCATGGCGGCCGCAGGTGTCATTCATCAACTGTAGGGAGGACGGGCAGCAGCCAAAAAAGGACAAGTGGCAAGTGCAGCTGGTAGCCACGGCGCATAGTAGTAGGGATTGGGTGCGGGGTATATCATACTCACTATTAGCTATAGCATGCTATTCCTCATCATTCCGACCCCTACATTACTCAAGCCTTCTTCTTCCGCTTTGGTGATCGGCTGCGTTTGGCCTTCTTGGGCTTCACGGCTGCCGGCTCTGCGGACTCACTGGGTGCTTGTTCGGCAACAGGCTTCTTCTTGCCCTTCTTCTTGCCCTCCTCAGGCTTTAGGGTCTAGGGTTCAGGGTTTGGAGTTAAGGTTTAAGGTGCAGGGCTCAAAGTTCAGGGATCAGCACTTTGATCAAGAACCCAGAAAACTGGGGTTCTGGAGGTAGCTCGGAGGGGACTAGACGAGGACATTAATTTTCAAAGTTCCAGGCAACCCTACCCACATAACGCTACTGCAACATACACCAAAACTCTATCCAACTCATTAAGGCTCCCGTATTACTAAACCCTGGATGACGCTCCTTGGGCTTCTTTTTCTTCTTCTCCACCTCAGGTGGGGGCTCTGTCATCTCGTCAGGAGCCAACGACGGATCCTCTGAGGGCGGCCGGTTGTGCGGTCGTCTGGGTCCTCTTAATTAATTAAGGGGGTCGAACCTTTGTATTCGTCTTGCTGCTCAGAAAGGGTGTCGTCGTGCTAGTGATATTCGTGTCAGTGTAGTGGCAGTAGTAGGAGGTGTGATAATGCCCAGGCCCAGACCCTAATTCCAAAATCTATAACCCCCTCTGCTGACCCTCTTTTACACTTCCAATACCCACCTCTAAGTGTCATAAATGCTCCTGTGCGAGTACCTTCGCCGGGGTGCTCACCTAATTCTCGTCTACGTGGGTCGTGTTCATGAACCCTTGATTCGGTGCTCATCATGACCTTCCAAAACCCCCCCGGTGGAAGTCGGGGCCTTCTGTGTCCAGTGCGATGGAGCCACGGACGGTACGGGGCTGCGGCGCACGGTGGCGGTCTCGATGGTTGGCGACCTTAGGGTTCCGAGGCTGCTGGCCTTCAGAGCTCAAGGATTTCGACTTGGAGGTTCATGGGTAGTTATAAGGGTTCCTTTAAGGGTCCCTTTAAAGGGATCTATAGGGATTCTATAAGGGTATAGGGTTTAGGTTTAGGGTTCATGGGAAGTTATAATTAAGTAGGGTTATAACTAGGGTAACAACACTTATAACTACCTGTGAACCTCCAAGTGCTCTCGGCTAGCGCGATGAACTTCGCAGCACATATTCCCCAAGTATACTCTCGAAGCCACGAAACACGTTAACCAGTCTTGGTTACTTCGAGACCCCTCGTGGAAACCGTTCCACAACCCCCAGAAAAGAAAACCCTCACTGAACAAAAACCCAAAACCCTAAAACCCTAAAACCCTAGACCCAAACCCTAAAACCCTAAAACCCCTAAAACCCTAAAATACCCTAAAGCCCTAAAACCCTAAATCCCTAAATCCCTAAATCCCTAAATCCCTAAAACCCTAGACCCAAACCCCAAAACCCTAGAACCCAAAAACCCACAACCCTAAAACCCTGACCCTAAATCCAAAAATGGCTGTTGCAGCCGGGGCGCGGGGCAGCATAGTGCGACGGCGAGTGGCGAGGATGCAGGGAGACGCGCTTCTCCAGCTTCGCCTCCGATCTCCGAGAGTTAAGGGCGATGTGAGTTGGGGTTTGGGGAAGCTTAGGGCATAGAGTTTAGGGTTTAGGGTAAGTTTAGGGTTTAGAGCTTAGGGTTTAGGGTTTGTGGCTTTAGGGTTAAGGTTTTAGGGTTTTTTAAAGGTGCATCAACGGCCGGGATTTAGGGTTTAGGGTGAGGGTTTGGGAATTTTGCTGGGTGGGAGGCTTCAGTGCAGCGTTGTTTTGGGGAGGGGTTGAGGAGTTCTTTGTGTTCGGGGGAACGAATACGATTCTCAAACTCTCGTTGCTGCATGGACTGCAGCAACTTCTACCGCTTCCATCCTCCAAGCTTTCTCCGGTCCGCATTATGGTTCTGGGTTCCTTGCGGCTTTTGGGGTCATGGTTCAGGGTTCCTGTCAAGGCTTCAGATTCACGTAAGGTTTATGGCTGTAAGTTGGAAAGACAAAGGGTCGAACAGGTCAGTGTCCAGTACAGTAGAGGTCTGGCGTTTCTACCCCCTTCTGATCCCTAAACGAAGACTGCAAACTACCCCAGCTCAAACCATTTCCTATCTAATGAGGTCCCGAGATTAGACTGGAGGTTTAGGGTTAAGGGGGGCTGGAAGTCTGCAAGCTTGCCACAAGAATTTAGAGTCCTTGCAGCAGGCCAGGCCAAAACAAACATGTCCTTGAAATCGATACCACGAACTTCCTTGCCGATTGAATGGACCTGAAATCCCAATCGTCTCTACTTGGAGGTTCTTATAACTCATATTAGGGGACTCATAACCCCACTTATAACCACCCATGAACCTCCAAGTACCTAAGTCGGGAGTTGGTTTGGGTTCAGGGTTTTCGGCGTCAGCTCTCGGGCCTGGGGCCCCTTGTCCCTGCCCGGTCTTTCTGTCACAAGAAAAAGACAATCTTCTTCGCTTTGCTGTACAATGCTCCAATGAACCCTGAAGCCAAAACCGCGAACCCTCAGACCGTAACTCGAAACCAGCGACGTCGGGAGTAACAACAGCCATGCCATGTAAATCATGAAGATCGATATTTGGGTCATAAGTGCGCGCGAGTAGAAATGGGAACTGTGCGAACCTTACAACTCAGTGGGGGGGCCTTTTTCTTCTCCTTCTTCTCCTTCCTCTTCCGCCGGCGTTCTGCCTCTGCGCTGTCTGCAGAGCAGGAACTGGCCCAGTCGATCATGTGGCGCCTGAGCTGGCAGTGTTATGTTCCGGAAACGATACAGGCCCTCATATCAGGGTCTTGCAACTAGAAAGGTCCTGAAATACTTGTACCTCTACGAAGACCGTAAGGGCTGTAGTCAGACGAATTACCTGCCCTAAACCCAAACCCTCAAGCCCAGAACCTTCAACTACACCGCTGAGCACTACTAGCCCTAAACCCATAACCCTACGTCGCTAAACTCCGAACTCAAAGTCTCTAAACCCTAGTCCCTGAATCCCTAAAACCCAATGCCTAAATCCCTGCACCCCCCTTTTTCCCAAAACTGTCCGTCCCGAAACCTCCAAACCCCCTAAACCGAACCAGGGCCCCAATCTCTGCATCCAAAAACGGCCCTAAATTCCAATCCCCACCTAGAGCCTTTGTTTACGCTACCTAGTTCTATGGCTTGGATCTGACACGTAGACAATATTTATCCTGGAGAAAACCCTCCCCCCCAGCCCCATCCTGTTCAAGGGCAGGGGTATGCCACTACAGCACGTCTACGCGGGCACATGTGTGCATGTTTACATGTACCTCTGTACACATACATGTAGAACATACATATATCTATATATATATATATATATATAAACACATATTTGTGTATTTAGTTTCATACGTATGTTTGCATCTTTCCATGGATATGCATGTGCATCTGTATACATACATATGTACATGCATATACATATTGTATACCGATATGTATGTGTATATATATATATATATACTCATCTGATCAGCAGCAATGGGGAAAATTGCTACAACTCATAGAGGGAGCTGCGCCAAAGGAAGTAGGGTGTGACCCTCTAGGTAGATCCCGACACCCTGAATTCCCAAACTCTAGATGCCCAAACGCGAAACCCTAAACCCAACACCGCTGAACCCTAAACCCGAAACCCTGAACCTTAAACCCTAAACCCTAAACCCTAAAACCTAAACCTTAAACCCTAAACCCCAAACCCTAAACCTTAAACCCTGAATCCAGGAACTCCCAACCCCCCCTCAAAAAAAAAACTAAACCCTAAACCGAAGACCCAGCCGCCTTCGCCTCTTGCGCTTTACTTGGACGCCGGGCTCGGAGATCGGAGATACACTCCTGAGCTTACGGTTTAGGGTGTAGGGATTCAGGATTTAGGGATTTAGGGGTTAGGGTTTGGGGATTCGGGCTTCAGGGATGAGGCGTCTAGGGTGTAGGGTGTTGGGATTACGATAAAGACAAGACCCTACCTAAGCCTCAACCCTGTAAACCCAAAACCCGAAACCTCTACGATAACTTTCTGAAGGCTTCAGGGCTCAAGGCTTTCCGTGCAGCTTTGGGGGTAGGGATGTCGTTGTTCAGAGATGGGTTCAGCTATTGATTGGTTGCATTCATTCTCATGTACCTAACGAATGAGTACCTATTCGCGTGCCTGCCTACGTATATAGCGCGCTGTCTAGCTACCTAACTAGTTGTTTATCCTTCTATCTGTCTACCTGTCTGTCTGTCAGCTTGTCTCTGTCTATACGCACATACACAGACTTGAATCAGCTTGTATTTCGACCCAACCAGCCGATCTTGCGTTTCGGCGCTTAGAATGACAGGAGGTTTTCCAGCCGGACCATGCTATTCCTGTGGTGGGTTTGGGGTTTGGGAGTTTGGCTTGAAGGCTTAGTGTCGGAATTCGGGCATACTGAGTGGCTTGGAGTCCTTCAAAGCCGCGTCTGCAGGCTTTGATGTCTGAAGGATCGTTCATCCCACGCTTGCTTGAAATCACCAACTCGACGTTCAACCGGGAGAAAGCATTCATGTGAGCATGACTGGCAAAGCCTCTCATAAGCCTCGCAAGAACTGTGCCCATGCAGGTTCAATACGGTTGAACCATCGCTCCCAGAAAGCTCGACCCTCTTTTGAGCAAGATGCCTCATGATCTCTCGCATCTGGCTGGCCCCCACAAGCATCTCTCTTGTGGTCATCGTTGTGCGGTAACTCCTGGGACCGGATGGTGATCTCTACTTCTGGGTCTCCAGCTTCGAATTTCGTATGTTGGAGTTTCCGAAAATAGGGGACCCTAACATAGTACCCCAGATAGTAGGATCCGTATTATAAGGACCCCCAAGTAAGGAACCTCTAAGTTTCGGAAACTCCCATGTTAATATTGCGAATATTATTCAACCATTACTGAGTGGGGGCCGTACCCAAAGTCTACGGTAGCCCCAGGGGTGCAAGGGACCCAATAATTTTGTACGGTTTAGGATAGTAGTGGTCTAGAATACTTCTTGGGAGAGTAGGAGTCTGCTGGAATCCCCAAACCCTAAACCCTAAACTCCTAGACCCTAAACCTAAACCCTCAACCCTAACCCCTAACCCTAAAGCCTCAACCCTCGTTCCCCCATGGGATCCGAGCAAGCCCTAGGGGAGCTTCTCCGTCCCCTGAACCTGTAGGGGTTTCGGAGTTTGGGGGTTTTTTGCAGCGTGATGACTGAATTGTCTAGCTATACAGGCACACGCTGGTCAGACAAAGACGTAGTCACCCCGCATGTAGGGAGTCACCCCGCATGACTTTGTGATAAGTGACGCGAAAGAAAAAACCGATTTTGGGTTTAGGGGTTCAAGGTTTAGGGTTTAGGGTTTAGGGGTTCGGGGTTTACGGTTTAGGGGTTCAGGGTTTTAGGGGTTTAAGGTTTGGGGATTTAGGGGAGGATGCGCTGATGGTTTATCCTGAACTCTTAATCCTAAACCACGTGACCAATGGCTCTGTCTTCACCGCCCGAAGCCCTGTCGCCTGTAGACCCTGCAAATCCCAACCAAAGCCCTAAAGCCAAATCCCTCAAAGAGTTTAGGGCTTAGGGGGTTTGGTTGGGGGGCATGGTAGACCTCAGTGTACAAGGACATATGTACTATTGTCATACCAACTATGCTTGTTATTCTTGTTAAGTCATTGTTTATGGGTACATTATGTAACCTCGGAAATCCCACACAAGCCCAAGCTGTTCCCGCTCCTGATCCTTAAACCCTAAACCCTACAACCCCAAACCGTGTCCTGTCAGAGCCGCCAGCCACACTGGCCGCAATGCTCTTGCCCGCCACACTTTTTCCACGCAGGCCATAGCCAGCAATGCTGACACCTGCTTTCGATGCTTTTTGATTTGGGGTCATGGCCTTGGGCCTCGAGTCCGGACACAAATAACGGTTAAGGCTTCGAAACTCCAAAAACAAAACTTGCCTCAGTGTCAGAGTCTACCGACGAAACTCGAAACTCCTCGTTCCTCAAACCATGGTCCCTAACAACCCAGACCTGGGCCCCAAACCATCAACGATCAAGACTACTGCAAATTAAAGACTTTAGTGGTAGATGAGGATAAAGCCATACTTAACATGCCTAAAATAGTGGTACATGATGATATCTCTATAGTAAGGAAGCCTTTAACATAGCGTCGCCCATTATAGTTGTAGCAGGGGGCAACAAAACGGCATGACAAATTAAAGCGCCCGAACCTGCAATACTCCGACCAGCAACGCTCCGGCCCGCCATGCCTGGTTTAGGGCGTAGGTTTCAGGGTGTAGCGTGTAGGGTTTAGGTTTCAGGTTTCGGGGTTTAGGGTGTGGGGCTTAGGGTACTATGCTCTGTCATCGGAGGTCCCTCTGAATTTGCTTCAGAGTGAGAACGAGCGCGAAGGAGAAAGAGAAAGAGAGAGAGGAAAAAGCTTTGAACATCGACGGTGCTAAATGCGTCTACCCTGAACCATATACCCTAAACCCTAAACCTATATAACCTACACCCCACTTTTGCATCTGAGATTCTTCGACCCGCAATGCTTCGTCCTGCAATGCTGCGGCCGGCGATGCTGCGTCCGGCCACACTCATCTTGTCGGCCTCAGCCCGACAAAACCGTCAAAATCCAAACTCCAGAAGGGTTCGGGGTTCAGGCTTTAGGGTTTAGAGTTTAGGCTTGAGGGTTTAGGCTTTAGGGTTTCGAGTTTAGGGTTTAGGCTTTAGGGTTTAGGTTTCAGGGCTTAGGGTTTGGCTTTAAGCTTCAACCCTCGACCCTGAACCCTGATCCGTAAACCGCTGTAAAGCTCGCGGCAGCTGTTGCCAGCTGCCGAAGCTCCTCGAGGTTCGCGGTTCCCAGAAAGCCCAATTTCCCCTCAATTAAGGAATATGGCTTAAACTATATAGGGCTTCATACTATGGTTTAAGATATATTGCTTAATTAAGGGGTATTGGGCTCTCTGGGTTGAGGGCGTTTGTAAAGTGCTTCGGCTCGGTGGCTGTCCAGGAATGAACCCAAACCACCCGCAACCTTAAAGCCACAAACCCTAAAGCCCAGACATATCCTAAGCCAACCTTAGAGTGCCCCCCTGTCTGCAGGTTCCAGAGAGCCCGGTGCCCCTTAATGCCGGAATATAGCCCGAATCATAATATGAAGCCCCCTACTGATGTAAGGTGTATTCCTTAATTAGGGGGTATTGGGCTCTCCCTAGAGGGTCACACCCTACCCCTTTTTCAGGATACCTAGTTTTATGGTTAGGATCTGTTATATAGAAAATTAGATACCTTAGGGTATGAGCCTCTAGGTCTGGGTTGTCCCAAACCCTGAAAGGAAAGTCTCTCTTCGGGGCGGTGACCTCGTCCTCGGAGCCCGATGGGGAACATCGTGAGCCGACGGAGCTGACGCGATCCTGGCGAGTCTAGGGTTGAGGGTTTCGGGCTTAGGGATTAGGGTTTAGGGCTTAGGGATTAGGGTTCAGGGATTAGGGATTAGGGTATAAGGATTAGGGTTAAGGGTTTAGGGACCAGGGCAAAGGCTTCAGGGTTCGGAGCGATAGTAATAGGGCTTATAAAAGGTTGTGTCTTCCAGAGATCTTACATGCTGTTAGAAAGCTCTCACAGGCCCTGGGAGGTTCTTCCAAGTTTCCACAAACTTCTCAAAGTCATTTAAGGCTTCGGGATTAGATTTTGTAGAGTGTGAGGTGGCCTTTCTCGTTTAGGGTCTAGAGTCTAGAGGTTATTATAAAGGTGCAGACGAAGCCTGAACCCTAAACCCCTCTTTCTTCTTCGGGGCTCTGGAAAGGCTCAGGATGCTCTGGGCAAGGCCGCGGCGCGCATCCGTTGAACTCTGGGCCAGGCATCCTACATTGAAGTAACACAGAAGCCCGCATGATTTCTGATTAGAGCATGTCGTAGTTTACTTATAGAAGGATTTTCAGGGGCTAGTATTCCTGATTGTTCCGCACCCCTCGCTTGTACTAGGTTGTACTCCGAAGGTGCAGTGTGCAAGATTTAGGGCTTAGAACTACGATGCTCCAGGACCCTGGTATATTCAGGCCCTCACGCGTACTTCCTGAACCCCAAACCCCCAACCTTTGAGCCTTATACTTCTATTACTATTACACCCCCTGAACCCTATACCCCCAACCCTCTGAGCCCTGTAAGCCGTAGAAGCCCCGTAAGCCGTAGAATCCTTAAAGCCGCAGCCCGTCCTGATCTGCGAGGGCTGGGCCCTCCTGAGGTGGTGCGGCCTCGGTGGCTTCCACCTCCTTGGAGCGGCCCGGGTGCTCTAGAGGCCTTAATGATTAGAATAGCGTTTTGGGGTATTTTATGCGACGACTATAACAAGAAACCACACAAAAAAAATAGTACTGGCTATTATTTTCTTGGCTCCTACATTACAGATAAAGGCTCGGGGCTGCGAAGACATGAAATGGTGGGGTTTAGGGTTCGGCGCTCCGGGGCTTAAGGACTTAAGTGCTTGGGGCTTGATTGGCTTTGGGGGTTTAGGGATTTAGGGGTCTGAAGGTTTATACAGGCTTTGTAGGGATTTAGGGGTGGAGAGGTTCAGGGGTTAGGGTATGAATGTTGCTCTAGAGGACATTGGTTTGAGCACTTTCTAATTGAACTTAAAATATTGCGCAATTGGTGGGGGGGGGGTGCGGGGCTTTGAGTTCAGGATATTGGGCTTTGGGGCTTATAGAGCTTGCAATTTGAAATCTCAACTTAATGAGACTCAAGCTTCGGTGACGGTGCAGGGTTTGAATCTTCGCAGTCGAAGAGAGTGAACCTCGTGTTTCAAACGACAGCTCCTACACCCGTAACCTCAGACTGAAAATCCTAAACCCTAAACCCTAAAACCCTAAACCCTGAAACCCTAAACTCTAAAACCCTAAGCCCTAAAACCCTGAACCTTAAACCCTGAACACTTCAGCCCGGAGCTGTCCCCCTCCCGACGATGGCCTGAATCACCGGTGCGGGCTCAACGAGCTCTGCCTCCTTCGGCTTAGCGTCTGGCACCTCTGCCGAAAGCTTCAACGCTTCGCGTTTAGGGTTTTGGAGGAGGTTGGGGGAGCTTATGGGGTTTTCGGGTCTAGGGTCTAAGTGGGTTTAGGGTTTAAGCCTCATGGGCTCGCTTTACACTGAATCCCAAAAAGTCATGGGGTTTAGCATGAACAGTGCTGGGATCCCCCATAATGTGCGTTAATTGGATAATGATGTTCCAACTTTCTGGCTTCTCTGAATCTCCAAACGCTAAACCCTAAACCTCTGAACCCTGAAGCCTGAACCCGAAACCCATAAAAACCCTGCAGCCTAAACCCTAATCCCTCAATCGTCGAGGTGTCGAAGGCGTAGGTTTTAGGGACGCAGCCGGGGTGACAGGCCTGGCATGGCTGGGCAAACCCTTGACGAAACACCAAACCCCAATTCCTAATTTTAGGGTTTGGGGTTTAGGGGTGACACAGGGGCCTTATAATAAGACCTACAGGGCTCATGGTCATTACATAAGAAGCTCTTAGGAGAAGCATTACTAAGTACTAAGGGTTTTTTGGTGTACTTTTAACAATGAATTTCATAAGGACCCTGAGAAGTAGTACCATTACAGCTTTTTTGAAGTGTTGTTAGCCGTCTCTGGACCCCAACTTACGTTTGGGTTCTTCTTTAAAGTGGTGGGTTTCGGGGTTTAGGTTTAGGGCGGGCAGAATGTTTGGGGCTTAGGGCTTAAGGTCTTGGGGCTTGAGTGTAGAAGGGTTTTAGGGCAACCCTAAGCCCTAAACCCTAAACCCTAAACCCTAAGCCCTAAATCCAAAGCCCCCCCAAAAAAAAGCGCATTTCGGGAGCCTCTTCGATCTCTGGGCTTGGAGCATGTTTGGGCTCGCCGGTCGTCTCCTCAGTGCGCTGCGTTGAGGATTTCGGCTGTCGGGTTGAGGGCTTGGCTAAGGGGTTCAGGGTTTAGGAGCTTAAGCAGGTAAGGGTTTCGGGGTGCAGGGTGCAGGGCTAAGGGCTGTAGGGTTTAGGAGTTTAGGCAGTTTAGGGTTTCGGGCTAAGGGCTTCGGGGTTTAGTGGCTTGGGGTTCGGGGTCTATGATGGCGGTTCCGGCAGTTTCCGGTTGAAGGGCCAGGCAGCAGGCTTTGCTGGCATATGTGCACGCGATGTGCACGCGAGAGTGCCTCCGGCTAAGAGTGCAGAGACTGTAAAGGGTTTACAGCTTGAGCTTTAGGCCTGTTGTGTCTTAAACAGCACATACGATGCTGTCAGGGCATGTAGGAAGCCTGGAAATAGGCAGCACAGGAAAGTCGGTACTCGCTACGGTCGTCGTCAGAGCGGCAGTTCAGGGCTGAGCGTCTGTTGATATGAGTTTTCAGGAATTCACGATGAAAGCATGGTATCGGGAATAAGAAGACTTCCATTGTTCTCAGGTTGCGATGTTTCGTGCAACCAGAGCCTTTAACGACGATAAGCTCGAAATCCTGAACCTTACTATACTACACTTTGCAGTCTCAAATCCAGACGCCCCAAATCCATAAACTTGCGTTACTATGCAACAGTAGCACTACTTCCCAGGAGTTTGTAGGATCCGAACCCCGAAGCTGGTTCGGCCAAAGAGGGAACTACAATGGCAAAGATGCCCGAAGGCCTAAACCCTCAGGTACTCTTATGCTACAAGGAGGAGTACCGCTTCCGGAAGAGCGCCGACCCCCGAAACAAATCCACTAGCAACCCAGATCTCAAAGTCGTCAACGTTGAGCAGGTTTGGGGTTTAGGATTGGGTTTAAAGCCCCAAGATGTTGGAAAAGGACGCTAAAAGCCCGAAAGCCAAGAAACCCTAATCCCAAAACACACACAGACAAAGTCTCTGAAAATAGGACGCCCACGCCCTGAAAACCCTAAAGACTCGATTTGCTCCGAAGGCTCTGCTCCCTTTGCTGCCGTGGGCTCCGGCTGCGCTGCCAGGGCCTCTGCTGCTGCCTTCGCAGCTTAAGGTTTAGGGTTTAGGGTTTAGGGTTTCGGGCTCTGGGTCTTAGGGTTCGGGTTCAGGGCTTAGGGTTTGGGGTTTAGGGTTCTTCAGCCCAGGCTTGTACATGGGCCTGATTAGTATAGGGGCCTGAACTGTAGATTGGGTTCTCGGAGTAAGTTGTACAGGATTGAGACCGGAGACCGGGACCGTGAGGGGATACTTGAGATGAACAGGGTTTTGAGACCTCTTACACTTTAAGGATAATCGGCAGGGAAACCATCACAGCTTTTCGTGCCTGCAGAGTATTGAAAGCGGAAACCGCACCTGACGAAAAACTTCCGAAGCCCAAACCATCCAAAGCGAACCAAAAGATGTAGACAACGCCAACCTAAACCCTAAACCCTGTAAAGCACTGTAAACCCCAACCTCCCGAACCTATGCAAACCGCTGGAACACTTTTGAGGACCCATGTCATAAGTTAGGAACACTAAACCCTAAACTCTAAACCCTAAACCCTAAACCCATGTCATAAGTTGGGAAAACAATCCTCTTGACGAAAAGCCCGGGTGTCTCCCCCCAAACGCCTCGGCAAAGTCCGGTAGAGCAAACTCTTCCGCGCCCTCCTGCACTCAAGCATTACTAGGGTTTAGGGTGGGGAGCTTTGGAATTGGGGGTTTAGGGCTTTAAATGTTCAGGGTTTAGTGGTGATTTCGGGTGGGTTTGTTTAGAGTCTAATGGGAGTGGGGGTGTGGGGGGTCGCGTTCAGGGTTTGGCTCGTGGGGCCTGGGTTCTGGAGCCGCTGTGGACAGGTTTAGGGAAAGTATAGCGGCCTGGGCTTTAAGATTTCGGTCTTTAGGGGGGTTGGAAAATCGTCTCTTGCAAGCGCTGCGCCTCAATCAGCAACCGGAGCCAGCTAGAACACCCTGCGCCCTTCATGCATACGGCCAGCTCTGCCAGCGGGCAGGTAGATACATGCATGCGATTATGCATGCATGTAAGCATGAACAATGCACACGCTACCATGTGGGGTACTTGGGGCAGTTATAAAAGGGGTTGTAAGTCCCCTAATTAGTGTTATTGGCGGCGCGTGAATAGTAATATTTTCGGGCCAGTATTCGGCAGGCCCAAGAGATACTGTAAGAACTTATTCAGACCCCTGCTTCGATCCAACCGCTTTACTTCTCCGTACTCCACATTCTCAACTAAACCCGAAACCTTCAAGAAAACAGCACCCTTCTCGAGGATCTTCCCTGGGCCTATCTCTCAGAGGCTATCGGTGAACGAGTGCCTTCTGCACGGCCTCGGGCGCAGGTGCCGCCGCTTCGGCATCCGGTGCCTTGCGACTGAGAGAAAGTAAGTGAAGACAAGACAAGAGACGACAAGACGAGACAAGATGAAATCAACTGGGACAAGATAAAGATGAATATACAGATAAAGAGCAAGAGAAAGAGAAACAGAAGGAGAAGAGAAAGAGAAAGACACACATGTTGAACCATAAAATCATAAAAGAAGATCAAGGCAAATACTGACATTCAAAAAAATCGGCCAAGTCGAAGAAGCCGCCTCCACCTCCGCCACTGCAGCCGACTCGGCTGCTGCTTCCGATGTCGCGGGCTCCACTGCTGCTGGCTCCGGAATCGGAACCGGCTCCGCTGCAGGAGCCGCCTCCTCAGTCATCGCAAGCCTCTTACTACGAATTGCAATCTATTCTAGAAGGAGATTTGTCTGATATGCTATCGTCTTTAATATGTAGGGGGAAGATAAGGCAGAATCATTGCTAACTGATCAGAACCCTACTTCCCCCCAAGATCCACCTGAACCCTCAGCTCGACAGAAAAGGCGCTCATGCACTAAACACCTCGCACACCTTGCCTTCTCTTCGGCAGCCGCCTCGGCCTCAACAGCTTCGGCCACCTTCTCTGGAGCCGCCGCCTTGCAAGTCAGAAGCAAAAGCAGGAAAACATGGGCTAAGGTTTAGGCTTGAGGTTTTCGGAGGTTGGAAGTTGGCGTGGGCGTAGGGTTGTACTAGGGGGGTTCAGGGTTTGGGGCTCAAAGCTTGATAATTAAGGTCCATAGTGAACTCCAAGAGGTTAACCCTAAGAAGCTGGAGACCGGATTACGGACAACTAGTGCTGGGATTCCCTATACATTGCTGTTAAGGATTGAGGCTATTGGGTTTCCAACTTTTGGGCTTCTACTGTAAGTTTTAGTGCTGAGGGAATCCAGCATAAGACTCTTTCCAAAGACAGTTTCAAACCCTCAGCTCTAAACCTTAAATTAAACCCTAAACCCTAAGCCCTAAACCCTAAACCTTAAACCCTAAGCCCTAAACCCTAAACCCTAAGCCCTAAACCCTAAACCTTAAGCCCTAAACCCTAAACCCTAAACCCTAAGCCCTAAACCCTAAACCCTAAACCCTAAACCTTAAACCCTAAGCCCTAAACCCTAAGCCCTAAACCCTAAACCTTAAGCCCTAAACCCTAAACCCTAAGCCCTAAGCCCTAAACCCCAAACCGTTACTCCAGTGAGTGGCTCCTACGAACTCGTGTGAGACCTGGTGATGCTTTGTTATCACTAGCTTTCGCTAGCACTGCGCCGTGGCCTCGTGTTCAGGGGACAAGCGTTTATGATTTATGGGCACAGCTGAAATAAGATTTCAATGATTTAGGGTTCTACTGGTGCTGTTGCTACTGCTGCTGAGAGTGACACTACGACGACCCAGACATTCATCACCACCACATGTGACTTGTTTATGCCTGGTTGCTTTTCGTGAAGTCCTCTTGTAGCCCGTGTCCGGACCCTCAGTATCATTCCAAGGACCCCTGGATAAGGTACCTCTGCTGTCCTGAAGCCTCTCTCATACCCGTCACTTCCCTTACAGCCTCCACTTCTGCCGTCGGCTCGGCCGTCGCCTCTGCCGCCGGTTGCACCTGTGACTCGCCCGGGACCTTCGGGAGAACGGGCATTGCTCGAAGGGTGTACAGTGTAAAGGACCTAGGTACATAGACGAAGTCTTCACAGCATTTTCGAGGTCTCATTAGGGTTCTGTACACGGGTTTCAGACACAGTGATAAGACTAGGGTTTAAGTGTATTCAAAGATATTCAGAGTACCCGGCAACACCTTGACGTAGGCTCAGTGACACTTGGAAAGCACTCATTCAGACCCTGCGGGAGAGATAAAAAGAAGCCGATGCGGTAGTAGTCAGAATAAGCATCATAATGGTTCTCATAGCCATGATGACAAAAAGGCCTTGAGCTTTTATCTGTGCTTCGAAGGTCAGCTGTGAGTCTATTGCCGTGGACTCACGATTTCGGGCTTGGGACTTTCGCACTGTCGTAGGAGCAATGGCCAGGCTGCCACACCTAGAGTCTGGACAAGCTTTTCCTTACGTCCTACCGAACCACCTCGGACTTAGTTGACACAAGTACCAGTAGCTTGCTCCTGGGACCCTAAACACCAAACCCGGCAAAGCTTCAAGAACTTAACCCACTGTCTAAACTTCAATGCCAAAACCGGAGCGCCTACAAGAACTGCCCAACACAGAACAAACCTTCTACTGTATAGATGGCCGTCACGACAGTCCTTTTTCTGCTTCTTCTCATGTATTGTCTTTAAGGCACTGATTCGTATGACGATGCTGATGATGATAACGATGACGGTGAGGATGATGACAATGATGCTGATGATAACGGCGACGATGACGTTGTTGGTGAGGAGGATGATGATGAGGAGGGGGAGGGAGGAGGAGGGGGGAGGGAGGAGGAGGAGGAGGAGGAGGAGGAGGAGGAGCAGGAGGAGCAGGAGGAGCAGGAGGAGCAGGAGGAGCAGGAGGAGCAGGAGGAGCAGGAGGAGCAGGAGGAGCAGGAGGAGCAGGAGCAGCAGGAGCAGCAGGAGCAGCAGGAGGAGCAGGAGGAGCAGGAGGAGCAGGAGGAGCAGGAGGAGGGAGGAGGGAGGGGTTGCTGATGCGAACGATGGCAACGATGAAAATGATGATGATGATGATGATGGTGATGAAAGATGATGATGGAAATGGTGGTGATGATGAATCATGATGGTGATGGAATTGGTGATAATGATGATGATGATGGTGATGATGATGATGATAACCATGATCCTGATGACCTTTTGTTTCGCTGTCTCCCAACCCCTCGAGGAAGCCTTAGTCCCTACTCCACATCCTTCGGCCTCTGCGTCGGCAGTCGCCGGGGCGGCTTCGGCCGCTCCCGGGCCTAAGGCCTCTTCAAAGGGTCTCGAGCTGTAGGCTTCGGGGTTTAGGGTTTAGGGATTAGGGTTCAAGGTTTAGGAGTTTAGGGCTTTAAGGTTTAGGGATTATGGTGTCTTCTTGCGCAGTGGCTGATAATCCATGCTAGGATGGCGCCTCCTCACTTGCATGTGTCCTAGAACTCGGTGAAACCGGAAGTTCTCGAAAACCCGCCCGCTGTGATGATACCACAGGCAACCACCCAAACCATCTCTTGTTAGGGTTTAGGGCTTACGCTCTCAATTCCCACTCCGCAAAGAAAGGAGACAGGGGAATGGATTTTAGGCCCAGCTGTGGCCGGCCGGCGGCGAGCGGAGCCCTTGACAGCCGAGATGGGGCTGTATTCGACCATCTCCGTAGGCTCCGCCATTTTTTGGTCCGGGTGTGAAGGCTGCCGGGCATCTTCAGTGGGCACCCAGTTATGGGCGGGAACGGCCCAAGGGGGCCGGGTGGGAATTCAGGGATTAGGGATTGGGGTTTAGGCATTAGGGTTTAGGGATTAGGGTTTAGGGGATTGGAAATACAGACTGCTGCAGAAATACTAATGCTGTTTCATAGGGTTCCTTCTTGATAACAGAGGCTTAGTTTGACCAAAACGCTAGTCTCATTATACACCGGTCGGAACAAGTGGTAGTAGTACCCGCCTGCACAGTCATCACACTATGAATCTATCCAAGCCCTATTCTGAATATTCCGATACCTTTGCTGTAGTGCCTTTCTAGATCCCTGATGTTAACGCTGAACCATTTACTTGTTGAAGACTCGGAGTGGCAGCGGACATCAAGCTTCTGGTCTGGAGGAGGGCATTGCGGGCTTCTTACAATCTGTGCGCATTCCACTGAACCTTTAACATCAAAACCTTCGACATCTAGGCCACAAGCCCTAAATCTCTAAAACATCAACACCCACATCCCGGGTTCTGTATAGGATGGTTTTTACGATGGTTGACATAGAGGGGTCGGGTTCTAAGTTTAGGGGTTTAAGGCTTTTGGCTTGGGTTGAAGCTTTTCAAGGGTTTAGGGTTGTTTGGGCTTTACGGTTTCGGGGTTCTGGCGATCATGCGGTGCCCAAGAGTTCGGAAGCCAACCAAAAGAAGCTCGAGCTTGAAATCGCTTCTCCGGGCTCTCGGGTCGTCAACAATGATTCAGTTTGCTCAGGTCTGTTGTTTAGGGGTTCGGGGGTTTAGGGTTTAGGGCTTCGGGTTACAGACGTTGGCTTTGGGTTGAGGTGTGGTGTTCAGGGGTGACTCCTGAACCGCACCAGTAGCATGACATGTTGCATCAGCCATGTCGGCTTGGAAATAACACACCCTACCGCGACCCCTTCAAAAGGCTAAACCCTCGAATAATCGAACCCTGCAAACCCTCAAAACCCTCGAATCCGGGATGCCCCTACACCCTGAATCGCTAGATCCCAGGTTCCGGAAAGAAGCCCTGAAACCCTGAACTCTATCTCTGAAATTCCCAACCCCAGCCCCGAAATCCTCCAGATCCTAAGATCCGAAAAAAAAACCATCAAACCCTGAACCCTAACGCCTTGTCCCAGGCGGCTTCAACTTCGGATTCCTACAAGAACATGGGGGTGGGGGGTTCGGGTTTGGGGTTTAGGGCTTGATAAGCCGCAAGGGTTTAGGGTCTAGGGCTTTACGAGCCACAAGGGTTAATTGTTCAGGGCTTGGTAGGCCGCATCTAGGTGTTTACAGAGGTTAGGCTGCTGCCTGAAAACTGTTACATGGTGTACCTAGTGTACCTTCTGACTAAAGGCCTGGGAAGGTTTGGGACGACGTGTCAAATTTGCGGTTTGCGGATTTTGTTTAGGTCAAAGATTTGGGGTCTAGGGCTTGTGCTGAATAAAGATAGCAGCCGAGGACATTAAACTGCTAATAGTCAAATTATCGTGGTGATACCGCGACGATATAATTGATCCAACCCACACTCTAGTACAGGCCCTAAACCCTGGACCCTACACTTTGATAAAACCCTAAACCCTAAAGCCCTAAACCTTAAAAAACCTTGACCGTGATGCCCTAAAACCTAATAAAGCGTTAACACCTACTACAGCCCTAAACCCTAAAGACCTAGACCCCGTGCAGCCCTAAACCCTAAACCCCTAAACCATGCAAAAGCCCCAAACTAAAACCTGCTTAAACCAAACCCTAATATCCGTAACCCCTGCTAAAACCTTCAACCCAAATGAAGCCGTAAACCGACTGGCAACTAGTAAAGCCCTAAACCCTAACCCCTAAGTCCCCAAACCTGCAAAAGCCTCAAACCCTAATATCCGTAAACCGGGCTAAAGCCCTAAACCCTACAGCTCCGAACCCTACTAAAGCCCTGAACCCTAGAGCCGCAAACCCTTTTCAGAGCCCTGAACCCGAATATGCTCAAACCCTGCTAAAGCCCTGAACCCAAAAGCCCTAAACCCCCATGAGACCACCCCAAACCCGAAATCCCGAGTAGCACGCTAATCCCTAAAGCCCTTGGCCCCACATACAGCAAAGGAGCCGCTTCGCTGCCACCCATAGCTTTCAGAAGGGCTCTCTGGGTCGTCGCGTCATCGGCGATGTCCACATCATCCTCTTCCTAAGTGGCTTTGGGGGCGGGGTTTAGGGTATAGGGTTTAGGGCTTAGGGTTTAGGGCATTGGGTCTGAGGCTTAGAAGCTCAGGGCGTCCTGCCTCCCGTTCCTCAGCCTAGATGTCAATTTCCAAAGGTACAACGTGTGTGTGTATATATATATATATATACATATATAGTGCACATACTGTAACATGTCGTCTTTGTTAGTGTGTTTGTATATAGCGCTGATCATTTCTGTACGTACCCATGCAGATTCGACAAAGAGGCAGGCTATGAGCTGAGCAAGCTCAAGACCAGTGAGACTGAAGTGACAAGCATGCTCGTAACCAGGGGTTCATGCAAACTCAGTTTGAAATGCACCCTCCGGGCGGCGTCGAAGTGGGGTTAGCAAGAAGGGTCATGCAGATGCCGCAAGGGGTTACAGAGGACACGAAGCACTGCAGCCTTGAAGACCAAAGAAAACACGATTTCAGGACACGACGTGTAAAGGCGGAGGTGTTGTGGCGATCCTGGAGCTGATTCACAAACTCCTGCTCTAGCCTGAAAAACGACAATAATTCCCACAGTCTAGGTACGGATTTAGGGTTTAGGGTAAAACTTTAAGCAATCATAATGCCCGGTGCTGTTCAGCGGGAAAACACAAAACATGAAATGATGCAAAATCCAGCACCCCAAACCTCGAACAGAAAAACCGCAACCCTGCAACTGAACGGATCCAACAACCGAAACCCTTTACAGCGGCTTGATCCAAGAAACCTTTCAGCCCCATGATGTTTCCCCATATTCCCCCCTTAACACCCACAAGCGCCTACAACCCCACACAAACTGCATAAACCCTGGCAACCATAGACAGCCCCGCCCACCACTATAAATGCCCGATTAAAAGCCTTACAAAACCCTCTGAAAGCCGAAACCCTCAGCATGGACCCTGAACCCTAAAAAATGACAAGCACCAACACAATAAGAATAATTTCTATGATGACAGTAACACTAAAGCAGCAATGCTGATCAACATAACAAAGCGAAAATTTATATAAAAAATCGAAACCTAAACGCAAACCCTAACTAACACGCAACCCCCGTCCCCCTCAAACTACAAAATACGAAATACCAACACACTTCTTCAGCTCCGAGCCACTGCCTCGAATCCTCCCATGGCCTTCTGCAAGGCACGCTGCGTCTCTGCGTCGTCGGCGATGTCCACGTCATCCTCCTGAGCTTTCCGAGCGGCCTTTAGAAGGGGTGGGTTCCACGAGAAGGGTTCCTTGAAACGGCGTCCTTTGAAGCATTCCTTTGCGGGGGGGGGGGGGGATTTAAAGCGGCTGTAAATCCCTTTTTCTCTGGGTTGTTCAGTGCTTTCTGCTTTGGATGTTTGGGGTTGCAGTGGCTTTCTAAGCGCCGGGTCGGGCTTGTCGGTCAACCCTGACTTGCGCTAAAGCCTAAACCGTTCAGAGTTACTCAAGGACTTGGCCTCAGATCTGCAGATGAAGCTCTGCCCCCCTTAGAACAATGGTAGAATTCGCATGTTTAATGTTTAATATTCCCATGAATTTTCCATGGTAGACTTCGTATGTTCAATATTCCCTTGGGTTTTATATGAACAAAGATGCAAGACTTCCTCAGTAGGAAGACGCGGTCGCAATAAGCTCTCGGGGGCCCCAGCACTCTACTGCTCCAGAGTCGGACCTATAGGGTTTAGGGTTTAAGGGTTTAGGGGTGAGGAGTTTAGGGTTTAGGAGTTTAGGGTTTAGGGGTGAGGAGTTTAGGGTTTAGGAGTTTAGGGTTTAGGGGTGAGGAGTTTAGGGTTTAGGAGTTTAGGGTTTAGGAGTTTAGGGTTTAGGGTCTAGGAGTTTAGGGTTTAGGAGTTTAGGGCTTCGGGTCTTCGAAAACTAGGTTGGCTCTTTAAGGCCATCGAAAAATTATCGTAACTGATCCTCTTAAGCCGCCCAACAAAGGGAAAAGTAAAATACCAGGGCCTACCCGGAAAACATACGGCAAGCATAACAGAACATTGCAAGAAGTACGATGCCACAACGACAACAGCGACTGTCGACACATGGCCCCGATGCGGAGAACCAGCATCGCATTAAGGGTGCGAGCACTGGAATGGCAACAGCAAGAATAGCTAGAGCAGCACTGGTCACAGAGAAACAGGATACCATACGTGAGCACATTCAGGGATACCATGGCGCAGAAGCCAACCATCAAAGATGCCTCAAGTCCGAAAATGACCCCAAACCGTAAGGCAAAGCCAGTTGAACCCTCTTTTCCTTCTGCCCGTGTCACGAGTCGGTAAGGTAGGGGCCTTGATAATTAGAATAGGGTTTTGGGGCCCATTTTTCTGTAAGTATACATGACCCACGGCAGAGCGATGCACAACAGCCATACAGTCATGTGCGGGGCCTCTAAGGTAATAGCTACCGTAGTCGGACCAGTTTCGGGTTTCAGGTCTAGGGGAATAAATAACCATGCTCAACCCCAAAGCAGGAACGTTACAAGTCTTGCTAAAACCCTAAGCTGTAATTTTAGGGTTTAAGGGTTATACAAGGGGAAAAACTCAAAAACCCGAAACCCCGCGCCTCGTCGACCGGCATTTCGGTGGCGGGGTGCGTCGACTCGGGGGGGAGCTCAGTCGCAGGGTGGGTGGAGTCCTGGAGAGCCCGGCAGTGAAGGTGAAGCCAAAAGGGGATCTACAACCAGGCTCCGGGTTACTTCTGTAAAGGGCTTAGGGGTTTCGGGTTTAGGGTAGGCTCCGGGTTGCTTGTTTAAAGGGCTTAGCGGTTTCGGGTTTAGGGTTTAGGGCAGGCTCCGGGTTACTTTTTCAGGGGATCTATGGCAAGGGTTCCACAGGGCTCCTATCACATGGCGGCCTGATTGGGCTAGGGCTTTGGAGTAGTTTCGAATTACTACAAGTATAACACGGAACCTTACAGAACCTTAAGGAAGAGTGGCAATTCTTGGCACTGCATCAGGCTCCTGCATTTCCGGATTCTTCTTGTCTAAGGAGGGAGGCGGCCCAAGTTTGAGCAGTGCGTATAGGACGTATGGATTCAAGTTTTGCAGGTGTCGTGCTCGGATTTCAGAGTACCCCAAGAGCTTGTGCCATAGGCCATTTATCGGAATGGACCCATTTGGAAGTTTCCAAAACTAGGGGTGTCTCAGTTTGGGGTCCTTATAATAAGGATCCTACTATTTAGGGTCCTTTTTTAGGGTCCCTTTCCGTGCTGCTTGAAAAGGAGCAGTAACGGCTGCAACAGTAGGCAGCAGAACCGGTTAGTGTAGTTGCTGGTCGCTAGAAAAATCGGTAACCAGAACGATTGAATTGGTAACCAGAACAGCTGAATCGGAAGCCAGCCATGATTTGGAAACTTTCAGGGCTGATGCGGAAACCCTAGCGGCCGATTCGGAAACCAGAACCCCAATTCTGCCGATGCCAGACAGACTGGTTTCGCATATGCAGTTTCTTATTCGCGGCCCTGTTTCTATTTCCTGTAGCTGCTGCACCCTAAACTCTAGGCCCTAGACCTTGCTTTTCCCTACAATCCCTAAAGCCCTACTTTCCTCTCCATGTGAAGCCGAAGGCACGTACTGTGCCGACTCCGCCGGCATCTCGCGGCGGCGGCGCGGCTCCTCAGCCAGCTCTGCTTCCAGCTCCTGACCGTCGACGCTGGGTTCAAACAGCTATACGAAACCATACTCCCCTAGACCCTTAACCCCAAACCTTGAACCCCAGGTCAGATTGATTTATAAACACAAGATAACAAGATGACATATACATACGAAATTAAGCCTCCGAAAACAGAGACTCTCGCGGTGTCGTGTGCCTCAGCCCTACATCAACAGACGCTACACCCTAAAGCCCGAGAGCCGTAGGCTCTAAAAGGTAAAGCCGCAAAACCCTGAGCTTCAGAGTTGAAAATTGAGGGGCCAGAAGCCCCTAAAGATCTCTAAACACAAGACCCTCCATATCCTAAACCCTCCATACCCTACACCCTAAGCCCTAAACCCTCCATACCCTAAACCCTAAGCCCTAAACCCTCCATACCACAAAACCCTAAGCCCTAAACCCTCCATACCCAAAACCCCAAGCCCTAAACCCTCCATACCCAAAACCCCAAGCCCTGAACCCTCCATACCCTAAACCCTAAGCCCTAAACCCTCCATACCCCTAAACCCTAAGCCCAGGAAAGCCCTGACCGTCTTGCACCCTGAAAGCCCTAGACCTTAAACCCCCTGAACTTCTAAACTCAAATCCCTCCACCCTCCCTAAACCCTAAACCCTAAACCCTAAACCCTAAACCCTAAACCCTAAACCCTGTGCACCTTCTCAAGGAGCTCTTTCTCGGCCAACTCCTGCTGCAGGCGCAGCAGGGCTTCCGAAGTCAGCGGTGGACCTCGAGCTGCGCTGTTATAATGGCAACGATAGCAATAAGCGTCATAAAAATAATACTAGTACTAAAAGTTATAATAATAATAATAATAATAATAATAATAGTATATAATGATAATAGCAATAACAAAAATTAATAATGGCAATAATAGTAGTGATAATGATTGCAATCCCCTAAAAAGGGATGCCCTGGAGGGGTCGGGGGCATGCATTTTGGGCTTGGGGTTGGCGATTTAGCATTTAGGGTTCTGGCGGTTGTTCATGTAGATCCCTGACTGAGCCCCCTTCCCTCAAGGGCCGTAATATTATTCGGATCCCTGGTGATCTACAGGACATCTTCCCGTAAATCACAACAGGAACCCAAGGAAACAGTCAGGAGAGAAATCTCCCCAGTAGAAGAACGTAGTCACCTCAGCAGTCAATACCCGGACTGATTCGGGTTTCTGCATAATGAGAATGAAATCCATACAACAACACAGCTCAATTTGTTGAATTCTACAACAAACGCAGGCTGCTGACGATTTCCGTTGCCCCCGAGAGTTTGTCTCATGCAGAGCATGAGGACATGAATCATGACAACGCTTACACGCTGCAGATATACTTGGCCGTGCTGTTGTGAAAGATTCTATAAATGAGCCCAAAGCTCGAAACCCCAAGCACTAAAAACACCCGACCTCAGACCCTTTTCGCCCCAAGCTCTAAACCCTAAACCGTTTCAAGCCCTTTCAATTTTCAGCCCTGAGCTCCCAAAATCGAGGCACCTTGCTGATCATCGTCGTCGTCTGCGGCCTCCCCCTCATCGGGCTGCTTGAGCCTTGTGAGTTAGGTGTTCGCGGTTCGGCGTCAGCGACGGCTTAGGCTTTGGGAGTTGGGACGGTGAAGGGTTTCGGGTGAAGGGTTTCGGGCTCTGGGCGCTCTAGGTTTAGGCGCGAATTAAGCTTAGGGTCTGCGGGTTAGGGAAGGGCTATCGTTTAGGGTTTGGGGTTGGGTTGATGGTTCGGGTTGGCCCGTATAGCCTTAACCCTAAACCGTGACTAGGGCTCCTGGGGTTTAGCCGTTCTCGTTTGTGACGTTGCAGCAGGCCTCGGAGAATTCGGGTTTCGGGTGTGGAGTTACTAGCCCAACCTGGGCTTCAATAAGGTTTAGGGTCCAGCATAACTTACTGCTCTTGGGGCTTTCTCCTATAATTAAGAGGTCAGAACCTACTAATTTGACCCTTAAGGTATAGGCTTTGGGCGTTTAATATAGCGGCCTTAATAATCAGAATAGGGGTTTAGGGCCCACTCTACTTTGACTGCTACAATAAGGAACCCCCAAGTAGTATTGGCCGAAAACACTTGGAGTAGCGGAGCTCGAAACTTCCAGAAGTTTGTGGTTTAGGGTTTAGGGTTTAAGCTTAGGCATGTTTATACCCAAGCCGTGGACGCTACCCCCCGAAACCGCCAAAGTCTCCATCCCGAAATCCTGACACCCAGGCCAGTCGCCGCCGCTTCTCTTTGCGGCGCTTCCACGCATATCCCAGTTCTGCCTGGGTTTTCCAGTGCTGGAGGTCTGGGTTGCAGTGTCCGAGGGTTGTGAGAATCCTGGTGAACGATGTGTTAATTAGTCTAGAAGCTAGGGTAGAGGATGCATGGTTTAGGGATCGGGGTTGCTTGCTTAACCGGATCGGGGATCCTGGCACAAGGGAGATAAGGAGAAAAAATTGTGCCTGAAGGCTTGTCTGGAATTTCGAGCCCTAACCCCTGCTGTGCATTCTACAGGGATGTTCGAGATATGTTTGGCACCTCGAATAGGAAGGTCGTAACGAAAAATAAAAAATGTGGATCACACATATTGTGCTGAAGCATGGCACCGTACCATCAGGCACACTTCTTCTCCATTATGCTGCACTCGTATAATTAGTTCCAGAAGGGAAGGAGCCTCTACAAATCCGTAATCTGTACAGCCGACATAAGCTATATCTACTTACATACTCGACCCAAATACCTAGTTTCAGTTTTTAGCCCCTTTCTGACCTTTGGTTAGTAGGGAATGGAGGTTTGGGGTACAATTATTGCTAGTATTACTACCATTCTTCCATTCCCTACTGTCCAAACGTAAGCTTTTCCCAACTTCGTCCGGTGGCTGGCTCCTCCACATCCACTGTCTCTGCAGGCTTCCGCTTCTTGTCCTTCTTCTTCTTCCTCTTGCCTCACTTGGAGGTTTATGGGTAGTTATAAGGGTTCCTTTAAGGGTCCCTTTAAAGGGATCTATAGGGATTCTGCAAGAGCATAGGGTTTAGCATGGGCAGTTATAAGTGGGGTTATAAGTAGTTTAATTATAACTCATACTACGGGGCTTATAACCGTTTATAGCCCTACTTATAACCACCCCTGAACCTCCAAGCAGGATCACGGATTCGCCTTACTTAAACCCTAAACCCACAGACAAGGCAGGGAGAGCCGAGACCTTGAGGCCGGAACTGAAGCAATACAGGGGCCTCAGCCTTAATGATTAAACTAGGGGTGTTCCTAGACCCCCCAACTACCCTCTAATATACCCTCAATACCCACTATCAAGGGCTATAAGGGGCACTTGGAGGGTCCTGGTTGGGAAGATTCTATCAGCACTACAATCATAGGAACCCTCTACGGGTATCTAGTACCACTGAGTGTTCCGACCCGAATTTTGGGGGAAGCAGGAAGGCGTAGCATGTCTTGGCGAAACAACCTTCAAGAGTTTCCGTACCACAGCCAGAATAAAACCACCCTCCATGCGCAGAAGCATCCAGAAAGAACCCTCAACCCGGAACCACGGTTTTGGGGTTTGGGAGGAACACAAATTAAACCCGTACTAAACCTCAAGCCCTATAAACCCTAAGACATACCCTTGAACCTAAACCCTTAACCCCTGTAAACCCTAAGACCTAACCTTGAACCCTAAACCCTAAACTAACACTTGCGGGGGCTAGCTATCTGTCTCTTTGTCTCTCTCTCTCTCTCTCTCTCTCTCTCTCTGTCTGCCTATTTCTGTCTTTCTGTCTCTCTCTCTCTCTCTCTCCCTCTCTCTCTCTCTCTCTCTCTCTCTCTCTCTCTCGCTCTCTCTCTCTCTCTCTCTCTCTCTCTCTCTCTCTCTCTCTCTCTCTCTCTCTCTCTCTCGGTCTTAGAGTTTCGGGCCAGAGGGTTTAGGGTTTATTCGGGATATAGGGTTGTAGCTTCAGAACATAAGCTTTTGGGGATTAGGGCTAGAGGGCTAAGCAGATAGTTTTGTGGCTGTGGGCTTTGTTCAAGGCACACGATTTAGCTTGCTTAACGTGCGGGCCTGCAGGGCTCGTAGGCAAGCATACGGTCAACCGCCTCCATCAACAAGGATCATAATCAGGACCCTTAAGGTTAAAGCCCTTACAGACAGGGCTTATCGATCAGCGTCTACACTAGACCTGAATGCTTCGGGCATGCCTTCGGAATCCTCCTCAGCTGGCTGCCGTTTAGCTTTCTTGTCCTCAAGGAGGACACTAAGAGTAACTGGATATGAGTCTTGGGCTTGGGGGTTTAGTTGGTTTCAGGGCACCAGTGCAATCAGAAGATCACGGGCTGGGTACCAGGAAGCTGAGATTCAGCATCAGCGAGAATGACACCGAGCGTGGCGAAGGAACTCCCCCCCCAAAATTGAAACTATAAACCTTAAACCGTAAACCCTGAAGTCAGTCATTCTTCCCTGTCCTTCTTCTTTTTGCGCCCTGCCTTGTCATCCTTGGCAGAGGCGAAGGCTGAGGTTGGAGTCCGGATGCTTGCAGCTCAGGCATTCGGGATTCGAACTAAAATGTTTCGGGTTCGAGCTTCATGCTTTCTGTTTGCTTCGCGTTCTCCTCTTTCTGCCTGCAGTATCAATAGGGACTCTTGACAGAGTTGGTTCTGGTCGCTGTTCCTGATGTTCGGTTTTCTGCAAGCAGAAATCATAAAGCCTGATGGCACGGTGAACATCCCCAAACAAGCTGTGGACGAAACCCTACACCGTCCTACACCTTCTGATAGTAAGGAACCTTCACTAAACCATATTACCTTCGCCAAGCCATTTTGCTTATAAATAGCTGAGAATATTCGTTACGTCATGATAACAAGCCTGAACCTGTCTCAAACACAGTCTGAACTGCAGAAGGGCATCTTAAACCCTAAACTGCCTTAACTTTAAACCGTCTAAACACGAAAATCACAGGCCTAAACCGTAAACCTCCAACTCTACAGCCTAACTAAACCCTCAACCCTGCGCGAGAGGCCTCGTCCACAACCTCTACCGGCTCGGATGCGGCGGGCAGCGGCTTTACCTGTCTTCGGATATTCAGCCCACTAGGAAAGTGCGCTGGAAGGTCTTGAGTTTCGGGTCCAGGGTTCAGCGGTTTTAGGGTGCAGGGATTTGAGTTTAGAAGTTCAGCGGGTTTAAGGTCTAGGGCAGTAGCAGTTTGAAGTGCGGGGTGGCAAAAATCACCAAGCAGAGTGTTCCAAAGTCTCAAGAACAAGAACAACGAAAAAGTCTGCAGCAGCCAGAGCAGCAGCAGGCGCAATAGAGGGCTTTTGGAAGTTTCAGCATGTAGTTGCCTTAATCATTTCAATAGGAGTCTTGGGTCGACTCCAGTATAGTACAAGTATATCAGGGAACTGTACAGAACAACAACCGGTTCCTAGTCAGGTTTTTATGTATTCGGGCTCCGTGATGATGCGGTACACGTCGAAAGTGGAAGGGCAACAAGATCATCCAAAGTTTCTTGCCGGCTTTCGGGCTTTGCAATGCTCCTAAACCCCAAACCCCAAACAAGAGACCTAAACCCTGAACATGATTAAAAAAACATAAACCCGAAACCCTAAACCCCTAAACCCTACACCCTGTTTTAGGTGACAGCGCCCCTAACGCACCCTGCGTTCAGGGCACTTTTGGAGGTTTTCAAGGTTTCGGAGGGATGGGGGGGGGGGGGGTAATCACGTTCATGTAAACAACAACGCGGCGTCATGCCTGCGAGACACTTGGCTCCGCAGTGCACAGGCCCTGCTGGTGTTCACGCATGTACAGCACAAGAACTCTGTCTTCACGCGCCCACTGGGACGCAAACCACGTCCCAATGGGTCGTCCCTTGAAGGGACACCACAGATAGATAGGACATGGCAGCATGTGAAAGCCAGCATCCCCAAAACAATCTTCACCAAGAAAAGAAAGGAACACAGAAGCCCATCAACCAGAAGGGTTTGTGGTCCTACCTTTACCAGTTCCAGTGGCGACGAGTCCAGAAGGATCCGTATGCTGCTTTGGCCGGCCTCTGCCAGAAGTGTAAAGCCTGACAAGTTTCCTTTGGGGTTTACGCGCAAAACGCAACCGGACCTGGGTTTTAGCGCTGTAAACCTCCAACAATACAGTCTGTTTTGGGCCCTCCTACTGCATGCGTTCTGCTGGGAATACTGCGTTTTCCCAGGGCTTTGGCGATGTGCAGGCGATGTGCAACAACAGACAGTGTGCAAAAACACAAGGCGCACTACAGGCGCGGTTACCCTGTTTTAACCTTGTTTGTTTTGCTGCTCCAGTTTTCACGGGGATCAGGATGGCGCTCACTGTCGTTGCCTCCACGAGCTGCAGCAGGAGTCGTTGCGGTAAATCTTGTAGCAGCAGGCAGAGCAAGCAAGCATAAACTGCCTAGAGCGCCTTTGACCAATTGCATGAGCGCTCGAGGCTCTGACCGAGGGCCCGCGGCCGAGCGTCTCGTCAGAACGGTGAGGGGAGGTAAAGCCTCCCGGTATACGGGGACTGTCGTGACGCCGCCCCGCTAATGACCTCCCTGACGTCAGCCAGTAAAGAATGACCCCAAATCCCTCACTGTTGAGGGCGTTTTAAGAAAACATGACCCAAAACACAGATTCAGGAGGCCACCCTGCCCAATTTCCGCAAACCGGGTTGTGCCAGTCTGGAACCTTGGGCTGGCAGATTCCACTTCTGGACCCTTAGCGGCGCGCAGAAGGGCCACTGTCAAAATCTTTCCCAAAGCTTCTGCGGCGCTTTCTGTCAGGGTCGGTGTCTACACTTCGAGCGATTGTCGTCGAGCAGCCGACACCAATCCATCCTAGCTGTGGTGAAACGCTCATTTTATGCAAAACGATGCAAAGAGCAAAAAAGCCCCCCTTGAGCGGCTTTTGGGGGGTGAACGTTAAGCCCTGGGTGAGAACAGGTGGGGTGGCTGGACGGGACTATATGCTGACGCAAGCTCCCCTATATGAAGGTGCACCCCCATTTGTAAAGAAGCGCACCCACCGCGCACACACTACATACACAACCTCAACCCTAATCCGCTATAGGACCGGGAAAAAAGGGCCCTAGAACCAAGACGCCAGATCCCCAAGCTGGGTCTCCCTTAAGGCCCAGGAAGTTCGGCGAGACGGTGGTCTGAGGTGCCGATAGGATGCCCTTCAGCGTCGGACGACTCCGAAGATGGGAGGCTAGACTTTTTAAGCCCCAAGCCTAAACCCCAAGCACATCCCCCGAAGGGTGTAGCTGCCACGCTGCATTTCGATGAAGAACTGCGCTTCCAGCCGAAAAGACTTTGTGCGTGTGCAGGGGGAAAGCCATATCCTCGGTCCTCCAAAAGCAGTGCACATGGGAGTTTCCGAAGATAAAGGACCCTATATAGTACCCTAAATAGGAGGATCCTTATTAAAGGAGCCCAAATAAGGTACCCCTAATTTTCGGAAACTTCCATATGCTGGCCATCAGGCGACGGTCGCACCCTCGAGTCCTAACACTGGCTTCATTCAATCAGAGTCCCGACAAGCATAAGAAGGAGAAGAACCATGAGACCGATAGCTATACGACATTAATTCACGCAAATACTTTTCAAATATGTACACATATGTACATATACATATGCATATACATATATATATATATATATATTAATATCCATATGCATATACATATGCATACATATACATATCCATATACATTAATAAACGTATACATACACATATACATATACATATACATATACATATACATACACATATACATATACATATACATATACATACACATATACATATACATATACATATACATACACATACACATACACATACACATACACATGCACATACACATACACATATACATATACATATCCATATACATATACATATACATATACATGTACATATACATATACATATACATATACATACACATACACATATACATATACATATACATACACATACACATACACATACACATACACATGCACATACACATACACATATACATATACATGTACATATACATATACATATACATATACATATACATATACATATACACACATTAATATACGTATACATATACATATACATGTGCATATGCATATACATATACATTAATGTACATGTACATATACACGTACATATACATATACATATAAGTATATGAATATACACATATATATATATATATATATACACGTTAATATACACATACATATACATATACAGTCATATACATACACATATACATACACATATACACATAGACATATTCTTAGATGTGTTTACATACGAAAGGTATGTAGACTTAAATGACCACATAGAAACTTAAAAAGAATACGTACAAACTTACAAAATTACATACATAGCTACATACGTACGCGCGCACAAAACACATAAATACATACATGTCTGCATGCATGTCTGTATGTATGTAGACATATGTGCGTATGTATGTATGTATGTACGTATGCATGTCTGTATGTATGCTTGTAAGCATGTATAGCCGTGGCGGACACTCATCCTGTGGAACAGCGATAACGTATTCCAGTTCAGTGTAAGGTGCTGTATGAGCAGTAAGGGCAATCGCATGTGCCATGAGACAACCAACAACAATGCAAGACTGGAAACACAAGAGTTAGCACTGCACTAGCGGGCATGTAACAACAGTCCACAAACAGGCAGAAACCACCTCGTTATACTGAAACCCGACCTTCCAGCCCAAAC
Source organism: Symbiodinium sp. CCMP2592 (assembly GCA_905221615.1). NCBI lineage: Eukaryota > Dinophyceae > Suessiales > Symbiodiniaceae > Symbiodinium > Symbiodinium sp. CCMP2592. Next base: position 1,111,954 of record CAJNDT010000846.1, read on the forward strand.
CCAAGGAGCAAAACTCAAACCCTCGGCGGTCCCGCCGACAGGGACTTGGCTGCCAACATAGATGCTCAGCAGCCGCGCCGAAATAACAAGCTGCTTGGTGTTCTTCCGGCTGTTTAGCGGCATTAGGATCTGCCAGCCTTGACCATGTAATTAAAGAAGCCATGAAGCACTGGAAGCGGTGAAGCGGATGGGGTATCGGGTGTCACGTTTAACTACAGTAGGTTTAGACTGTGTATGGTTTCATAAGTGCGTCTAGGGTTTGATGGTTTGCCTAAGGCCTACGACCGAGTCGCTTCGCAACTGAAAATGCTTAGCAAAGCAAAAGCCCACGCAATCAGGACACCGAAAATCGAAACCGACCCTACCACATCCTATCCTACTCTACCCTGCCTTACCCTCACAAACCGGGAGACGTTGTGCTGAAGACCCATTCATCAAACTCCGAACGGGGAATCGGGATGGCAGTCCTCAGGTTTACGAATGACTGACAACATTACTGCTTAGGGTTCTGTCGTCTAGTTATGCCACAACATATCATACCTCTAATGCCGTATCTCTACTGTTCAGGCACCTTTGGCATGCCGGCATCACTTCGGATTCGCCAACTGAAAGCTTCACAGGGTGTGGGGTTTCGGATTTACTTGAGGGCTCAGGGTTTGCATACAAATTCCTACACCCCTAAATCCTAAACCCAAGACCCAGCTCGGAGTGTAGGGCTTTGGGTCTATGTTACGCCCAAGAAGCCGTGGGGAAGGATGCGCAACGCTCCTTTCCTTGGCATCTTAACATGGGAAGTGTAAGTAGGGTTTGGGGTTTAGGCTAACCAAACAGAGCAAGATCAAACTCGCGAGCTGTAGTCAGATGAACCAAGTAAGACAGCGACGACATACGACGACGATCACAGGAGTTGTAGCAGAAGCAGCAGCAGCAGCAGCAGCAGCAGCAGCAGCACAATAACAACAACAGCAACTGCAACATTTTAGGTTTTAGTGATTCTTAGGGTTTAGGGTTCGGGGCAAACAATGGCACGGCAAAAGGACCCACCACATCATGTGCTTTGCAGAACTCAGAACCTCAAGGCCTTCTGCTCCAGTGCGCGGGGCGTAGGGGAACCAACGTTCAAACCCACTGGAATTACATATGGATTATGCTGCGGAAATAAGTTGAAGGTTGCTTTCTCAGAAAGGCAGATCCGACAGATCACCAGGCAGCTTGAATCCAAAGTGTCAAGTTGGGGGGATTCTTCTGCGGCGTCCCTTGGAGGCCTGATGGAGGCAGGCTGAGAGAATGGGAATCTATCACACACGAACAGCCTCAGCCAAGGCCGCAAACCTCGGTCGTCGGTGCCCTAAACCTTAACCCTGCACCCTATACACTCAAGCCCGCATTCTCTACGAAAACGAAGCTTACGATGCGGCTCCATGAACAGCAAAGCATCTTCAGCGGCTCCCATGCGTTGCTGGGTGTCTCTGCATGGGGACCAGCACGAACAGCTGTACCATTTCGGGACCTTGGTCAGCAAGGTGACGGCACGTGTGCCTTCCAACTCCACGAAACCGCCATCAATACCCATCACTTGCAGCAAAAACCTGAGCAAAAGAATGCAGAATCAGCAACAGCTTTTTTTGCAGCCAAGGTGTCTCATCCCGGATACACAGCAGCTGCCCAGTTGCACTTTTCCTGAGCTTGGTTTAGATGCTGGTTAATGCAGGGGTCTAAATATTCAGAATAGGGTTTTGGGCGCATTATACTACGATTATAACCATGAACCCCAAAATACGATGAGTAATTATTGAGGCCCCTATAGCAGGACCCAAGAGTTTCACAGCTGCGACCATAGAGCCAGGAGAGCAGGCGTGGCATCCACGAACTAAACATGTGCCCTGAGTTAAGCTACCCGAACAAACCAAGCTCCAACCAAAGCCAATGCCAAGGTACCTGAACTCTGAACCCTAAACCCTAAACGCTGAATCGAGAGATGCATCTGACAATGTATCTCCGCATGGTAAACGGAAACGCCATCGAAGTCCAGAACGACGTCATTCGCCACTCCGCGGCCTATTGCAAGCCATGCCCGGCCCCGAAAGGGACCTTGTAGCCAAATTAGGGTTTAGGGGTAAGGGTTTAGGCTTTAGGGTTTTGGGTATAGGGTTTTAGGGCTTAGGGTTTTGGTGTTAAGGGTTTGGGGGTTTAGGGTTTAGGGTTGATAACCGCCATGACGAGTGCTGTTCTGATAATGATGAGTACTGTTGATATCATTTGTCGAAATGCCGCCATACTGCTCATGCTGTGATCACCACCAGTGTGAGGAAACTGCAGCCTCAATGACTCAAAAACCTAAACCGTCAAACCAGCGTGGTCTATATCCTAAACCCTCAACCCTCATCCCTAAACCCCCAAACCCTAGAATCCCGAGACCCGAAGCCCCAAACCCGAACTGCGACGGTCGTCGCTGCCTATTCTGAGCACGCCGCCCACGCTCCTTGGTTGCGGCCGGTTTAGGGCTTCGGGCTTTGGGGTTTGGGGACGGGGTCGGGCTTCAGGGGTCCAGGGTGGGTTTAGGGTTTACGGGTTTGGGGCTTTTAGGGTTTGGGGCTTGTTGCTTAGAGGTTTGGGGCTTCTGAAAACAAAACAAACCACTAGCAACGCTGACCCATGAACCCTCCGTATGTTGCTGATGCTGAACAATCTTGCTGCTTCAACCTGGATGTTTACTACTGGTGCTGCTACCCCTACGACAACGACGAAGGCTACCAATACTGCTAGAACTAGAACTAGTAGCGGTAGCAGTCGTCGTCGTCGTAGTAGTACAGTAGTAGTCGTAGCAGCAGTGCTCGTAGTAGTAATACTAGTAGTAGTAGTAGTAGTAGTAGTAGTAGTAGTAGTAGTAGTAGTAGTAGTAGTAGTAGTAGTAGTAGTAGTAGTAGTAGTAGTAGTAGTAGTAGTAGTAGTAGTAGTAGTAGTAGTAGTAGTAGTAGTAGTATAGTAGTAGTCGTCGTCGTCGTCGTAGGCGTAGTAGTAGTCGTCGTCGTAGTAGTAGTAGTAGTAGCAGCAGCAGTAGTAGCAGTAGTAGTAGTAGTAGTAGTTAGTAGCACTACGACTACTTACTACTACTACTACTACTACTACTACTACTACTACTACTACTACTACTACTACTACTACTACTACTACTACTACTACTACTACTACTACTACTAATACTACTACTACTACTGCTACTACTACTACTACTACTGCTACTACTACTACTACTACTACTACTACTACTACCACTAATACTAAACACTAATACTACTGCTACTACCAGCAGCACCAGTATCACTGTCACTACCACTGCCAATGCCCCAAATCTCCGGGCGTACAGTCAAGCCAAGCCTCAGCGTGAAGGTCTTTGCAGAATCCGCAGTCCCTCTGCAAATGGTGATGTCGCATTTGTCGCCCTGCATGGAGCTTTACTTGCTAGCTCAAGTAACGGCTAAAGGCCATGATTACAACGGTAGAATAACATCTCAACTACTATCGCATTCTACTACAGCATGCTGCAATACCTTATAGTATACTGTACCAACTATTTAGTTTACGAGAAGACGGAAGAAGCTGATTGAAAACTCTGCTGATCGAAAACTCTGTCCAGGCCTCAGAGACTCTGGCGAAAATCTGAGAAAGAAATTAGTTTTTTGGGTTTGAGGGTAGGGTGTAAGGATTTAGGGTTTGGTTTAGGGTTTAAGGGTTATGTATCATGAGTTGAGAGATTTCGACAACTGCATAGTCTGAACCTTTATCCACTGGCAGACGCTGCTAAACCCTGAACCCTATATCCTCGTGACCCTAAACCTAAGCAGTAAACTACGGCCGCGACGGTTAAGGGTTTTCATCATGCCATGCCAGCACTGAACCTCTATGTCAACCTCCAGATGTGCAAATCTAACTATAGGGTTTCCAAAAGGGCACCATATGGGTAGTTCTCTACATGAGGGTCCCTTTCTAGGTCTCAACAACAGTATGGCACCCTTGTACGTGAAAAGGACCCTAACTTAGAGAACTACCCACATCCTGATCGACGACTACCGGATCGTTTGGCTTGTTTCCGGCTTCTTTCTCAGGGTTCTATAGGGATAAGGCTTCTTGGTCGAGGCTTTATTGAGTGCCTGGGGTGTAGGAGCTTTAGGGACAATCCCTGAACCCTATACATCCCTGACCTGACAAACAAAATCGTGCATCCCAAGACTTAAAACCTTGAACCCCCAACCAGGGATTGTAGAGTTAAGGGCTTGGGGGAACCCTAATTTCCACCCTTACAAACCAGAAATCGCGCACCTCTGCCATGGCTGCCCCTGGCACTCCGCCCCACCACACATCGCGCACGGCGGGGGCAGCAGGGGCTGGGAGCCGAAAAAGAGTGGTTTAAGGGTTCCCGATACAGTTTAGTTTAGTGCTTCCAGGCACATTTTTCGGTGAGTCTGGGTGTTTATGCCTCAGGTTCTCCTGAGGCCTGCAGGTTAAACCCAAATTCCAGGAGAATCCCGATTTGTGCACAAATCCGGTTTGACCTGGTTGCAGGTGAAGCGAAAACACGCGTTGCCATACACCTAAACAGGCATGGATGGTGCTGTTTGCATATGTCATACCTACACGCATCCATGCCTGCATACATGCATCTGTCTGTCTGTCTGTCTCCCCGCCTGCCTGCCCGCCTGTCTGTCTGTCTGTCTGTCCGTATGTATGTATGTATGCATGTATGCATTCATGGATGCATGCATACATGGATGCATGTATGCATATACAAACATACTGACATACTGACTTGGAACTGCCTGTGCGCCCGGCAGAGACCCCCAACTCCTTCAAGGCACCCTGCAGAAGCCAGGGATTCCCGTGAAGAATGCAAAAGCTCTCGGCTTTGGGGTTCAGGGGTTTAGGGGTTAGGATTTAGGGGTTTAGGGTTTAGGGTTTTAGGGTTTAGGGTTTAGGGCGAAGGGTTGATGGTGGACCGAAGGAAGGAAAAATGGCGCAAAGCAACCACAACTAAACGGCCATGATTTGCTGGGCAATGCAGCCAAAGCCATGATGATCATGACGACGATGATGATGATTGTGGCGGCGATGATGATGATGATAACGATGATGACGATGATGACGAGGATACCGATGCTGATGCTGATGCTGAAGCTGACGCTGAAGCGATACCGATGATTATGCTGATGCTGATGCCGATGCCGATGATGACGACGATGCTGATGCTGAACACCACGGTCACCAATGTCATCGTCACCACGATCATCCTCATAGTCATAATCGTTAGACAAAGTAAGAGCTGCGAGGATAGTACAAGGCGGAAGATGACTACAGGACGACCTGACATGGCGATAACTCGGCGGTCAAGGTGGAAGCGGAGAAAGTCTCAACTAACATCAACACTAGCAAAGACGAGAGCAACAGTGTGTAATCACGGTGGTAGTAGTAGTAGTAGTAGTAGTAGTAGTAGTAGAAGTAGTAGTAGGAGTGGTAGTAGTAGTAGTAGTAGTAGTAGTTGTTGTTGTTGCTTTTGTTGTGGTAGTAGTAGCAGTCGTAGTAGTAGTAGTAGTAGTAGTAGTAGTAGTAGTAGTAGTAGTAGTAGCAGTAGCAGTAGCAGTAGCAGTAGCAGTAGTAGTAGTAGTAGTAGTAGTAGTAGTAGAAGTAGTAGTAGGAGTGGTAGTAGTAGTAGTAGTAGTAGTAGTAGTAGTAGTAGTAGTAGTCGTAGTAGTAATAGTAGTAGTAGTAGTAGTAGTAGTAGCAGTAGTAGCGACAACATCAAAAGTGCCAAAGACGACAGCAATAGTGTGCAACAGAAGTCGTGGTGCTAGTACTAGTAGCAGCAGCAGCATCAGGAGTAGTAGTAGCAGTAGTAGTTGTAGTAGCAGTAGTAGTAGTAGTAGTAGTAGTAGTAGTAGTAGTAGTAGTAATAGTAGTAGTAGTAGTAGTAGTAGTAGTAGTAGCAGTAGTAGCAGTAGTAGCAGTAGCAGTAGCAGTAGTCGTCGCTGTAGTAGGAGTAAACGAGCAGCATGATGGAGCAGCGGAAGTAGCAGTAGTAGGAGGAGGGCTAGCGGTACGAATGTACGTACGACGACCACTACTACCAGCAGTTTTGCTACCACCGCCATCATCCACAACAACAGCCACAACAACAACAGCAACAGCAACACCGCTAGTACACTAATTACCTCTATTCAACTACTACTAGGCCATGAATCCCAATGCCCCCAAGCGAAAGCCCTACGTACCAAGTGCCTGCAGAGCAGAACTAGGAACGTAGCCACCTGGGAAGAACGGGATTTTGGTCATCTAGTTTTGGTGGTTTAGGGTTCTGAGTAATATAAGGCTTGGGTAATTACCAAAACGATTCCTCAGGGTTCCATTATATTTTGCTACATTAAACCCCAAAAACCCTAGCCCTTTTCTGAATAATTCGAGCCCTTATACCCCAAACCACTACAAAGTTGCGCGAGTTGTGGATACCCAAACCCAAACCAAACAAGGCTTATAGGGCTTAGAGGTGCTCCAAACAAAGAAAGCGTACAGGGTTTATTTAGGCTTCGCTGCTTCCCAAGCCCAGAAGCCGCGGTATGTCTACCCAACAGACCGTAACAGACCCTATAACCCCCACAATGAACCCCACATCCCATCTTACTAAAAAGAAGGTCTCATAAAGGATTTAAAGAACCTGTCACTTCGACACCCACATCCACAACCATGGAGGCGGGAGGGGCACAAGGGTGCTGGACCATTGATGACCTCCCATGATTATCGGATCTTGACGTGGCCCTCGTTGAGCCTACGGCGTTCCTGGATCATAGCTCTAAATGACACGGAAAGAGATTCGCCTTTCCACAAAACACTGCAAGCCTGCTAAAGCCTCACTAACACTTGGCTGTTGAAAGCATGGTGGGAAGCGAGGTTCCGGTGGGCAGTCATCATGTATCTTTCTGTGGAAGGCCCCTCTTCTACATCTACCCCTCCTCTCAAACACTGAAATCTAAAACTTACAAAACCCTGTAACATCCTTCTATAAAACCCTGCCATGAAAACCTTCTAAAGCCCTGCGAAACCGTTCCCAAAACTCGAACACCCTAGGCCCGATGGCCGTATTCGCAGACCGAAGCCTACCCATAAAGCCCGTATGGAACCCTGCTAAGACCCCCGTTTAGAAACCCTATCGCAACTGTTAACACCCTTTGAGGGTTTATGGTTGCAGATACCTATTACTGTAATAGAAATTTTAAACGCGATGAAACCCCGAAACCCCTAAACCCCAAACCCTAAACCCTAGACCCTAAACCGTGGCTGGGCCGACGACTACCGGTGGGATCAGAGCGCTCAAAGGCTGATCGCACCAAACGCAGCCGCCCGACCTTTGAAAGGGGCTTCGGGGTTTGGGGGTCTACAGTAGAAGCCAGAAAGTTGGAATATCATTATCGTAACCCCTTTAAGGTAAATTATGGGGGATCCTACCATTAATCCATATTCCAACTTTCTGGAGTTCCCTCTAGGGTTGAGTCCCTACACAGTAGCAAGAGAACCCTATCAAACCTTGCTACTCTCTTTAGATCCCGATTCTGGTAACTTCAAAGAAGGCAGCTCCGAAATTCCTTAGCTAGAATCCAGAACGGGCTGCAATCGCTTGGGGGTTTAGGGTCTTAAGGGTTTGCCGCTTTGGGATTTTCGGGTTGGGGGCTCAAGCTTTTTGGGTGAGGGTTAGGGCTTAACGATTTGAGGTGAGGGCATACTTGTACCTTACGGCGTGGCAACACGTGTAAATATGCCCTGCTGCGGCAGGACACGACATGTCAACAGCTTCTCACTCAAGCTTCATGGAAGTATCATGATTTCGCTGACTTCACTGCAAATCGATGCTGGATCATCGAGAAGCAAGATTAGGGACGACGAAGACTTTTGCATTGGAGTGTTACATGGCCGCCCCTCCTTTTGTTTTGAGGGGCTCACAGTGGTGTCCTGTCGATTCGGGGGCTGCCGGCACCAGAACAAAGTTAGTTAGTTAGTTTGGAGGGTGGCAACTGTGGTATTCTGTCATTGGACCTGGTTTCGTGGCGAAGTCCGCTACGGGCTCCAACAGAGACCCAACTTCACCCATACCCCACGGCCCTCTGTTAGAGTTTAGGGCTGCTCGGGTTTACTTGGAGGTTCATGGGTAGTTTAAGTAGGGTTATGAGTCCCCTCACATGAGTTATAAGTCATCTGAGAACTATTATCACCATGCCCAATATCAGCATCACAATCATATGTACAGCACATATCTGCATACGGATGCTCAGGACAAGTTAGACACTTGTTGTTCACCACGACTACTGTTCAATCTGTTAATCTGTCTGTTGCCGTTCCCACCATTGCAAGCACCACTGTTCTTGCAATGATTTTCGTCGTCGCCGTCGCCCGCGTCGCCCGAGTGGTGTCGGGACGGGGTGCCGGGACGGGGTGCCAGGGTGGAGCCCGGGGCTGAGCAATTGTAGCGATGGCATGTTTACTGTCGCTATTGCTGTTGTCGTCCCTGCTGATGCGGTTAGCATCTCCATTATCAGTATACTTTCTCGTGGCTGTGTTCATGCTGATCCTCTGTCGTTTCCGTTACCACATGCTCTCAGTTTCGACCATGCTCCACACCCCAGGCCGCTTCAAACTCTGACACGCTAAAGCTTAAACCACAAGCATGGGGCACCTTGATCTCGCTGGCAACCACATTCATCAACACCTTGGCAAAACCCGACTGGCCCAAACCCTTTCCGATGCGCATGGCTTGGGTTGACTGGCGAGCGAACCATCAACCCTAAACCCTACGATAAGAGCAGCAGTCGCAGTTGCCACCATTGCTACAACAGCCTTCCGTAGTGGCAGTAGTAGGACCTAACGAACAAAAGTTGCTGAGGATGTCTGCGAGTTATGGGTAAGACTAAAGCCCTACCTTAGCCTACCAAAACCTACTGTTGCCGGCTCCCTATAGAACCCAGTTCAGGGTTTATGGTAAGAATCTACACAAAAGGTAGATATTGGTAGTTCAAGGTAGATCCAAAATCAATAGGCTCAAGAGATTCCTCTGGCAGACACCGGTGCGGTGGCACTGCAGATCTACTCTTTGGCTGCTTATTGGCGGATATTCTTTAAGGGCCTGTATACTTACCAACCGTATTCCTTGGGCTCCTGTTTTAACTATGCTATCATACACCAAAACGCTGTTCTAGTTATCAGGTTGCTATATCACGGAACTCTTGTGGACCCCTGAAAAAGCCGTACGGAACCCTGCTTAGGCTCCTAAACTACCAAGACATGACGCACGAAATGCCAGGCCTCCTGTGTTCTTGGAGGGTCCAACGACCCGATCCGAGACCGGGGAACCTACCTCCAAACCTGGTACAGGGTGAGGGTATAGAACCTTGAACCCGTTGGTTGAGGGCATGGGGCCCAAAACCCCCCAAAACCTATATAGGGCTGTAGAGCTTATCTCGGGGTTTAAGGGTTTTGATACAGGATTAGGGTCGAGGCCCTCGACCCCGAACCGGACATCGGCAGCCTGGAAAAACTTGGACTGCGCATGGGACCTCAGACGATCGGTCTCAGATTGCTTGAGGGCCTAGGGACACGATTTGTAGCATCTACGGACTTTGTAGGTTTCATGGGTTTGGTGGTCATAAGCATTCATGCAGAATTCTTTTCATTTCAGGTCATCGAAGCCCACTACTGATGTTCCATGAAACTACTGAAACCAAAAAGTCCAGAGCCGCGACCCCGGAAGCTATTCTTAACACAGCGCGCCTTTCGCCGAAGGGTTTAGGCTCCAGGGTATGCAACCACAAACCTCAAGCGACAGCAACGTCCCAGCCAGTCCGAAGCGCTATCTTGCAGTGCTTTCAACAGCCTGTGTTTAGGTGCCTTTGCCCCCCGAACCCTAAATCCTAAACACTTAACCAACTTCAACAGCTCTGTGGCTCCTGGATGCGAGGATGAAGCTTGGGTGTAGCTGCAAGGTCTAGGTTTAAGGTTGAAGGCACCTGCCAGAATCCTCCTGGTCTGAGCAAAAGCTCTTCAGTACAAGGGCCAGGATGATCCCCAATTGTCCCTAAGGCCCTAAACCTTAAATTCCCATTGCAGCGCTTTTTTCACTGCCGTGGGGCACCGTCGGCATCCCGAGGGCGACGCCAAGAACTACGGACACGCTGAATAACCGCGCTTACAGAACTATATTCTAATGTCCCGAGCCTGACTCTGATCCATAAGGCCCCTGTAGTGCCCTCAACTCGCTTCTTGAAGCCTTCTTGACACCTTGCGAAATGAGAAGGCGTTCCTTGCGATTCCTGCTAGAAATGCGGCAGCAATACTATCCTGAACCCCAAGCCCGAAAGATTGAACCCCAAACCGCACATCATACACCCTAACCTCAAACGAAGAGGCAGAACTATCATCAAGACTGCCATCCTCAATACTGCGACTAGTAGCCTAGTGCTCGTAGAGGTCCCAAAGCTCTTGCGCTTACCTAAACCCTAAACCCTAAATCCTAAACCCTAAACCCTAAACCCTAAACCCCAAACCCTAAACCCTAAACCCACACACCCGAACCCCGAACCCTCAACCCCCGCCCTGACCCAGGGCCTCTTGGGTTTAGGGTTGGAACCCTAAGCCCTAAACACTAAACCCCAAGAAATCCCCCAAAACTTAGGCTTCGCCAAACTCCTCCATAAAACCAGTGGTGTTGGGGGTTTGCTTGGCTCTTTAGCTCCTTGTTTCATAGGGAATATCATCATCCCTGGCTCCTTAGCTCCCCCAAGATCCATGGTTAGGCAACCCCTTTTGGGGGCCAGTGACTGCATGAGAGCGCTGAAGGTCTCGGGCAACAAGGGCCTCAATGCTGCGATTTAGGGCTCGGTAGGGCTCTCTAGGGCTGTAGGGCTCTTCGGGCTCCTAGGGCTATTTGGGCTGAGGGCTGAATGCTCGGGGAATTAGGGCGCTGAGCGTCGGGTCGACCATCGAACGCAGCGAAACCGAGCTTAGTCTTGTCTGCTCTGTATTCGGCCTTAGAGTTTAGAGCTCATTCTTAATGTGCAGAGGGCCTTTCCCTAGAATTCGAAGGTTTACTTACCATAAGGACCCTGAGGGGGTAGGGGGGAGGGTGGTGGGGACTATACTTCCTTAAGTAAGCCTAACAAAGTAATCATTATAGGTATTAAGGGCCCCCCACCCCCCTCCCCGCTACCCCCCTTCTGGGTCCCTATGAGTTTAAGGCTCGGGGGGTTTAGGGTTAATATACTGGTTAGGGTTTAGGAGGTTGGCTCAATCTTGCGACGTTTTGTGAGCACACGGTAGTATAAAGAGACTATAGGGCCAGGAGCGAAAAGCATGGATCAAATTCCGGGGTTCAGGGGTTTAGAAATCTAGGGGTTTAGGGTTTAGAGTTTATAGGGCTTAAGGGCCTTAGGGGTTTGGGGTTTTGGGTTTAAGGGTTTGAGGGAATCTAGGGTTTGGGGTTCTTGTGACAATGTAAAGAGGTAACCTTACCTCAAAAAATGCAACCGACACATTAGCAAACCTTACATAAAACCTGTGAAGCCCCAGCCAAAACTGAAAAACCATTCTACACCCCAAGCCCTAAACCCAAAGTAAGCCCTGCAGTTTCTTCTCCTCTCCTGGGCCCTGGCAACTCGGGCGAAGGGGCATTGAATGTCCAGGCCGAGAGCCAGGGATGCCTCTGAGGGATTGGGATAAAGACGGTTCTTCAGAACGATGACATTCTTGTGTAGAGGTGGTGGGTCAGTGGGTCAAGAAAGGAACGTTTTTGAAACCCCGCCATGTCGGTGTAGTTTCGTTGGGTTCTGCAAGGATCAGCCAAACGGGCCGGGGCTCGACGGGTAAGGTGGAGAGTTTTGGGCGTGCTTACTGTCGGCATGGCTGTTGACGCTCCTATTGATAATGTTCGTGGTCATGTTCTGCTGTGGACTATTCCTCCTGATATTTATTACCATTTTCTGATTGTATTGTAATATTACACGTATTACTACTGTTGTTGTTCTTATTGTGATCCTTTTTTGCCAGTCTTCCTCGTGCTATCCTTCCTGTTGTCATTATTTCTATTCATCGATTATTGCTATTGTTGCTATTATAGCTACTATTGTTATTTTTGTTAACAATGTCCTATTAAAAGTATTATGAGTAGCTGTAGCAGCGGCAGCGGCAGAGGCAGTAGCAGCAGTAGCAGTGGCAGCAGCAGCAGTAGCAGCAGTCGCAGTCGCAGTCGCAGTCGCAGTCGCAGTCGCAGCCGCAGTCGCAGTCGCAGTCGCAGTCGCAGTAGCAGTAGCAGTAGCAGTAGCAGCAGCAGTAGCAGTAGCAGCAGCAGCAGGAGGAGTAGTAGTAGTAGTAGTAGTCGTACTCGTAGTCGTAGTCGTAGTCGTAGTCGTTGTCGGTGTCGTTGTCGTTGTCGTGGTAGTAGTAGTAGTAGTAGTAGTAGTAGTAGTAGTAGTAGTAGTAGTAGTAGTAGTAGTAGTAGTAGTAGTAGTAGTAGTAGTAGTAGTAGTAGTGGTAGTAGTAGGACTAGTAGCAGTAGTAGTAGTAGTGGTAGTAGTAGGACTAGTGGCAGCAGCAGCAGTAGCAGTGGTAGTAGCAGTGGTCTTCTTCTCGGTGGTGGTGGTTTGCGGCCGGGGTGGTTCCGCTTAGGTTCGCTGGTGCAAGGGCCTTGCGAGATCCGAAACTTTTGGATGTCATGTCATGACAGCTGGGCGAAGGCGACAGCCGGTTGGGGAGACAAACATCCTGGCCATTCCATGAGGGTTCATGGTCGGTGCATGGCTTGCGTCGGGTCGGTAGCAATGATGTCGGGTTCAGAACATGACCACTCCCACTAGTCGTTTGGCCACTCTTCGTTTTTGACATATGGGAAAAAACTGTGATGTTGTGAACCGGCTTTGGCAGTGGCGCTTTGCCGCAAGGAGGTGTAGCTGCAAATCACTGCCGGTCAGTCAGTGCGAACTCCTCAAACCTGGCCGCCGAAAAACGTAAGTGCTTGAATCACCCTGCTTCCTGCGTTTCCTTACGGAAGCTGTTCAAGACCCGGCCCTGGGCCGGCCTGAGGCAGTCCGCGGCGGTGGGCCTCGAGACCTCGTCCTTGTCGTGTTCCAGCAGACAAAGCGCATATCCATATACGCAGCGGGCGTCATGAATGTACGCATGCGCGCACGCAGAAACACATGCGCACACGCGCACGAGCACACGCACAGACACACACACACACACACACACACACACAGACAGAGACACATGCACAGACACGTTACTCTCGTACACACACATACACACCTACATGCCTGACTTCATATGTACATGCGTTGCATGCACTGACAGGCAGATGACCTCAGACGACATCTCGTTGCACTGCACCACACGGCATCCCAGCCCGTTACACAAACATGTGCAAACACACACACACACACACACACACACATGTACAAACAAACAGACATGCATCCTGTCCATGCCACACCAACTACAACACCTGTATGGATACATCACATCATACATCTATGTTACGAGCAGCATTCCCAGCGCCAATCCTAAACGAGAGTGGGCGTTTCAGCAAATAAGGGGCCCTAACCTCCTCCCTAGCTAGCAGCTTTGCGATCATAAACACCACCAAAGAGGGCCCCTCAATTTCCAGAAACCCCCACCCCAACCTTAAACCCCAAAAATCCTAGCTCTGCATGTTCAGGCTTTTGGGCCTGTAAAGCTTCAGGTCTTCAGAGCTTCACGCCAACAAGAGTCGCAGGTTTAGGGTTCAAGGTTGGAGAGCTCAAGACTTCAAATTGAGGTGCCAGGGCTTGGGGAGTAAACTTTGGTAAAGGTTTAGGGCGTAAGATTAATAGCGCGGGTGTAAATCCCGAGTTGAGGGTTTAGGGTTTCAGGCTCTGAACTTCTGGGCAAATTGGCTTCTTCGAAACCTTCAGCCTCGTCTGTCTCGTTCTTAGTAGGGAATGGGGGAATGGATTATGGGGACTATGATTGGGGATCATATGGGGACCACTATAGGGATCCACTCCCCGATTCCCAAGTAAGCACCACGGAGAAGTACGAGCTCCTTGTCCAGCATGCGCTTGCACAGTGCCAAAGCTGCCGTAGATGCCTCTGCAAGACATTTCGGGACCAACTAGTTTTGCTCTAGGGTTCTGGGGTGTAGTTGAATTGTCTGGAATACGTACTCATTCTCTTGTTTAGGGTTCCTTCAAATATGATTGTAGCATGATATGTCCCAAACCCTATTCTACTTCTCGCATCTTTAGGATGTCAGGTGAGGGTTTAGGTTTTTGGACGCGGGTGTCAGCCTGATCTTGGCAGCGATGGCGATGGTGCGCAGGTCACTTCAGATGATGGCATAAGCCATACAGGCCCATACAGTACTCAATATACATAATCGACGCCTTAACCAAAGGACGTCAAAAGCCTTAATTAACACATAGTATCTGCGAGACATGGGCGCGACACGCGGAAGCCCTGCCGTTCCAGATAGGGAACCTAAACCCTAAAATCTGGCACCACCTAGTTGCTGAGTTCCCTGGCCCAAGAGCAGGTTAAGATCCTCATTATGGTAGGATTCTCGAAGTGGACAAAGGTTGAAGGTAGAGAGGACTGGAAAGAACTACTATAGAGGCCGTTTTCCATATGATAGATAGACTAGAATGTTCCCCCATACCCTGTTCTATTGACGAGGGTTTAAAGTAAAGGCTGTGGGGCTGGCTAAGGGTTAAGGTTTATAAACCTTAACCCTTATAGGGCTTAAGGAATCCGGATCTTACCTTTGGTTAGTAGGGAATGGAGGAATGGGGTACCATTATAACTACTATTACTACCATTCTTCCATTCCCTACTAACCAAAGGCAAGGGATCGGATGACCCAGGCCCCACCCTGACCTGCAGCTGCAGATGTGAAATCCACCCCAAACTCAAGCAGATCAGCAAACGCTCATGTGCAATACATGGGTCATGAAACTCGAATCTTTGTTCGGATTCGTTGCTATCGAGCCAGTGGTTAGGAGGTATAGCACGCTGTCGGTTTTGGGTTTGGTGTTTAGGGTGTAGGTCTTGAGGCGCAGGGTCTGCAAAGAGATCAGACAGGAATCACACCAGCAATACAACGTTGCTGAGTCTGGGGCGCTGCGAAAAAGGTTCCTTGGCAGAAGACTTGTTTGAGGGTTTAGGGTGCAAAGGACGAAGCTTTTATGCCGTTGGCTGTGCCGGCGAAGCGTTCTACAGGACTGCTTCGAGGAAGCCACTCAACCCTGAACCTTAAGCCCTAAACCCGGAAGCCTAGCCCCTAAACGCTAAACTTTACACCTTGAACGCTCAAGCACAGCCGAGACCCTAAACCCTAAACCTTGATTCTGAACGACCCTAATACAATACCCCAAGCAGTAGGATGGATCTTTATACTAAGGACCTCAAAATAAGGTCCCCTAAATAATAGGAGCCTTATTATAAGGCACCCCTTATGATTCTGAAAAGCTGGGGGCAAGCAAGCAAGCAAGCAAACCAGCGGCTCACACCCATGGGAAGAGTGGTGGGCGCAGGCTCTTCAAAGATTGCCACAAGGATTACCACAAGAATGGTTACAAGAGGGATTGCCATAAGCGTTATTGCCATACGGGTTATATAGGGTACCGAATTCAGTGACGTTACACGATGTGACAGACTGCTGGCTTCACCGAAAGAGGCTTTTTGCAACAAATTGGCTCCACAGTGACCAGACCTAACTTGTAGCTTAGCTTCGGGTTCTACGGTTCAGGGTTTCGGGTTCAGACTCATTGAGAGGACAATCGTTCTTTTATTTCACATTGTTCGTGAGCACTTCATTCTGAAACAGTCACGTCAGATGATCAGAGCGGCATACGAGTTAATTAGACTCAGCCGACAAATCAACAATATCCAAATCCAATAGCCCATAGCCCGGAGCCGTCGTCAACAGCCGACGAATCTTGAGCGAGGACTAGTATCTGTAACAGGATTATTGCCCCCTTCCAAACAGGTAAGACACTCTGTGCGCATGCAACTATGGCAGGCAGGGCACCAATCCGGCTCTTGCGACAAGATGCTGTCTGCCTGGGCCAACTTTGAACTCGAGGGCTCGGGTTCAGTCTAACATAGGGGCCTTCGAAATCAGAATAGGGCTTATGGGATATCATTCCACAGTATTTATCATCTACAACCTAAGGAATAGCGCTACTAACCATAAACAGGTAAGTGCTACGACGACACGTCACAGGTCAATTGCCTGAGGCAGGAAGGCCGCACATAGGCTCAGTGTTGATATGGGGGCCTTAACCATGGGCTTTTGGGGGATCAAACATGATAGTGAACCCCAGAAAGTTGGAACATTAATTTAGGAGGATACGTGTGGGGATTCCTTTATACTTTACCTTAAGGGAATCAGGATATTGATGTTCCAACTTTCTGGCTTTTACTGTATCGTTCTGCCGCAGGAACAATATTGGTGGTTATTCAGGCTTCTATATGACCGTCGTTGCTGCCATGTATTTGGGTTTGTCAGATCACTGCTGTTTGGTTTCTTCCCTGTCATCATTGCAGTCATGACTCTTGCTCTTGCTTTTCTAAACTTCAGATATTTTCAGGCATGGCATAGCGTCCACTTTCCGGCTAGCATATCATGACTAATCTGACTACAGTGTCTCTTTCGTTTTATTGCTGCTAGTATTACCAGCGAGTGGCAGCCGCAAATCAGTGGCAGCTGTATGAACCGCACCACTACGATCATTTCTTGGTACGTGAATTTGTGACTTACCTTGTCTCTGCAACTATGGCTAACCTGATGATTGTGCTTACGTTTCTACTTCTCATTCTCATTGTCCTGATATTGACATTCGAGTCGTTCGTTCGCGTGAGCTGTATCAGTATCAGTGGTAGCAGTCACAGTCGCAGCAGAAGCAGCAGCAGCAGCAGCAGTATTGGTAGCAGTCGTTGTGGTGGCTATGGTGGTCTTAGTGGCAGTGGAAGTGGTAGTGCTAGTGCTCGTGGTAAGAGTGGCAGCGGTAGGGAGACGGGTGGCAGTGGTAGTGGTACTGATGGTGATAGGAGGTAGTGGAAAGTGGTAGGGGCAGTAGTCATGTCCGCGGCAGTGGCAGTGGTAGTGGCGGCGGTACTGGTGGCATGGCAGTGGCAGAGGAAGTACGAGGAGCAGCAGTAGGAGCAGAAGTAGGAGGAGCAGAAGTAAGAGTAGGAGTCGGAATAGTTGGAACAGGAGTAGCAGTGGCAGTAGTAGTAGCAGGAAAGTGGGCGCACAACTTGTTTCTGCACCGGCATCGTTGGCCGCTACGTATCCGCCGGAAGCAGCGGAAGTTGAGTCCTGCGAGGAGTGTTTCTACATGTTTCAATACTAGCATCTGCTTCTGGGCTTTCCCTGGCTCTTACGCTTTCATCTAGAAATCATACATGACGGACATGACTGAGAGCCATGAGACTGGTGACTGAAGATTTTGCTCTCGCAGGCAACTATCGGATTTGGGTCTGACGATGCCAAAACCCATTGAGCTTTGATGCCGGGAGGACCTTATAGCAAGACAAACTTGGTTAGCAGTCCCGGGTGCCTTCAAAGCTGCATGGTTTAGGGTCCAGTGACCCAGCGAGCCAGTTGAGAGCACGAAACCGTGTTCATGCTTGGCCCAGCAACGAAGCAGAGGTAAGTCACAGTATCCGTCGAGTGTAGCATGCCATCATGTAGAGCAAAACGCACTTTCGAGCAAGCTCTTCCAATCTAACTTACAGCAGATGACACACGACCCTGCAAGAACAAGATCGAGTGCACTTCAGTTTGGCTGCCCTTTCTGCTTGCATCTTGCAACGACGGCACAAAACTTGAGGATCATATGGGCAGCCGGCGCATAATAGACTGCAGTAACACGAAAGTAACAACTTCAGCGGCCACACCTTTGCGTGTTGTAGATGCTTGCTTTGCTTTTTGGTGCTCCTAAACCCTGAACTCTACATTTTCGAGCTCCTGCGCAGGCTTTTCCAAGTCGTCTTCGGCCTGCTTCCATGGCTTGCCGAGCAAGTAGACACGCGACCTTTGCATGTAGGGCTTCGGCAGGACGTCATAGTCAGAAAGCTTCCGTCAACGTAAGCATCGTTCCGGGAGTCCATGTCAGAAGGCTTTCTGAGAATGGGATTCCGAAGTGTCGCAGTGTCTGAAAGAAAGCCTGTCCGGATCACACCAGAATCGCGCAGAAGCAAGATTCAAACACCTACTGTGGGTCAATTCTCTCTCTCTGCCCTAGTTCCGGAGACAAGTCGCCGACTTGGACAAGAAGTTGCGACGATTCTCTCAGCTGCAAGAACCCGGAGCCTGAAGACCTAGACTCTCTTAATCCGCAACATATGCTACCCCGTACCCGAAAAACTTAACCCCCACACCCTATGACTCTAAACCCTCAACCTGCAAACGCTCAGGCCCCATATAAGACTTAACTTCCTGAACCCTGACCCAAAAGACCTAAACTAAACTTCAAACCTGATACCGTGCAGATGGGGTCCCGGCCCTACGGCGTCAGCAAAACGACTGAGCTCGTCAGCAGTCGCGGTGTGGCTCAAGGCCTCGTCTTGCGGGGATTTGGAGGGCTTTTGGGTTAGGGTTTAGGGTTGAGGGTTCAGGGTTTAGGGTTTTGGGTTCAGGGTTGGGAGTGCAGGGTTTTGGGTTTAGGGTTGAGGGTTCAGGGTTGAGGTTTAGGCAGATTTCTGTGCTTTAGAATGTGGGGCTGAGGGCTTGGGATCTTCGAAAGCAGGACATGAGGGTTTAGGGTTTAGGGGTTCCGGGTTGAGGGTTTAGGGTTTGGAGTTTGGCGGTAAGGTAATACGTGATTTGCAGGGAAGCTTGTGCTACGATTCAGGGCTGGGGATTATGGCGGATCTAGCTGGTGCAGGACTGACATAAAACCCTAAACCCTAAACCCTAAACCATGAACCCTAAACCCTAAACCATGAACCATAAACCCTAAACCCTAAACCATGAACCCTAAACCCTAAACCATGAACCATAAACCCTAAACCCTAAACCCCTAAACCATAAAACCCTAAACCAAAAAAACTAAACCATGAACCCTGAACGGTGTATACAGTCGAGGCCGTAGGGCTTGGGGTCGTGGTATTCGATGTGGAAAATTTGGGGCCAGGATATTGCGTTTAGGGTTAGGGCTTACCGGGTTTAGGGTTTAGGGTTTAGGATTTAGGCTATTAGGGTTTAGGGTTGCAGGGAATGACCATCGAAACAGCCAAGCCTGCCCAAGATCGCTACAAAAACAGGCGGGGTCGCCTTAAATCTCTAAGTCCGACACCCGAAACCCTAAACCCCAGCTAAGATGCTAAAGCCCAGAACCCCGAAGATTCCCCAAGATCCTAAGAGTCTAATTAAATCCGAAGATCCTAAAGCCAGAAGTCTCAGATTCCGAAGCCCTTTCCTAGACCTCGTGTCGGGTTCAGGGTTCGGGGTTCAGGGTTCCGGGGTTAGGCTTGAGGGCTTAACCGTAAACCCGTATCCTCAAGCCTAAATCGCAACAGCCGCATACCTCAAATGCCAAATTTAAACCTGCACCTCAAAAATGCGCGAGCCCCTCCAAACCTAAGCCTCAGAATCCCAAAGCCTCAAGACTCAAAACCCGACCCTATTCAAACCTGAAGCCTAGAGCCTCAACCTAAGCCTCAGAACCCCAACACCCAGACCAAAAAAGCCATAAACCGTAAACGCCATCCGAGAAGCCTAAAGCCTAAACGTCAAAACCGGTGCACGCGGCCTAAACCCTCTTGGAGGAAGCCGAGTCCGAGGTGCTGCCAGCGCATTTAGAAGGGCCGGGCTCCGAAGGGCGCCAGAGCTCACCAGCGCGGTGGACTCTGTCTGGGAGTTTTGGGGGTGTGTTCCTAGTCCTAGTTAGGGCTTTAGGACTCCGGGATTAAGGGCTCCTCAGACTCTCATGCTGGAACGGTTTAGGGTTTAGGGCTAGTTTAGGGTTGCGGGCTCTGGGTGGAGTGCAGCTTTGTGCTTTCAGGGTTCTGCTGGCGTCAATTGCGCACAGCCTCTCGTGTGCTTCCGACCGGCAAGCCCTATAAAACTTTGATGCCAACATCTCTCAGGGTGCAAGCTGTCCGTCTTTATTGAAGCGCTTTGAGAGAAGCGTGTACAAGGCCTCCGCAAGAGAGAAAAGGGCGGTGGATGTCTCAGGCTGCTTAATATAGGGCCTTCAATAATTACGTATACTGCTTTGGGAGTTCCTTATTATAGTTACAGTATATATACCCCCAAAACCTTATTCTAATTATTAAGGCCGCTATTATACTACCCTTGTAGATCCCTTAGAGTAGCCCTAAAAGTCCCCGTTAACGAAACCCTATTCTAATAAGGACGGTGGACGTCTCAGGCTCAAATCTTCCGGACCCTGAACCCTCAACCATCTCGTAGTCTCCTTGATGAGAGGCCACAAGGAGGGTTTAAGGTTCTTGGGGTAGGGGCTCCTTAATTTGAACCCTATTATGGGAACCCTAACCCCTTCTAAACCCCCATAGGCTAAAACCCCTTTTGGCCTCCTATGACTCTTGCACCCAAGATGCACAGGCCGCCACGAACCCAATGCAGTCGATCAACGTCGTCTCTGGAGCAGTGGCCTCGCCAGGAACAAGGAGAAGCTTCGAGTTATGGTATCCCCGTATTGCTTTGTGGTTCTAATATACCATACCCCAAGACATCCAAAACCCTTTTATACTTACTCAGGCCACAGAACACGAGAATTATGACAGCAACCCTACAGAACAATTACAGGAGTAATTCAGGCCCTCATAGTACACCCCTGGTCCCACCTCCTGGAGGAGAGGCAATACCCAGTAGTTCCATGGTCCAGGGCGTGCACCGCTAGGATTGGCCTGCAAGGCTACTCGCGGATTTGCGGGAACCGCTGAGGCCTGTGGCATTTAGGGCTTCACCTTAATCTACCAAACCCTACATTTTTGTAGGTTCTGATCATAAGCCCTAATATGGAATTTATAGGGGCCCTACAAAAAGGCAGGTTCTGGTGTGGGTTTCGGGGCCAGTTTCAGGCCGTTTCTTCAAGGCCCCGTGCTTCGCTACCACACGGTGCGGTCTGGCTTCAGGGGATGTGGGGGCTGGCTTTGATGAGGGTCGTTCGGGGTTCTGTAGAGATTTGAAACTCGATCCCTCTGCCAGGCTCTGCACCCTGCGAGTGCGACAACCTGAATCCTAGCTCCAAAGCGCCAGACAGAATCCAGAACCCTAGTTCCTACCCGAAACCGAAATTGCACCGGACCCTGCATTGGGCAAACTCGCTTCCGGGGGGCTGTCAAACCAGAGAACCACTCCAAGAGCCCCTTGCTCCTGAATCAACCCAGACCACGACAGAATTCACATGCAAACGCTGCAGATATGGGAGTTTCCGAAACTACGGGACCCTACTACATAGTAGGATCCTTGTTATAAGGACCCCAGAATAAGGTACCCCTAATTTTCGGAAACTCTCATATGTCTTTGCGCGGTAGTGACCGGGCATAGGCCTAGCAACTCCTGGACCCTGCCCGAAACGATGGAAACAGCCGAAAACCGCTGAACCCAAACCCTAAACCCCAGCCTCTGAACCCCTGAAGCCAGAACGTCTGCACCCAAAAGCATTCGATTCCAGGATCCTGAAACCCCGAAGACCTCAACATCCCCGAACCCTAAATCTCCTGAACTCCTGATCCGGAAACCTCCAAGTCCTCTACATTCTTCGCCCTTAGAAACCCTCAAGCCTCTCAAACTCATAAAAACCCTCCCCATCCGCCCTTCCCGGCTCCCACAACGGGATCTCGCCTTCTGGAATTCTTCAGATGCCTGCCCCATCAACGCCCAGAGCTCATGCGTCGGAAAACCTGCAAGAAATCGGTCATGGGTTTTACGGTTCAGTGTTTAAGGGTTTAGGGTTTAGGTCTTGGGGCGTTTCAGGCTTCCTAAGGAACTGCTTCAGTGTGTTCCCGTTCCTCCGACTGTGACAACCCCAAATATTCAATTCTTCGTGGGAGCATTTGGCCCATGGATGCACCTTGATGCACCCTTGCGGGGTCGCTTAAGCTGAGGGATGGGGATGGAATCCCATAGCTAAGTACTTACCATGTATCGAAGCTCTCTCCCGTTCTGCCACTCTGTCCCTGCCTCCCTCACTCAGGGTTTAGACAGCCGAAACTCCGAGCCCCCTGATCGCAAGAGCGAGTGTGTGCTAGAAAGTGCTAGTTGAGCGCTTCTCCCTGTCTGCCCCACAAAATTTAGGGGATTGTCACAGCATCACCAAATGATGGGTTAAGAGCTTAGACGAAAGCACTGAGGAATGGGAAGATTGTAGACATGGACCTGTACATTGCAATTAATTCGCGACATCAACACACGCCAGCACAAGGACAGAAGACAGAAAAAGACACCCAGACGACTTCAAAGAATTGGTTAAAGCAGCACAATGGATCTAGCAGCCCCGCCGATCTCTGCAAGGGGGTCGCTCTATCGCGGATTCCCTTGGAGGCCCCTATCTTCACCGACGCTGGAGATTCTTAGGCCCGTTGAAAGCACTGGATTCCGAGACCACACCGAGGAGCCTCACTGCATGCACCCGACTGTGGCGGGAAGACTCTTTCCACTCCAAAATAAGCATAGGACAATGTGAAGCATCGGATTCTACAATGAATTCGGTGCCCGGGCGGACGGGGCCGGCACAAGACTGCGGAAAAACTGCGAGTTCGCATCTTCAGCCATCTAGTCTCTTTGCGCTGGAGGCTGAGAACCCCACAGTCATACCTGACTCTGATTGAACCTATTTGAAGACTGAGGACCTGAAGATGGACCGTAACCCTAGACTCCCTAGACCCATATAACCCTAATTTGGAGAAGCCAAAGCTGGAAACACCGCTTTGTGCTAGGCCGCGCTCGCGGATGCCAGACGACGCAGGAAGATCCGAATCTCTGCCTTGACCCCACAGCTTCATAGCTTCATCTCAGGGCCTCTCTGAGTCTCTCCGACCCAAAGGCCCCAAAGTAGTTCCTTTTATAGAATCCTATAAGGTACTCCAAGAAAGGAACTACTTTGGGGCTTCTGGGTACCCACATGGCACACGCGGATAGTGTTTGCGGCTGCGTTTTTGGGATTTAGGCTTTGGGGTTTGGGATTTGTGGATTGGGTTTCAACTTATCAGGCCTGCGCGATGTAAAATAGGGGCCTTAAAAATTAATTATACTATTTGGTGGTTCCTTATGATAATTATCGTAGAACGGGCCCGAACACCCTATTCTAATTAGTAAGGCCCCTATAGTAGTCATGCGTTCCGGAACTTTTAAGACTACAACGTTTGGAGCATGCCTTGTTATACAGGCCCCTACGCTCAATCCTAAGCCCCAAACCCTCAACCCTAAAAACGAAACTCAAACCCTCAACTTCAAGCCCCGAGCCCAAAATCCTCGACGTCTTAAGCTCCACAAGCTCAAACCCTCAACTTCAAGACTCGAGTTGAAAAAGCTAAGGCTCTGGGGATCCTGTTTCCGGGGGGGAACAAGAAAACCTGAAGAACAAGAATAAGGCTCGTCTTGGGGTTCCTTTAACGGGTTCTAAAAGGGTTGCTGTAAGGGCTTGAGGATGTAGGCGCCTCTAGAATTAGAAGAGGATTTCGCGGTAGATGATAGTGACTATATATGGACTGGATACTATTGCTGGTTGTTACTACGTACCCTATAGTATCCCTGAAAGATAAGCTCATGCCGTGCTGAAACCTCATTACCTGCACACGCAGTTCCAAAGTCTTTGAGGGCGGGAAATAGTCTTACAAAACACGTCAGGGTTCCCTACAAGAACTGCCCCGTATACAGCACGCAAATACTGACAACAGCACCGTCCCCATCAAAGGTTGGTTATACTAACAACAGAACATATGCAATGCGAGTAAGAAAGGCAAGAAAACAAGCAACAACTGCAACACAACTCGCCATAAAAAAAAAAAAAAAAAAAAAAAAAAAAAAAAAAAAAAAAAAAAAAAAAAAAAAAAAAAAAAAAAAAAAAAAAAAAAAAAAAAAAAAAAAAAACAATGCTTAGAAGAACCGGAAAGCTGTCAAACGTATCGCGACAACTGTCAATGGGCTTGATCTTCCTTTCTCTTCATGGCCGTTCACCGACAAACCTGATATAGAAGGCTGAATCATTGACTGTTCTATCCCAAAGCCCTAATCTAAGTTCTTAAGGCTCCCATATTCGTCACATGTGCGCCGGGGTCAAAAGGTATTGCCAGGCCGCCGCAGAGGAAAGCAAGAATCTCCAGGGACACGGCCTGAGTCTCCGACCTCGCGGTAAAAAAAACACCCATACTTGGAGGTATAGGGGTAGTTATAAGTAAGGTTATAAGTCCCCTAAAACAATCAAAGAACCTCCAAGTAGCTTCGGTCTAGGGCTGCGGAGCCTTAATAAACTAGGAGAGGGCTCCCTCGAGGATTTCGGTCGAAGGAGTCTAGAAGGGTTACATGATGTAGGCGCATCATTATAGTTGGAACTGGGCTTCGCTGTAGATTAGTCATACAGGATGTACTAAGAATACGGATCCCAAGGATATAATTGAAACTGGGCTTCGGTGTACATTACAGCATGTACTTAGAATGAGGATCCCCAAGGAAAATAGTATCGGCAGTTCTTCAAGCCCCTTTTTCACTTCGCAGGGTTCGAGGACCCGGGGTTCTGGGCCGAGGGCCCTGAAAATCCAATCCATCGAAACTGAGTTGGGAGTTTCCAAAAATTAAAGGTACCTTATTTTGGGGTCCTTATAATAAGGGTCCTACTAGTTAAGGAACTACATACGGGTCCCCTATTTTCGGGAACCCCCAATTGGGAGCTGCAAGATGCGATGGGTTCAGGGTTTAGGTTCAGGCGTCGTGGAGGTCGGGCGGCCTAGCCTGTGCAAGCACGTGGTTGGGGCCCTAAACGAGCTATTCGTCTTCAAGCTGAGCTCGACGGTGAACTGTAGAGTGCTGGAACTTTGGATTTCGAACGCAAGCGATTTCGAGGTTTGGAATGCTTGGGGATGCTTATGATTTGGGGGTGAGGGCTTTAATCTGATCCTGATGCTGATCGTGTTCATTTCGGGATAACAGCGGCTGGAAGAGTCAGGGTACAACTGCTGACATCGGATGCACAAGACAATCGGCACCAAAGCTTTGAATGGCACCCTCGCCAATCACGAATCAAATGAATCGACCTCAAGTCAGAAGCATACCCTCAAGCCGAAAGCCCCCTCCTCACGGCCCCTCAGCCCCACAACCCTTCAAGCACCCACCTCAACCCCAGGCCCTGATCCCTGAAAGCCAAGCCACCCCACTCCTAAATGACAATGAGAATGCTAACGGAGCGAAGCAGAATAAGAAGGCCAGTTATGATAAGAATAACAAGAAGAAGAACAATAAGGACAACAGCAAGAAAACTACTAATAAGAAGAACGTCCGGGAACGATACTAGCAATACTTGGTATTACTATACCAACCAAAGTAAAACAAAAACATAATCATAAACAACTACTCATCGTCGATAATAGTAACAGTGGCGATAGCAACAACAATAATCGCAATACTGCTAAACATACAGGTAGCCAGAAAAACCTACGATATTACGTATGTTGTGTATGTATATATATATATATATACATGCATGGCAAGCAAAGCCATAAACCCCATGCGCCCTGAACCCTAAACCCCCTGAACCCCCTGAACCCCCTGAAAGCACTAAACCCTAAGCCCTAAGCCCCCACCCTCTGAACCCTAAACCCTTAACCCTGTAACTATCACAAGCCCCCGGCTAAACGGAAAACCTCGTCAGAAAGTGCCTCGGAGCTGCCGCAGCAAAATGGTGCAGAGACTT
This sequence comes from Symbiodinium sp. CCMP2592, assembly GCA_905221615.1. Taxonomy (NCBI): domain Eukaryota; class Dinophyceae; order Suessiales; family Symbiodiniaceae; genus Symbiodinium; species Symbiodinium sp. CCMP2592. Next base: position 1,137,897 of record CAJNDT010000846.1, read on the forward strand.
CACAAAGAAGGGGACCTCGGATGAGTCATACATACGTACTTACAGATACAGACAGAGATAGAGACATGGACGCAGAGATGGAGAAATAGAGAAAGAGGACAAGAAAGATAGAGAGACGCGAGAGAGGAGAGGTAGAGGAGAGAGACAGAGAGAGGAGAGATAGAGAGGGAGAGGAGGGACATACATACGTACCTACCTACGTTTGTACATACATACATACATACATACATCCGTGCATGCATACATACATACATACATGCATATATATATATATATATATATATATATATATATATATATATATATATATACATACGTGTGTGTATATATATATATATATATATTTACATATATATATATATATATATATATATATATGTATACAAGTATACAGAGATAAGAGATAAAGGCATGTGCAGATACAGAGATAGACGCAGATTGAGATGGACATGGAGATGGAGATAGCGGTGGAGGTACCGATGGAGATAGAGATGGCGATGGAGACAGAGATAGAGATACACTTGGAGTTAGACACAGAGATTAGAGAAAGTGTTGGGGTTAGAGATACAGATGATACATGCAGATACAGCGAATGAGAGCGAGAGAGAGAGAGAGATGCACATGCAAGTGCATGTATGTATGTACGCACGTATGCATGTAAGTATGTATGTATATATGTATGTGACTTTGTATGTATGCATACACGTGAGTATGTAAGAGATGCTTCTACATATGTGTATATATATATATGCATATATATACATACATACTTATACACTCTGAATGCCCGCGCAGGCATTTCTCTCGGTCTCTCTCGCTGTCTCTTGTGCCTGTCGCCTTGGCCTTACAAGAACACACAAGCAGCGGCAGCAATACTGGCATCAACACTAATTACTAGCATGAGCAGTGCACACCTCGGTTTTGGTGTTTGTCTCTGACAGTCTTCGTGCTGGCTACAGGGCTTGGGGCGTCGGCTTTAGTAGGAAAAACCTTGAGACGTAAACCTGAAACCAGAAAGCACAGCTTGGTACTGATCAGGCTCGACTAAGCCTAAGCATCCCGCCTAACTCCTTGCCGAACCTCCGCACGGCCAGTGCATAAAACACAGAAAAACGTCGCCCTTGCAAATAAAGGCTGGCCAAAGCTCCCGTTATGCTCAAAACCCTACAAGCAAACCCCTTCAACCCAATAAAGCCCTAAAGCCCGAAAACCTGGAACCCTAAAACCCTGAAGCCCGAAAACCCTAAAACCCTAAACCCCAAAGCCGTAAACCCTAAGACACCCATAGCCTAAACCCAATTAAGCCCCACTCGAACCCTGATTGAACGCGAACCTCGGCTTCCGACCTCCAGCTCCCGCCCAGTGCACCGTGCAAAGCCCAGTCGGGCCACGTGCGATACGCGCGCCAGGAACTGGGCACGCTCCTGGAGTTATGATGTAGGGGCCTTAGTAATTAGAATAGGGTTTTGGGGCCCATTATACTACAAGTATAAGACGGAACCCCCAAGAAAGTATAGGTATTTATTAAGGCCCCTTTTGAGTTAGCAGATACCATCTCTATTTTAAAAACCACGCACCAACCCCTAGCACCCAAACCATAACAACCTATACCTCAACCCCAAACCCACCCAAGACACATAGGTAGAACCCAAGGAAGAGCCCACCTGAAGACCCAAACCATAACAACCTATCCCTAACCCTAGAAAAAGGAAATGGTCATCTTTAACAATTATCTATAATAGGAATAAGGTTTGGGGTTAAGGGTTGGGCACATGTGGGTATTGGGGCTTGGATTTTTGGGTGGGGTTAGGGTTGAGGCATAAGTTGCTATGGTTTGGGTCTTCAGGTGGGTGCTTCCTAGGGTTCTACCTACGCGTCTTGGGTGGGTTTAGGGTTGAGGTATAGGTTGTTATGGTTTGGGTGCCCTGGGGTGGTGCGTGGCTAGAAAATGGACATGGTATCTGCTAACTCAAAAGGGGCCTTAATTATTACCTATACTTTCTTGGGGGGTCCTTCTTGTACTTATAGTATAATGGGCCCCAAAACCCTATTCTAACTATTAAGGCCCCCATCTTGGGGCGGGCTTACTTCGGGTAGAAAAACTGGAGATGATAAGCTCGTGGCATGGGAGCACGGGCCGCGGAGGTTTAGAGTTGAGGGTTGGGGCTTTACAAGTGCTCTTCGAATATCGTCACGGCCTCTGTCCCACAGCGCATGTGATCAATAGAACCGCAGCCCGGAAAATCTCAGAATATGAAGCATTATGCTACACTACATACCCTAAACCCCCAAACCCCGAAACCTTAAACCCTAATGTAGGAACCTGATTAAGAAACCCTGGCCCTATAACCAGATAGTAGGATTCATATTCTAAGCAACCCAAATAAAGACCCAGGGTGTCTTAATCAGGCTCCTACATTACATCCTGAACCCTAAACCCTAAACCCTAAACCCCTAAACCCTAAACCGACCATGGTTAGACTTGCGATTTGAGGCTCGCTTCACCGCAGCTCCTCCTTGATCTGAGCGCTCTTTGGCACTCCGTCGTCGGAACGCCTGGAGATGCGCCACGAAGCAACAAGGAAGCGCGGACAAACTCTATGCCTTGATATATTCTAGGTACTACTTCTATCTGTGTATAGATAGACGCATTACATACATACTTGCATGCATACATACATACACATTCGTATATATACATATATATGTACATACAAACATATACGCAAATGTACATATACACTTTTATACATATGGAACACATAGATACACATCTACACATACATACATACATACATACATACATACATACATACATACATACATGCATATGTATATATGTACATTTATACGTTTATCAATGCATACATTTGTAAATACACAAATACATACATACATGCATGCATGCATGCATACAGACATACATATATGTACATATGTACATGTATGCACATATTCATACACCTATACATATAAGTCTTTATGTATATGTATATGTTTGTGTGTGTCCTACGTGTGTGTGTGTGTACCTGTATATATGCATATTTTCTGCGGTACATGGTGGCATATCACACCTGTTTTTACAAATGCATATACATATACGTTTACATATGCATGTACAATTGCCAAACCACATACATATACAAACATTTATGTATGCACATATATTTATACGCTCATGTGCGTTTACAGCTTCCGGCTCGCATTGTGAATGCTGCATGCGAGCTGAAGACCGCAATTCACGAGGCCTCAAGGCTTGGAAGCAAATACCCCAAACCCTGAACTGTAAACCTTACACCACTAAACCCTAGACCCTACACCACTAAACGCTCAACCCTAAATCCTACAACCGACACGCCAGGCCACTAAACCCCAACCCCTCAACAGATCCAAGGACTGCAGGGGTGGGCTTCAGAGCCTACACATTCAGTCCCTGTTTAGGGTTTAAGTTGTTTGGAAGGCCTTTGTGAAGTCTGCACCCAAAGTCTGCAACCCTAGACACACGGCTCAGCCCATTTGGGGCTTAGGGTTCAGGGCTTTTGGTTTTGGTGAAGTCCGCAAGTGTGTAGCTTGGGGGCTTCAGAGGGCGTTGACGGGTTTCAGTGTCAGGGTTTCGGCTTTAGGATTGAGGGCTTAGCCAGAAGAGGCTGAGGGGGAAATCTGAACCGTAGCTGAGTGCCCACGGCTTTTTGGCCAATCTCCGGTCACTGTCGGAAGACGGACTGGGAGTCTTCAGTTAGGGTTGGTTTAGGGTTCAGGGTTTCGGATTTAGTGTGGCACAAGCCTGCGAAACACTCCGATTGAGGCGGCTATCCTTAGGCTTCTTTTTGAAATGAGCTGATCCCTGTCGAGTAGCCACCCAACACAGCAAATGCTACCCGCCTCTAAGCAGCCCCTGACATCAAGGCAACGCTAAACCCTGGCGGAAACACACTCTGCTTGGCCCATGGCTCTTGTTGTGCGTTCTTGCGCATGACCTGTGCTGAAGGCACTCCGCGTGAGATCCCGTGTCTTCACTTATTACCGGAACGAACGGCACCGAGACAGCACCGAGCTTCAGCACAGCAATGCTCTGCTATTGATATAGGGGCCTTGATACTTAGAATAGGGTTTTGGGGCCATTTATACTATAGTGTTAATAAGGAACATCCAAAATAGTATATGCAATTTTTGAGGCCCCTATATGAGCTGCAGTCGCCTTGAGAGCAAATTTGATCGCCGTCTGGGCTTCAACGAGCTCCGCCTGGCGGGAGCATTGCGGAACGAGAAGATTCCAGAGGGCGGAGTTCATATCAATGCAACGCGGCGTGTGCTTTTGCAGGTTTCTCTCGTTTTCGGGGTTTAACAACTCTCATCGGCCGTGGAGTGGATGGGGCCGGCAACGAAGGAGTTCGATACGGGCCTTCATGGTCAGAATAGTGTTTTGAGCTACATTGTACCAAAACTACGGTAAGGAGCCCTGAGGATGAGTTGTCCCTGACATTTTTTTGTCGACCTCTGCACCTCTCCCTAGACCGGACCGAGCGATGCGAGAAGGGGGCTCAGGTGGCTGGTCTCACCAAAAGACCGGGAGCGACGAAGCGAGATCACCTCTGCTTCCTGCTCCGTGAGCTGCGCTGCCCCAAGCCCTCCCTCCTGGGGGAGCAGTACAGTTGCGGCGTGGTCTTCAGTCTCGAAGCCTCCGGATCTGAGGCTGGGTAGCACCGTTGTTTGGCTCAGGGCCCTCAGATTCTGACGGATGGACCGCATATAAGCGTTGAACCACTCACTTTGCTGTTGCTGGTGTTGATCTAAAAGACCAGGACTACTGCGCAGCGTCTGCAGCAGCGCAGGGAGCTCTTGCCAGCTGTTGAGCAGGATCAAGGGCGCTTGCAGATTCGCTGTGACGAAGGTGGCTCGGGTCATGACAACCACAGCGCCAGCAAGCAGAGATTCCCAAAGTCGGTTGGTCTCAGGCGAGCTCCCAAATGGACACAGAGATACCGATGAGTCCATGAGTTGCTCCTCATAGTTCGTGACCCACTGCCCTGTCCTATTGCAGAGACTCTCCTGGCCTTCCGAAGACAGCAACTCCAAGAGTTTACCACGGTCCCAGTGATACTCGAAGTCCAAAGGCCTCCACAAGGCCGCCAGGCAGAAGTTTCTCCTCAGTGAGGCCTTGGGTAGCCACCGCTTTCCATGCATCATCCAGCCCCAACCAGGTCCGAATGGAAGATATACGCTTCGCTCAGCATAGGCTGGTGAGAAGTGATTCCTCAGCACGAAATCAAACTGCTGATAATCCTCAAAGTAGTGGAGCAGATCCCGTTTCTGCCGAGCTCTTGCCCCATCCGCTCGGATCGTTCCCCAGGATCCCAGGTCCTCCATCTCACCCTCCGTCTCCCACTGCACCTCATGGCCTAAGTGGAGAAGCCCCAGCATTTCGCTCCCTTGGCTGCGGGCGTACCTTGCATATGCACTGAAGTCAAAGTGGTGTACCTTGTGGTAGGCCACGACGACGATTAAAGCTGCTGCAAACACCGGCAACTGGTCTGGCCTCGTAGTGTTGCTGACTTTGAACTGACGTATATGTAAGGGAGCTGACATGGCTGGCAGGACTTCTGCCAGCAGCCAGCGGAAAGCCGGGAGCCACTCAAAAAGGCCCTCTTGATAAAGCAGCAAGACTTCAAGGACCCGGGCCCCGGAGCCCCACTGGTACTCCGAGAAGAGCACCTGGCAAGCTTGCTGAAGATCGGGTCCTGGTTGGAGCAGCAGATCGAAGATCCCCTCGGAGCCCTCGGACCAAGACGAAGCTGCTTCGACGATCCCGGAAGGCTCTTTGGTCTTCTGCGGAGACCCCTCCGCTCTTCGGCACTCCCCGGCAGCCACCGGTGCCCCATAGCCCTGCTCGAGTAAGCTTTCGAAAAACACCCCGCATTGTTCCAGAGGCGAGAGTCGCTCGGGCCAAGCGGCACCACAACAGTTCCATCTCCAGGGCGTCTCAACACAAACGGCTTGCACGGATGTCCCGTGCAATGTCTGCGGCGTCTGCAGAGGCCATGGCGGAGCGCTGTCATAAACCATGCAGCTGGCCACATGCAAGCCAATTAAGGGCTTGAGTGTTTGGCGGCAGTCGAGTACTCCTTAGGGTGCCCTGATACACTCTACTGGAAACCTCCGAAGACGCTGAAGATGAGTTGGGCCTCTGAGGTAGACAGCAACAGCCCGTTCTGCAGGGATTCGCCCGGCTGGAACATGCTGGAACCAACGATAAGCTCCCGAGCTTCCCTCATAAGCTTCTGAGGCCCGAATGCCTTAATTGCAATGCTCTAAGCCCTAACCCCCTAAACCCTAAACCCTAAAGACCGAAAGCTCTAAACCCCTCATGGTTGGCCTGAACCCAACGCAGACAAAGGTCGCCCAGAGCGGAGAGTGCAAAATGCTGCCTGCACGGCAGGAATGACAGTGTCAACAACCGTACTTATCGCCAGAAATGACACTTGTGATCTTCACTATTGAATCACTATTGTCATTGTCCAATACTGCAGTAGAAGAAAGATGGACAAGAGTACAAAATACCAGCAGCACACCCGACTAGCCTCATTCTATCGGAAACTGCTGGGGGGGACTAGGAGTTCGTGACTTGATGTCTCCTAGACCCGAGACCCTAAACCCCAAAAGTCTACTAGATGAAGCCGGGGCATCTTAAACCCTAAACCCCCGAAACCAGAAACCCCAAACCCCCAATGCCGCATGTTGTTCAAACCAAAACTTATACAAGCCCGTTATAGTAACTCTTACAGAAACCGTGATGGCAACGCTGATAAAAACCCTTAAAAGTATATGCACCCCAAACCCGAAACCCGAAGCCCTAGGCCTTAAACCTCTAAACCCTCAACCCTAGCCCGTGCCTCTCCCATCTATCTTCCAGGAGCTGCAGGAAGCGGGGTGCCAGGCGACGCGCCTTACGGAAGCTTAGGAACGAAAACGTCGGTCTCCGTCCAGGAGCTGAGCCTTTGCCCTGGGCTCTACAAGTTTTGAATTTCTCCGTCCATGGCGCTAACCCTAAACCCTAAACTACCCGAAAGCCTAGACCCTAAAGCCCAGACCCTAAAGCCTGGACCCTAAACCCTAAAACACTAAAAGGTCGGAGATCTGAGCACTCGGAAGATGGCCTCGGCAGGCGAGAGCCAGCCAGCCTTCGCCTCCTGCCCACCGAGAATGGATAGAGCCTCATAAGCCTGGCAACTTTCATTGGTGTAGGGTTTAAGGTTTGGGTACAGGCTTCAGGGTTTAGAGCTTAGGCTTCGGTGTTTGGGGCAAACGATTCAGGGTTTAGGGGTTAGGGTCGCTCGGTTCGAAGATGTGATGCCGCTATGAATGTGCCCTCGACCAACAAGTATATGATTGCATTTAGGATTCAAGTCGTCGGGCTCAGGGGATGAAAATAGATTTAAAATAAAGTCAATGATCAGAACTGGATTCTGGGACATTGTATCGCATACTTAAAACACTTACGTACGGTAAGGAACCCTAACAACCAGCTTTGCTAATGATTCAATCAGGCCCCGATGCTTGGGGTCTCCATCAGTTCTCCTGGCCGTTGCTTCTTTGCTCGCAGGCACAACTCGAAGCAAGAAGAACGAGACCAAACGACTCTGAGTGAAAGAAGGGCATTCCCACAATCGTCAGTGTATCGGACCGTGGAGCTTAAACATGTGGGTGGCTGTCAAAATCAGGGTCCATTTTTGGGTCCTTATTATAATACGGCACCTAATATTTAGGGTGCCCAAGAAAGGGGCCATAATTTTGACAACTACCCATGTAGTGCTCAACCAACGAACTGGGATGGGATGGGGGCCCCGGCCTGAGGATCAGCCTAGGGTCCAGAGTTCAAGTGTTTTAGCATTCGGCGTCAAAAAGTTCTTTCGGACAAGGCCAAGGCGGAGTAGTTGCAGAGAGTTGTTCGTCGTCGTCGTCGTCGTAGTAGTAGTAGTAGTAGTAGTAGTAGTAGTAGTAGTAGCAGCAGCAGCAGCAGGAGTAGCAGTAGTTGTATTCCTCGTCGTCGTCGTAGTAGAAGTAGTAGGAGGGGCGGCAGCAGCAGCAGGAGTAGCAGTAGTAGCGGCAGTAGCAGCAGCAGGAGGAGAAGTAGTCGTAGTAGCAGCAGCAGTACTTGAGTAGGAGAAGTGGCAGTTAGGAGCAGGTGCTCGTAGCAGTAGTACAGGGAAGTAGTGGACAAGGAGTATACCCCTACTCCCACCACTACGAGGACGACCACCACAGCCACAGTAAAGCACAGGGTGGAAAAGGCAACACGTTTCTAGGTTTTTGTTACTTACCATAATCGGGATCTATAGTTTATATTGTGGTTTCTTAATTATACAAACTTAAATTTACCAACTCAAATTAAATTCCTTAACAAGCACCCAGGTTTGCCTGAATCTCGTCAGCACTTTCCAGCTCCTCCTGCCAGGCTTCGGCGGGGGACTGCTTTTTTTGTTGGCTTTGGGTTTCGGGTTTAGGGTGGAGGGTTCAGGGGTTCAGGTTCAGGGTTTAGGGTTTAGGGTTTATTGTTTTTTTGCGGCCCCTGTTCCTCTCGCCCACTTGTGTTGATCGGGGGCGTTTCGGGTTTAGGGCTTCGAGCTTTGGGCTTCGTGAGCTGGAATCCCAGGGCCACATAGCAATGCAGTGCTGCAGTGAGCATCGCGCAATGAGAAGCTGCTGTCAGAAAACAACGGTACCGTTCAACATGACAACAAAAGCATCACTACACAGCAAGATGCTGCTTCATGAACCTCACCGTCACCGAAACCGTAAAGCTATCATCCTGGCGATGCTTCCTTGGTGAGGCTCACACCTGCCGGAGGTAGCCCCCAAAGCAAGTTGAAAGCAGATGAGCCCAAAGCCTGCATCTCAACTCCAATCAAGGCACTGTCGTGTCATGTCTAGGATATAAAGGCTCATTGCGACTAGAACGAATGGAACAAAGACTCGTCTCCCTCGACAATGAAACTTAAAGCCCAAGTCCCTGACGTGTCACTGCACTTACGGACCCTCCCCTGAAGAGAACAATCGTTCAAGTGGTCTCTTTTCGCTACGGGGCCTAAACCCTAAACCCTAAACCCTCAAACCCTAAACCCTAATATCAATATCATTACCTAATCTAATACCGGATTCCGGGCGGCCTCCAGCAGCATCGCGCGGACGGCTTCGCGGACCCCGGCCGGCGCTGGGGCGCCCGCTGTCACCAGCCTGGTCACTTTGGTCGCGGATTTTAGGGGGGGTCAGGGTTTAGGGATTACCTGGACCCCAATCCTTATTATGATCTTGTTCATACAAGTCCTTATGGAAGGTAGGTTTCGTAGGGTCCAGTTAGGTTTACAAACTGGCTCCGCGACAGCAGGCCATGTAATTTTGGAAACTGGCTGAGCTTGGCTTCATGGGTGTTGTGACATTGGGCGCTCTGGAAAGGAAGCATCACTAAGTTCAGAATCCTACAACTATAAGCCTCCTGCAGGCTCACAGGAAGTGGTAGATGAGATGTCGCCCCTGGAGCCTGTCTGGCAAGCCAGGATCTAACAAGACTTAACGCCCATCTTCTAAACTGAACCCAAACCTGGAAGGAACGATGATGATTCAGAGAAAGTCATTTTGAATACCGTCTTCAAATCCTAAACCTTCAGGTCAGACCTCCGAGGCCTCAAGTACTCAACTGCAACCCGCCATCCAGGGTAGCAACTGCTTATCAACCTCTACCACAAAGCTAAGGGGCTTGCAAGGGTTGAAGACCTAGGGTTAGCAGCTTTGGAGGCGCGGGTTTCGGTTGACAGGACCTTGGTGCTAAAAGCTTGCGGTTAAGACCTTCATGCCCCAGCAACTCCCTGGAGTTACTCCCCCAATAAACCACAGATTTATATGGTTAATCTTTCCGATGCCTACCAAGCTATAAGAACCCAAAAAGTTTAAAGGCTGGGTATTGGGGAACTGAGGGAACCCCTGAACCCTAAACCCTAAGCATGGAACAACAGTCAAAAAAAGGTCTTGACCTCTGAATGCAAGGGCTCCGAGGGCTCTCAGAATTTGGGTCTGTAGGGTCTTAAGACCTAAGGATTTGTTTCTCTCCACGCCTTCCTGAAACCCTAAACCCTAAAAACTTACGTAACCTTAAACCTTAAAACCTTGAGTTAAACCCTAAAACCTCAAACCTAAACTTAAGACACATACCCCCGCCGGCGGAGGGAGCTTCGTCGAGTCCGAGGGCTGCAAAGCAAATTCCGCGCGAGCTCCTGCCAGTGATGCGGCTTGAGTGTAAAGCTTTTTGCTTAAACTCTGTTGTAAAGTTTGGCGCTTAGGGTTGAAGACCCAAGGTAGGGTTAAGGGTTTAGGTTGAAGACGACTTGGGGTTTAGACTTTTAGAACTTGCGCGTGGGGCCGGGGGGCTTTAAGAAGTTGCGGGCCTTCTTGATGGGCTTCCAGAGGGCTGCGGGGGTCAGTAAAGAAGTGTGTGAAGTGTCATAATTCACGAAGAAGCTGAGGTTTTGATTTGGGTCTCGGGTTCAAGAGCCTATGGGGTGCTGGGGCTTCAGGGGTTTTTGGGTACTGGGTCGGTCTGAGACTCGTGCCAGGCTCTGTGGGCCTAAGGTTGACCGCGAGAGCACCGATCGTCCTGACGCTCAGCTATTGGGCGGTAATCATATTTCTGATCGACATACCACTATGAACTCTGAACCCTCAACCGTAAAACGCATGTGAACCAATCCACACCCGGTCTCCTCTGGTGACGCATCGTGCTCTTCGTGACAAGGCGGGCACTCCATGCTTTGCTGCAGAGTGGAATCTGCTATCTTGAAGCTTAAGCATAAGCTGGGCCTTGGTAAAGGGATTTGATTTAAGTTACCATGACTTTGAGGTTCCTTTAATACTTAAGTCAACAAACCCGGGGTTCAGGGTCCAAAGTGCTGGCTTGGGCCTGCAGCGCTTTGCAGCACTACTGTCGTTCAATTTCCAGGAAGGAAAAGCTTGGAGAATTTTGCACAAAGCATGGCGGCCATGTTGGCACAGGCCACATGCCTCAAAAAGCCTACTGTCGCTGAACTAGAGTTTTTGGGATACTACTTACCACACGAAAACTATGTCAAGGAACCCTGCCGTCCTTTCCGACCCCTTTATTACACCCTATCCCTGATCCCTAACTTCCAAATCCAGAAGGTCCAGCACACTTTCGCCCTTCTCATGCTCTTCTCGGAACCGGAATGCAGGCTTCGGGGCGCAGGTGCAAGAATTCGGCTGTAGGATGCAGGGTCCCGATATAAGTTGCTGCCATGTCGCCGTAAACCCTAAACCTTAAATCCTAAACCCTAAATCCTACGGCTCTGGGGAGAATGGCTCCAAAAGAGGAAGAGAAGAACTGAAGCGTCTGCGCATCAGCGTCCAGGAATCAAGGTCTTGTGGTTTCGAGTTTAGGGCTCAGGGTTTAGTAAGTTTAGTTGCCTGGGTTGCTGGTTGACCATGCACTTCCTGTGAACATCTCAGTGGCCATGGTTTTGAATCTGTGGCAGAATGGGACTCCCCTGCAAGAACAACGACAAGAAAACACCGAAAGCCCAAACCCCCAAATCCTAAACTACGGAACGCTACACCCGAAGCCGCCAAACCCAAAACTCTTAACCCCAAACCCCAAACCCTTAACCCGCAAACCCTAAAGGTCTGGGTCGCTTTAAGGTTTGGGGCTTTAGGAATCTTTAGGACCTTAGGGGCTCAAGGTTCAGGGTTGAGGGCTTTAGGATTTCGGGTTTGGCTCCGCTCGGGGATTCAACTCCCCGACTGAGGCCGATGCTAAGTCACCAGCCGACTTTCGAGGTAGGAAGGGTGGCCTTCCTCCAACAGATCGAACCAGGGCTTAGGGTTTTTGTAAAGTGGATTTAGGCCCTTTATTTGCGGTTTTGGCTTAAGTGCATCGGGCTTGGGGTTTAGGGCTTAAGGCTTAGGGCTTGCAGGTATATGAAGTGTGGGGCTGCTCAGTTTCGAGTTTTGGGTTTGGGGTCATAGGTCATAGGGTTTCACTAGTTGGCTCGGGGATGAGAGTATTGGGCTGGTGCTAGGGCTTTCACTTAGTCTGCACAGCGGGACTTTGCGTCCCGGAACGGATTGGTGTTTAGACTGGGATGTTAACGGTTATTTTGGCTCGTCATGAACACATGCTGAAGAGGATGGCAAGAGGAACAATTTCAAGACACACAGGGGTCCAGGCGCGCATGCACACACGCAAACCCAGGCACTCCACGCAACTAGGAGCGTTCCGGTAAGGCGTAAGTAGATCCGAAAAGCAGTTGGCAAAATTACAAGCAAGCAAGGCCAAACCCAAGGAGAAGAACATGCCATGAAAAGGGCCGCAAAGCCCGAAATCCATCTTTGGTTGAAGATGTGGGAGGGTGCAATTACTCAACATGGAGCCAGAGAGAAGTGGTTTGTTTAATATGAGAAGGCCCTCTGAACGATAAGCCGTAAAAAAAGCCCAGAACCTTAAGTCCAAACCCAAAACCCTAACACCCCGACCAAACTTAAAAGGCAGTCTAGTCTAGTGTTCTGGCCAGGATCTAAATTCAGGATCTGACCTCTGTAGTAGATCTAGCAAACTTAAGCACGTGGCCACAAACCCTAACTCCTGCACCCTAAACCCTAAACCCCGAAACCCCAAGCCCTCAAGCCCCAAACCCGACACCCCAAACCCTGACGCCTCAAGCATGAAACCTAAACGCCAAACACGAAACCCAGAAACCCTAGACACCTGCATCCCTACATGTGGGCCATGTAGGGTTTGAGGTTCAGGGCTTCCCTGCCTGTCAGCAGCAGAAAGAGAAGGCATCCACAGGACCACACCTGGCAGAGAACCAAGTGACCCTTCGAGGTTTGGCTTTCCGGGCCGCTGCCTTCTAGGACTTCAGTTTACTACAGGAGCCTAAATAATTAAAATAGGGTTTTGGGGCCCATTAGACTATACTTATCATGCTCGTATCACGTGATACTTGGAGGTTCATGGTAATTATAAGTGGAGTTACAAATAGGGTAACTTACTTATAACTCATATTAGGGGATATAACCCTACTTATAACTACCCATGAACCTCCAAGTAGACTATGGCAAAATTATGATCACCACTATCTGAGTGCACAGTCCTTCGAAACATGACAGGAGAGCGTCGCACTTTGGCCCGTAGTCCCGGCCTTGGAAGCACCGTGCACTGGCAAATTGAGCATTGCACGAGGTAGAAACTACAACTACTCGAGAACATGCATTGCCTGAGTGCACGAAACTCGCGAGGTCTGTTGTGCCCCCGAGATCGCTTCTCAAGCTCGGCGTGTGTTAACAGATCTTACCCTTGCTTTTGGTGAAGTCTCAACTCTACAAGCGCAGAAGAGAAGCGTAGGCTACTGTATGAGTGTTGTACGGCAAGACAAGGTCCTATAAGGTTTTGTCCCATAAGGTTTTGTACGGATTCGAGGACGACACAGACCATGACGACAATGATGCTCCTGCTGCTGATGAGGAGGAGGAGGAGGATCTTCTTCTTCCTTCGCCGCAGAGAGAGTCGACGTTGCGAAGATGGGGGAACGTCACCAAATGACGTCGGCATCTCAAGGACGTGCTTCGTGGCCTCCAGCTCCATGAACACACATTCCGCCAGCCTCCTCGCCGCGCAAGGCCCGTTAGCAGGAAGGATGATGATGATGATGATGATGATGAGGATGGTGATGAGGATGATATCGACGAGGAGGACGATGATGCTGATAATGCTGATGAAGACGAGGATGATGGTGATGACGACGATGATGACGATGTGACGACGATGACGGTGACAATGACGATGATGACGACGAGGATGATGCACTGTCGAGTCGTGGCACCTGAAAAGCCCGAATCGTCTGGCAGTATGACAGCGACAGCTCTGCTGAACCATCATGCGTTGCGTCTTTATGCACCCCATTCCGGGCCGCAGACGCCAAGCTTCGGGGGCAAGAAACTCTGGAGACCCGGAAGAAGGAAGCGCCTTTGGCTGCGGATTTTTTTGCTGCTCTTGGGGAGGTGTTAGGGGTGTCCCTGCGCGTTCTGTATGGAGTATCAGGGCCTTACTGATTTGGAATTGGGTCTTGGGGAATCTTTATATACAGACATATATGTCCATAGACATATATGTATATATATACCTATATGTATGTATGCATGCATGCACATATACTATACATATAATCGCGTACCCATTTATCCACAGCCACAAGGAATCGCATGGAATACTTTTCTGTTGAATAAGGCCAATGCACTACCTACCGCATCTCAACCACCCCTTGCGACACTGAGCGTCCCTAAAGTTTCAGAGTCCCTTCGCCCCCGAACCTCGAAGCCTCAACCCCAAAGCCTAAACCCTGACCCATGCTCCGAACCCAGGCGTCCCCACCTCTGGCGCCAAGTCGGGTCGACTTTCAGGAGAGGGTGGCCTTTTGTTCGGGGTTCGGATTGAAGATTTGGATGTCGGATCTGGTGTTTAGAGCTTGGTACGTAGGATTTAAGGCACGGGGAGTTGAGAGATAAAGCAGGGCTTGGGCCTGAGCAGTGGGGCAAACTGCCCGATACGTGTTCAGGATAGTTAAGTACACTAGTAGCACTTACTCCCCCAATAAACCACAGAAATAGAAGGTTAAACTTTCCGTTTCCTGCCAAACTACAAGAACCCAAAACGTTTAAAGGTTGGGTATTGGGGAACTAAAAGCAAGCTCGAACAGTTTACTGAACTGTTGTCTGTCAAGCCCGACTGATTGGTTTGGACTCCTTTCCCTGTCTAAATAGCTTCTTGTAACGGGAAGGAACCCAGGTTGGCAGGATGTGAGGTTGCCAGAGTTCAGCAAATGGCATGACTTTCGCACGGCAACCCCTTAACCCGTCAATAGCTTGATCTCAAAACTGAGGTTTAGGTGAATGTAGGGTTTAGTGCATTTGGGTTGAGGGGTCTAGAGTTTAAGGGCTTGGTTCCGACCATGCCGTCAGGGTTTAAGGATTTAGGGTCGGGGCTTACGGACTTTAGGGTTAGCATTCGAATGGCTAACATCTAAGCTGCGCACAACATCATGAACCGACAACCATGGCGAATGCTCACGAATCAGCAGCATCCTAACCCTTCCATCCCACCCAAAGCTAAACCCTGAACCCTACAGTACTCCATACCACAAGCCCCTTAATCCGAATCCTAAATCCCTCAACCACAAACCTCAGAGCCTTGTCCGGAGATCCTGACCCTGAAGCTTCCCCAAACCTCGGAGCCCTTATCCCAAACTCCAAAAAACTCCCAAGAGCACTCTGCCGGGGCCCTACACCCCGAATGAAACCTGGAACCCCTGAACCCTTAAACCCCAAAACCCCGAAACCCCTAGACCTTTACTGAGTGCCGGACAGGCTGGCTGAGGGCAGGGAGCCGCCCAAGCCGTGGAGGTCGAAGAGGGGCTGTGACAAAAACAAGTTTAGGTTTAAGGTTTAGGGTTTAGGGTTTAGGGTTTAGGGTTTTGGGTTTAGGGTAAGGTCCCATGTTTGGCAGTTAGGGTTTCAGGCTATTTACAGGGATCCTAAGGCTGCGTAGGGTCTAAAAACTCCGTGAAACAAGGCTCTTCACCAAGGACCGAATTTAGGGGCCCCAAGCATTCTATGTATTATAGGGGCCTAAATAATGACCAATACTATTTTGGGTGTTCCTTATTCTACTTGTAGTTTAATGGGCCCCAAAACCCCATTTTTCTAATTATTAAGGCCCCCATATTACAAAACCCCTGCTCCAGTGTTCAGTCCCGACTGTAAGAGGTAAAACCCCAAGCCTGCGCTGGGTTCAAAACCCCCAGGCCCCGTCGGCCCCCGATAAGGGTGCCGGACAGCATTTTGGGACTTGGGGCCTTGGGAGACCAACAGAGCCTTTGCACAGAAGAAGGATTGCACATGTTGTATGAGGTTAAGCCTCAACAAAAAGGAATAGGTTTGAAGAGGGTGCGAGAGAAAAAAGGGAAAGCCAGGCTTCCACAACTAAGTCATCGCCATGGTACGATCCTTGTCGCAAAATACTGCCGCCTGCCTGATATTGCCCAAAAAACCGAAACGCCGTAACCCTCAAATCCCTAAACCCCTAAACCCTCAATCCCCAAACCCTAAACCCCCAATCCCCAAACCCTAAACCCTCAATCCCCAAACCCTAAGCCACCAAATCCAACCCCCAAAACCCTAAACCCCCAAACCCCCAAACCCCAAAACCCCAAAAACCCAAAAACCCAAAAACCCTCGAACCCCCAAATCCCAAAAACCTCTCATCGCACAAGCAATCCAGGGCCTGCAGGCCGATGGAAGTGACCCAGGCCTTCAGCGAAGAAGGGCCTGAGGTTGAGGAGGGTCTTTTGTTTAAAGGCTTAAGGTTCAAGGTTCAAGGTTCAGGGTTCAGGGTTTAGGATTTAGGATTTAAGGTTTAGGGTTTAGGGTTTAGGGGTTGAGGAGGGGCTTAAGCTCTGTCATTAGGGTATCGGGTTTGAAGTTTAGGGCTTTTGTTACCAGGGTCTTGGATTTTGGTTTTCGGTTTACAGTGAGTATGCAGATGTATGCAGTATCCGAGCGGCGGGTGCGCCTCTTTTCGGAACGGGGGCGCACCTACTCATCGCGTGCTTGCGTGAGCATGTAGCCCTGCCTCAACTGAGGTTCACCCCCAAACCCCACCAACATAGGGCTTTCTGCCTCCCTTCGCAGTTCTACCTGGTCATAAAACGACCATCTTTCACAGCAAAGAGCCGAAATGGATTGGTACAGCGGCGCTCTTGGCAGTTCAGGGTCTGGGGTTTGGGGTGGTTTAGGGTATAGGACCGTAAAGGAGTTCGGGGATTTTGGGACCTAAGGTCCACGGAGCTAGGGTGCCCTTGAAGCTTCAGCCTTAACCCTTGAACCGTGAGGCCCTAACATCCGAATCTTCAGGCCTCCAAATCCTGACAGCGCACCACTCTGCAAAGAGGCCTCTAGACCCCCTCTACATCAGCTAAGAAGCCAAATAGAACCCTGCTAAAACGCTTCAGAACCGTACAAAACCGAATACAACCACACCAAACTGCGACAAAATCTTCAAGAACTCTAACAGAGAAGTCCTATAATTGTAAGGGACCCTCCATCTCGTCTCCTCCGGCCCTTTTTGCCTTAGCGCTCTCTTCGGAAGACAGCAACAGATATCCCGATAATCGATGTTATAGGGTTTAGAGTTTAAGGTTCAAGTGTGTGAACGTCAGCATAGATGCCGAGAAACCTCTATAGAAACCATCTACTATAGGGGCCTGATTCATTAGAATAGGGTTCCGGGGTATATTACACGATAATGATAATGAAGCCCTAAACCCTACAACCTAAACCCTATAAGCCCTCAAAACCCCCGTGTTGGCGCCTCTGATACCCATGTTTTCATCCTTCTGGGCCTCGGCGACCAGGACCTGTGATTCTGTCCGGATGCAGAAACAGCGGTGGGGTGTGGGGTTTGGGGTTTCGGGCTTCGGCGTCGGGCATAAGGGTTTTAGGATTTGAGGCTTGGGGTTAGGGTGTCGGGATGGGGGTGGGGGCTCTTGGGACCTTTATGTGCGGTTTTGCCGCGCCTCGAAACTCAAACACTGAAGATGCGCTATTGGTTACTTTGATTGCTACTATATGTACTAGGTTTAGTAGGTTTGTATATTCGCAGTAGTTGTCTGATTTTGACTGCTGGTGTGTCACTGGCGTTCTTCTTCTGATGACGATTGCCATGTCGTTCATACACTTCACTTCAGCCTGGCCGTGATCAGTCAGAACTCCTAAGCTCGCGACACCCGCAAAGGGTCCGTAAACAATGCTGGAAATCTGCAGGCAAACTCTCCTAATCCGCGGATGTCGGTATAGGGTAAATCCTAAAAACCCCAAACCCATAAACCCTAAACGCCGGAGTCGTTATGCCCTAAACTTCTAAACTCTACACACCCAAAACCTTTAACCCTCAACCCCATATCCTAAAAATCCTAAACCCCTAAACTCTAAGCTTTTCGGGGTTTGTGTCATTTGGGGTTGCGGGCAGGCTCTTCCCTATGAGCTTCCCACAAACTCTGGCTGGAGATCACGGTGGATAATCGGCCTGGAGCTGGAACAGGACTTCGGGTTGAGGAGTTTCGCGTTTTAGGATTTTGGGGTTTAAGGGTGTAGGGTTCAGGGGTTTAGGGGTTTAGGGCTTAAGGGTTTAAGGGTGTAGGGTTCAGGGGTTTAGGGGTTTTTAGGGTGTAAGGGTTTAAAAGGCGTAGGGTTGAGGGGTTTAGTGGTTTAGGGGCTTCCAGTGGTGCAGGACTGTAAGGGGTCTGAGCCCCTGGAGAGGTCCGTTTTCGGAGGGATGGAGAAGAGAGCTTGGAGCTGCAATTTCCCTGGATTTCCGCACCGGAAACCAGTGCATGTAACTCTGAAACCCCACACTCCGCTCAAGTCCCAGAGACCACGCAAACTCCACCAAGCCCCCCGCAAGACTTCAGGCCCCACATGAGGGGCTTTAACAATTAGAATAGGGTTTTGGGCGGGGGGTTCCTTATTATAGTTATCGTATAATATACCCCAGAACCCTAGTCTCATGATTCAGGCCCCAACATTAACCCTAAACCTCTAGGATCTATTTTAAGTAAGACAATACTTGTTTGTAGACAACATCGCCCAATTGGATCCGAGTCCGCTTCTCCTTCTTCCCCGCCCTAAACACGCGTAACTCCAAATCTGGGCTGCAGGCCCCAAGCCCTGTGCGTGGCAGTAGGCCAGGCCATCGAGAACCTGAAGGGTTTCGGTGCTCCCACCCTGATCCCTAAACCTTAAACCGGCTTGGGGACCCCTTTAAACCCTACACCCTTAACCCTAAGCCCAATACCCTAAACCCAAAGCCCTATACCCTAAACCCCATACCCTAAGCCCAATACTCTAAACCCTAAACCCTACACCCTATACACTTGACCTACAGCTCTTCCGAGTTCTTCTTTTTCAGTAGACTTGCTCTTCCAGGCTTTGTGTTCGGGGTTAGCCTTCAATCGGAGATTTCGAGGTTTCTGTCCAGGGCTTTCGGCTTCGGGTTTAGAGTTTGGGGTTCAGGGTTTAGAAGTTTAGGGTTTAGGGGTTTAGGGTTTAGGGTTTAGGGGTTTAGGGGTTTAGGGCTTAGGGTTTAGAGTTCGGGGTTTAGCCCAAACTACCAACCTGAATGGCGGGATGCTTGCTGTACGGACCCTAAAGCTGAACTCCCCCCCCCCCAAAAAAAAAAAAAGGCCCGATGCTTGGTTTAGTGCTTAGGGTTTTGGGTTTTGGGTTTAGGGTACAGGCACCTGGGACCCACAGGCAGTATCTACCACAAGCCCGATCGTTTACGCGACTAGAAGCCATTCGTAATGAACACCCAGAACACGGTTGCTGCTTTTGGCTTGCTCAGGGCTCGAGTATGGAGGCTTCTGAATCAAAAGACCGAAAACTTCAACCCTAAACCCATGAGAATAATGCAGGTTTCTATAGTAGGGATCCCTTTCAGGGCAGTGCAGGGTTCGGGAGTAAGGTCCCTTTAAAGGTACTGTAGGGCCTAAACGTTACCACGGAAAGTTGTTCAACCGACCGCGGCACAATTCACCGCAGCGCCTCAAGCCAAGTTTCTTCCCAACATGTAATACATTCCATTACGCACTTATACAATACGAAGCATCTTGATTATATAGGGTATAACAGGATATAGGTTTAGGATGTAAGATGTGGTGTATAAGATTCAGGATGTAAGGTGCCATATATCAGCCCTAGGATCACGGCGCAACCGGCCTGCCGGAGGATATGTGCCACACAGGCCTAGCACGAGGGAGGCTCTGTGACTGTGAGGTGTTTCGATGGCCAGGAGAAGCGATTGGTGCAAGGCTCTCACCAGGTCGGAAAGACCACAATGCGCAAGGAAGCTTGCTCTTAGGTCTCCCCCTACTCCGATTTGCCGGACATCCCGAGTGGGATGTTGTTGGGGTCTACAACATTGCTAGGTGGCCCGTGCCCCCTCTGCACAGCAGTTCGGTTTTCGTAGATGGGAGTTTGGGGATTAAGGAATTGACGCCAAGTCGAGGAAGACTTCCACACTCAAGCGAACTGAAAATGTTGCACAAACGGCAGCATGAGCTCAAGCAATAACAGAAAAGCCCAGGGGCAGATCTGTGCCTGGCCTCGGAAACACTGTTCCCACGAACGAAGGAATTCTGCATGAAGTCCATGACCTCGAACATGGGTTCAGGCTCGGGCAGGCCTTTCTTCAAAGGCTGGCACACCGATCTCTTTAGCCCGAATCCTTGCTCCCTGGAACTCCCAACCACAAACGCCCTAAACGCAAGAGACACGGAACATCCTCGGACAGCTCGGAGACGGCTTTAGGGTTTAGGGCAGGCGTCTGATAGCTAGCAGTACTACAAAGTGATGCTATAGTTTTTCTCCCTCGATGCCCCATTCCAGATCAAGCCTATCAAACCCTCTTCAATCATTTCAAAACCGGATCCAGTTATTAACGGCCCTCTCTTAAGGATTTTCTTATGGGATATACCTTCAACCTGAATATGACTCACGGTGTATATATTCCTAAATTGAGGGCTGTTGGAAGATTTCGGGACTTTGGAAAGCTCGGGAACCATGAGGCACCGGTTTGTTGGTAGGAGCTCTCGGGTTTTGGGCTATAAAACTTGACTTTACTACCTGCATTATGTTATCGTAGACACAAGTCAGTTCTCAAGCTCCCCGAATCCTTGGTGAGGCCTCCGTGGCTTCGACAGGCTCTGACACCACGAAGAAGTTCCGGAAATCCTGACAATCAAGGGTTTAGGGTTGAAGGGTTTTAGGGGTTTAGGGTTTAGGGGCTGTGGGGTTTAGGGTTGAAGGGTTTAGGGGTTTAGGGTTCAGGGTTTAATGACTCCCTGGTGCTTAGTAGGGAATGGGGGAATGGATCCCTATAGTAGTCCATATATAATCCCCAATAATAGTACCCATACATAATCCCTTCCCCCATTCCCTACTAAGAACCAGACAGACCTCACTTTGTGGGATGCAGGTAGGTAGGATGAAGGATCCTCCATACGGATTCTTGTTTGGGGCGTAGAGGTTTAGGGTTCATCGGTTTAGGATTTCCAAATCCGCAAAACCCCTATAGTACAAAGAGTGCGGCCGACGCTCCAAAACCCCGAACCCTCAAGCTGCAAACCCTAAACCTTGCGACCCCTCAACCCCAAAACGGGCCAGCAATTAATTTGGTATTTTACTTTTTGTATTTTTCTTTTTTGTCGTTGTGCTTGGCTTAAAGCATAGGAATGCAGCATGTTTTCTTGCCTTTTTCAAGGGAAAACACTATTTTCCCTACATTTTGGACGGAATCCTGTGTTTTTCCTAGGAACGACACTACTTTCCTACGGATTCTTTGTTCTTTCCTTCGGTTTTGCATGGTAGTTCCTCGGGAAAACACTATATTTCTACGGATTCTGTCTCCTGTTCTGAGGTTTTGCGACCTCAAGAAACACAGCAGGATCTGGTAACACCGTTGACTGGGGGTTTAAGCTATCATTTGGAAGATTTCGGCATTTATGTAGGGTTAGATGCCGAGAGGCCGAAAAGCCAAGAAGCCAAGGAAGCCAAGAAGACAAAAACCCGTACGAGACAAGAAGGCAGCATGCTCGAAGCCATGACAGCATAAGCAGTTGAAAGGTTGAAAAGGTGTGCTTTTTCGATCCTGTTTTTTATTAATCCTTTCGTTTCTTTCTTCTGTCTTCGGGGTGTGGGGAGGGGGAAACAGCCCACTTTGCTGCAGCCGAACGTAAAATAACATGATATAATACAATATAACGCCCCATACATATGAGACACTGTATTATAATATGATGTAATATGATACAAACGGTCATGAAATCTAACATAAACCATTATAACTTACTTAATCGAATATAAAATAGCATAAAATAACGTAACATAGCACAACATAATAGGACACAATCAAACATAATATAATACTACATGATGAAGTATGAATCATACTGATACAATGGAATGATGTAACACAATATAATATAACATTCTATTATAATGTAATGGAATGTGATATAATATAACATAGAACAATACAATATACAGTATATACACGTTAGTACTACATCCTGAAATATAGTGTATAACATGATACGATAAGATATAATATGGTATAATATGCTATAATATGATATGGTGCGATATAATATGAGATAACTTTGTCTGATATAACAACATAAAATATAACATCATGTAGTATACAAATATACCATGATATGACAACATATTCTACAGCATACTAAAAGATGATATACTTTGATACGACTCGATATACTTAAAATAACATGATATAATACAATATATCGCCCTGTGACATAAACTAAAACAAAACAATGACGCACCCCCTTTTGCAAACAGAATGCCTTTATGATGAGCGTTGAAAAGCTCTAAAACAGCTTTGTGTTTGATGCAAGTCTTGTTCATGATGCGATGTTCTTGAAAACAGGCCTGCGCGGCTGAAATAAGAAAGCGGGGGGTTGGGGGGGACGCAGCACCCCCCCCCCCCGCCCCCCGCATTTGCAAACACAACGTCTTTAGGTTCTGAAAAGATCCATATAGGTTCTGTCTTTGCTGGCAGGATGATGCTCGAAGCGACTTTGCTCAGTTTAAAGACATGTGATCAGAAAGATATATTAACATGACATAACATAATGTAGTATAACATGATATAATAAAACTAAATAACTCATATAATATAATACAATATAAGATAACATGACAAACCAGATTAAAATATGTAGATATATATATATATATATATACATATTAATAGAATGTGATATGATATACTATGATACATTGTAATATACTTTAATATAGTATAACTTAGTTTGTTATGGTATAATATCATGCGGCAAAAATATGATACATTATGATCTAATATGATATAATGTAATGTCGTATCATACAACATCATACAGAACAGTATAATATGATATAGAGTATAATACAATATACTAGAAGATAATACATTTCACTATATATATAATTCAATATATCATAGTACATTATAATACACGAAGCTACAAGAAGTCCAAAGGCCAAGAAGCCGACGAATGGCCGAAAAACCAAGAAGCCACCTCTGCTCACCCTTGAGACCAGAGGAGCTGAAAGCACTTTTTAGGCTTCTGCAATTGGCCTTGAGCCAAAACGTCAGTAACATGCAAACTGTACAGGAACTAACTACCCTATAGCCCTCACTTCCAGTCACGCCTCCCGAGTGAGATGCTGGCACAGCTCTCACGAGTGGTGAGGCATGGGTTGTTAGCTTCACGTCTTCAGGGCCAAAGGATGTCGTCCCGATCTGCTGTTGTAGCCCATTCCTTGCAGGAACTTCTGGATGAGCTTCGCATCCAGAGGCTTTGTCATCAGGTCAGCCAGCATTTCTCCCGTAGGGACCTTCTTCAGCTTAACTCGGCCAGAGTCGATCACCTCTTGAACCCACAGGAAGCAGGTGTGGATGTGCTTCACACGTCCAAGACCTCTCCGGCTTCCAATGGATATGCCCGTGGTGGCGTCCATGTTGATGACCACAGGGCAGTTGATGCCCCAATCAGCCAACATTGCTTGTTCACCCAAGCATGCGCTGGTAGTGGATATCAGGCCGTAGTATTCAGCTTCCCCACTGGATAGTGCTATGACTGCCTGCCCTTTCGCAGTGGCTTTGATGACTGCCTTCCCTAGTTGCACGACCGTCCCGGTTG
The DNA here is from genome assembly GCA_905221615.1 of Symbiodinium sp. CCMP2592. Classification (NCBI taxonomy): domain Eukaryota; class Dinophyceae; order Suessiales; family Symbiodiniaceae; genus Symbiodinium; species Symbiodinium sp. CCMP2592. The sequence goes on from CAJNDT010000846.1 coordinate 1,161,713, forward strand.
TGGATTTTCTCGTGCGAACGCATCCTGCATGATCTGTATCACTCCATCCTTGAATGACACTGAACCCTTCTTGGTGAGGAATAAGCTGCACGAGGCGAGGTGCTCCTCTCAAGTATCTCCCTGCACGCTTGAGCAGGTTCCAGGGATATTGAGTGGGCTCCTTGAGGCCTTTAGCAAGTTCCCTCACAGTCCGAAGCATGTCGGGTCTGTCGCTTGACAGATACCCAATTCTCATTGCTATGGACCGATAGAGTCCAGCATCTTCCTTGGAGAGTGGACTTTCATCCTCATCCCCTGTGCTCTTAACAAGTGGTGTGGTAACAGGGCTGGAGTTATTCAAACCCAGGTGTTCCAACACCAGGTCCACGTGCCGAGGATCGGCTTCCATCTCGATCCCTTCGTTGGTCCACGTGACCAATCTGTTAAGCACAGAGATGCTGTGAGTAACTCCTGGCAGGCTCGAGCCGGGCCGTGCCAAGATTCCTCGCACCTCAATTGTCCACGCTTTCTGAAGTGACTCAATCAACCATTGAAGTTTGTTGTAGCCCCCGACGACTGTGAAGTCGTCTCCATGCACATTGCAACGTAAGCCATGTTCAGGGTGAAAGTAAAGGCACGGGTTGGACACCCCTTGCTTAAAACCCAAGTCGGTCATTACTTTCTTGATGGCATGTTCCCAGTTGCTCGGTGCATCACGGGTTCCGTAGAGACTCCTTTTGAGAAGGCCGACCTTGTCAGGTCCTTCTCCCGCTTCTGGTGGGAGCTCCACGAGGAGTCGCCTCCTGACTGGACTCCAGAAGTGAGCTTTCTTCACATCAATGAACAGCACACATACTTCACCATGCTCGTTCATCTGGAAGGCTTTCTTGTTTGGGCCGGGTACGCGCCCAGTTGTAGCCAGTGTGAAGAGAGCCCTCAAGGAGGACAATGGCGGCATCGCCGCAAAGAACTCGGTCCAGCTCGGATCTTCGTTGACTCCTTTCTTTCTCTTCAGTTCTTGTGCTACCAGCCTTGAGCGCAGTTTCCTTCGAAGATCATCCCCCTTATTGATGTCAATCCATCTGGTGCCGATGACCCGTTCGCCAGGGGGTCTTGGAATCGGCTCCCAAACCTGCATGTCTTTGATAACTTGGATCTCCTCCATGCGAGCTTGCTTGACACCTTCGGCGGGAAGCTCTTTACCAGTATTCTCGTCGTAGAACTTTTCCTCCCACAAGTCGTCCTCTAAGTCGCACGTGGGTTGTTCCTCGTTTTCGATACTGGCAATGAAACCTTCGCGCTCTTGAAGAATGAGCTCTTCGATCATGCCTTCGGCATTCTCAGGTGATTTTCGCTTCTGACCTTCGGACCTTGCGTCAGGAGGTGCCAGCTCGGCACGACCTTCGTCCCCCCCGCCTTCACTCTTTCTCTTCTGGCCCCCACTGGGCGCAGCTGAAGCAGCCGCACCACCAGGTGGCAGAGAGCTAGGTTCGCTCGGAACCTCTGGCCTCAAAGGCGGTTGGCGAGCAATAGTCAGAGGTCTGGAAGGTTGGGCCGCTGGAGATTCTGTGGAAGAGGACGCCTCCTGCTCAGTACTCACCTTCCTCTTCTTCTCTTCTGCTTTGTTCACCTTATCGAAGAATTCACTCTCACGCTGCTCTTCGCGTTCCAGTCTGGCCTTTCCGCTTTCTGACTCCTTTAGGGCTTCCATGATCCTTGAGCGGCAGTGCTCGGTGTGGTTGATGCCCGTTCTCCTTCGACCCTCACGGATTGCTGAGCATGCCTCGCATCCAGCCGTATACCCAAACTTGTCTAGGTCAGACTGGCGGATGTAGGTACGTCTGAAGGGTGCTACCTCGGGCTTAACCAGTTCGCGAGCAGGTGGAGGCAGTCCCTCCTCAACTTGAGCTCGAACGGTCAGTGGCTCGGGTAATCGAACACCATCTCCAGTCTCGTCCGGTGAGGTCTTCCAGGGCAATCCACGAACTGCCTTGACCAAGTCGGAATCCCATTGTTGGCCCTCGGGTTTCCGCTTGATGCTCTGGACCACAAAGATCCCTTGGTTGGTCCCCACGATCTTCTCCGTGCTTTGCAGACGTAGGCCCAGATAAACTCCAGATTGCCATCGCGAATCCAGCTTTGAGCGCGTATTGCGGCGGTAGTCCACAGCTTCACCGAAGCATGGCAAAGCCACTTGCCACTTGCGCCCCTTTATTCGCTGAAAAGGCGTCAACCCTTCATGGAGCTCTTGACTGAACAGGGTGTGCAGCACACCGGCATATTCAATCATCCAGGCAAACACGGCTGAGGTGGGTTCAAGGGTAATGCCCTTCTCAGTCAAACTGGCCTTCAGGGTCCGCACTAAACCCTGCACTGTCTGAACGGACCTTTCAGCTTCCCCATTGCTCTGTCCGTGGTGGTCCCCTTTTGGTGACTCTTCCGGAACAATCTCCCCACTGAAGCCATTGCGGACAGCTAGAGATAGAGCTTTGATAGAAGCTTCCTGGTCGTTCTTCAGAACCAGTTTCTTGTACCCTAGGAACTCAAGGTCCTTCAAGATAGCCCGCTCAGGGTGCGTAGACCCAGTCGTTCCCTTGCACGGGAGGAGGTGCGAGAAGATAGCCTTCGAGTGGCGATCGCGAAGGACTATGGTGGGCAGTCCAGCGCCATCGGTCCTCTCATTGAAGTAGAGGTAGTCCATGCTGATGACAGGCACCGTGGACTCCTGACCCGAGGCTTTGTGCTGGTAAGCTCGACCACGACCTGCAACGCAGGCTCTGCACCAACTCCTGTATGGAACGTGGGAAACCTCATGAGCTGCTATCATCTCGGGCGTTGGTCGGTCTGGCCGGGCCAACGGCTGAGCAGACTGACCCTCATCGACCTGTGGCTGGGAGGACGCTGAAGCAGCTTCCTCCCTTGGTGGATCAGCACCGCCAGCTTCACCCACATAAAGGGATCCAGATCGATTCTTGCCCGAGTTAGACCTAGGCTTTTCCTCTGCTTTGCGTGTTGGGCTTCTTGGCTTTTCCTTTGCTTTGCGCGTTGGGCTTCTTGGTTCTTCCTTTGCCTTCTCCTTTGCTTTGCTTCTTTCCTCCTTGGCTTTGTCCTCCTCTCCTTCCGATCCTATGAAAAAGTGGTCGGGAGAACTAGCTACCGGAGGGGGCCTAGGAAGATGAAAAACACTACCTTTTCCTACCGCGCCAAAATGGCTGTCAGGTGAAACTCTCGAATTTTTCTGTACATCTACAGCACCTACTCCCTGAGCTACCGCAAGGTGGGTGAAAACGCTTTCGGGCTTCCGGCCTCCCTTTGGGCTTACCTGCACTCCTCCGGGCAGTGCCGCGGGAAACCCTTGAAAGCAAACGTCGCCTTAGGCGACCCAAGGATCTTGAACACCAAAGTTTTCTCCTCGCTTCCTTTCACACGGATCACCGCTCTCGATCCTTTCAGGACGATCGTGTGCCCAAGCTTCAGCACTTGGGTCGCGCTGAGAAGCGCACGCTGCACCGAGGCCACGCAAAACCGGACCTTAAAGGAAAACCCTTCGGTCGACCTCAAAGACACCACGGCCGTACCGAGGTTTGGCAGCCAGCCTCCGTCTGCGGTGCGGAAGCCTGCCGGTCCTTCGGCGGGTCCCCATTCCAGGTGCTTCACCCACTCTTGTGGGATCACATTGTGGCTCGCCCCACTATCCAGGATCACTTGGATGGTGGTAGCCGAAGCGGCCCCACCAAACCCTGGCTCGAAGGAGTACACCACGGCCTCCTTGGCTCCTTCCCCACCGCCTGGTGGGCTCCTTGGCCCACGGCCCAAAGGTCGGTGGCCGGGGTCTGAGTCTGTGTCGGGGTCATCGTAACCCCTTTGGTCTTCTTCCTCGTCTTCGCTCAGGAGCTCTTTGGCCTTTTGCTTGGCCCTTGCTGCCCGCCGCTTCTTGTAAAAGCGGTCTGCAGGCTCGGTCGTTTTCACACGCCTGCTGTGGCACGAGTGGCAGTCGCTGTCATCATCCAGGTCCCGGTTGGCGATCGTTTCGCCCACCGTCCCCCTTGGGGCCAGGGCCCGGAGTTTCCTCCGGATTCCAACCCTTGCGCGAAACCGGGTTGCAGCCTGGTACTGCTTCGCAAGGCCCCTGCGGCGGATCTGCTTCTCCGGCAGGGCTGGTCGGTAGCCCTTGAGGTAGTTCACAAACCTCGAGTACATCTGGCTGTACTTGTTCAGCTGGGGCCTGCCTCGAGCCTTGGGCTCGGCCCTCCAAGGTGCAGAGGCGATTGCCTCCTCCACCTTTCTTTTCTGGCTGAGGGTGAGCTCGGAGATGCCCTTTCTTCGCACTACAACCCCCGAGCCGTCGATGAAGGTGAAGACCATCTCCACCAGGTCCTCTTCTTCCTCTTCCTTCTTCTTCCTTCTCGACTCATGGCCCGGTGGCGGAGTACTCGGCTCTTTGGGCGTCGCCCGAACCTTAGGGGTCGGCCTCAGCTTAGGCGGTGGCCCCTTCGGCTCACTGGGCCGGTCGGTTCCGCGAACCCCCGCCGGTGGGGACCGATGCGGTCCACCACCCGCTTCTTCCTTCATCTCCTGAGCCCTTCTTTTCTTCCTCTTCTGCTCTCGCAGCCTCTTGCCTTCGCGGCCCTCTGGCGTCAGCCGCCGAGGCTTGGCACTCCAGTCCCTTTCCTTGGGCTCGTCGAGCTCATCCCCAGAGTGCTCGCGGTCCTCGCCTTCGCCCCTCATCATAGCCTTTTCCCGGCGAGAGGGTGGTGCAGCCACCTTGGACCCAGCACTGGGCAGCAACGGATATTCATCCTGCTTGCGTGCCCTCTCGGGTATGTTGAACCTCCTCTCCAGGGCTTCCTCCCTTCTAACTCGTGCCTTGGCTTGCCCTAGCCTGAGGCTTTGTCGGTGCTTGGCCGCTCTCTGGCGGCTCTTTTCTTTCCGCTTTGCCAGCCGCGGGTTGTGACCCGCATTCAGGTCGGCCTGAAGCCTAGCCGAGATCCTTTCTTCTCGGTTCCTTTTGAGCTCCTGGGCCCTCTTGATCTGACCCTTAACCATATCCAGCATCAGCCGGTGCATGGTGAGCTCCCCTTGGTCACCTTCGCTGCCCTTGGCTTCCACCTCGGCGATCTGAGCCTCAAGCTCCCTTCGCCTTTCCTGAAGCTTGTTCAGCACACTCATATCGGCCATCCTTAGGCCCACTGGGGTGGAACTGGCTGATCCCGCCTTGGCTTTAGCCTTGGGTGCCGGAGGATCCGTGGAGCTCCCGGCCCCAGAGGTGTCGGCACCAGGTGAGGAACGAAGCGCTCCATCACCTCCGCTTCCATCTTCCCTGCCATCGGCAGGGTCCCCATCAGGGTCAGCTTCGCCCTCGCCATCCAGAGCCCCTATAAAGCCCAACTCGGCTTCCTCGGCTTCATATTCGGCATCGCCGGCCCCATCCATGGCGCCGCCCTCCGTGCCGTCAAGCTCGTTGGCTCGGCCCTTTGGCCGGTTCTTGTTACCCTTGCCCGCTTGAGCCTTAGGGTCCTTCGGGTTTCCTTTACCTTTACCCTTACTATCCTTATACCAACAGTCCCTAGCTAGGTGACCTACGCGTTGGCATATGTGACAGGTCCTTGTTTCTTTGGCCTTGTCCTTTCCTTTGTCTCCTTTCTTTCCTTTTCCCTTCGGTCCTTTGGCACCCTTCAAAGCATCCACCTCCATTGGCACAGCACCGTCCGTGGCCGTAAAGGCCCGCTTGGTATCCGCAAAGGACACCATTTCTCTCCTCAGCAACTCATAGCTGCTGAGCCTTCCCAGGTTTAGCTCCAGGTGGCCCTGAAGCTCAGACGGCGCGAGGCCGATCAAAGAAACCATCTTCTGCTGCTCCGTCAAAGGTGCGCAGTCCTTTCGCTGGCTGTACCGCCGGTGAGCATCCTCCCATTTCTCAATGGCTGGCACCAGGTCGGTGACGGAATCCACCGCCGAAGTGCTCATAAGTGACCTCAGCCACCTCATGCTGGTGACCATATCCGATGGATCCAGGCGGGCGTGCAGCCTCCGGAACATGTCCAAACCTGACCCAGTCGAACTATTCATCGTGATGTCCCCAGGCGCATCGCTGGTAAGCGTCCCAAGCACCACCTCAAGCTGGCGATTAAATTCCAGCACCGCTTCCTTGGCAACGCCCGTAATCGAAGTCGACTCCAGGCTTGCCAAAGGAATCTCGGTATCACCCTTTTCCTTGACCCAAGCAAGGATCTTCCTAGCATCCGGAAATTGCGAGGCTAGCCAAAGCTCAAGACGATACGACCATTGGCGCCAATTTCGCGACGCTTCTTCCAATGTACCGCCCAGCTGGCTCGGTCGCCCCACAGCTTTCACATCAATCAAGCCACGTCCCTTGGTGGCCGAGCTAGCCGAAGCAAAGCTCTGCGTTGCAGCTGCAAGCTGCTGTTGCCCATGAACCTGGGCTCCCATCATCTCTTGCAGCCTCTGAAGCTGCTCTTGCTGCCCTTGAAGCAGCCTCAGTAACATTTCCTCTCCTTGGGTAGCCCCCACTCCTGTGGGACTTCCCGGCTGAGACATCAGTCTTTCTTAAAATGCCTCGAAAGGCGATCAAGCAACCTTCTTGGAAAATCCTGGAGCCGCACTCCAGTGTTGTGGAAAAGACGCTGAAGCTTCCGCAGCTTCCTTACCTTTTGAATCAATCGGACCCAATTGGCCCTGGCTCTCTCGCGCTGCGCTCTCCTTCTTCTGCAAGCACAGCAGCAACCCATCCAGGATTGCTCCGCTACCATGAAAGCACTTTTTAGGCTTCTGCAATTGGCCTTGAGCCAAAACGTCAGTAACATGCAAACTGTACAGGAACTAACTACCCTATAGCCCTCACTTCCAGTCAGGAGCAAGGGGACAGAAAAAAAAAAGGAGCAAAAAACAAAAGGAATGAAGAAATACGCCCTCCGTTAAAAAGCCGAGAGGGCGCAAAGCCAAGAAGCCTAGGAAACCAAGATGCCAGGAAGCTATACAAGACTAGAAGAAGGCAGTATGCTCCGAAAGCCAAGAAGCCAAGGAAACCAGAAAGCCAGCAAGCCGTGCGAAACGAGAAGGCAGTATGCTCCAAGTTACGATACTAGAATCTAGAGAAGTCGAGGGGTTCATCGAAAAGCCAAGAAGCCACGGAAACCAAGAAGCCATGCACGACATGAAGGCAGGAGAACCGCACGCGCCCGCACACAGACCAAAAAAAAACAAAAATCCCAAAACACAAAAAAATAATTCCCAAAATAAATAGGCCTCCATTCTAAACCCTGAACACTCAACCCTAAACCCCTGAAGCCGCTGCACCTCCAGGCAGTCCAGAACTCTCGGCAAGCTAGGATGCTGTAGCTCGGTGATTCGTTGGAGACCTGGGCGGGTTGAGAGTTGGGTTTACGGGCCTGAAATTAGAGAATCCCACTTATACCTCCAATGGGTTTAAAATTAGGACCCCCAGCGGGTGTTTCATAGAATGAGCGATCTACTTCCAATATGATCTGCCCTCAGCAACCGTTGCCATGATTGCATGAAATACCCCTAAACAGCTAATTCTTGGTGTCTGAGGTAAGGTTTGATTGCGAGGAAGCCCATGAGAAACCCATTTCACACACTCACCAATGTTCCTAATAGTGAAAAGCCGAATTTTGGGGGTATAAAATCTGTTACAACAAGGAACCCTAAGGAATGGTATCTGCAGTTATTTTGGCATTGGATGCCCTCGAGAGACGGAGATGAAGGATCTATGGTTTAGGGCTCAAGCTGTGAGGCTTGGGGCTTGGGGTGTCGGGGCATGGGTTTGGGGTTTGCTTGCGGTTTCCGGCTCAGGGTTCAGACTTACAACTTATGGCAGCTCCATATGTTAGAAGGGGCTCCCACCCTGTAATAGTGACTATAAGGTTTATATTCGGGGGCCCTATTATATTCGAATATACCACTATTGCAGGGTGGGGGCGCCCCTTCTAATCTAAATTCTACTACTGGTATGTGAACTTCATGTCCGACCCGGAAGACAAAATTAGCAGACGAGACATGCATTGCAAGGATTGCACAGTGCAGACAGTAGGTTATCCTGAACCTTAAACAGGAAAAGAAACCTAAACCCGAAACCCCTAAATCCTAAACCCGAAACCCTGAACCCTAAACTCCTCAACCCGAAACCCTGAATCCTAAACCCCTAAATCCTAAACCCGAAACCCGAGCCCGCATCCCGAAGGCATCTGGGGGCCCCGTCTCGTGCGGATGAAGTCTATGGGAGCCGATGCCTTTCTAGGCAGGTTGTAGGGTTTAGGTTTAGGGTTTAGGGTTTGGGGGTTTACGGTTTAGGGGTTTAGGGTTTGGGGTTTGGGGTTTAAGTTTTAGGGGTTTAGGGGTTGAGGGGTTTAGGGGTTTGGGGAAGTCTATGGGAGCCGATGGGTTTGCAGCTTGGGAGGGGGACTTGGGGCTCCCCGGGTTTCAATAGTACTCTCAACCCTAGAAAGCCCTAAACCCAGAGTTGCCTATCTGGGGTTTCGGTTGTGGTTTCGCAGGGTTTAAGGCTTTAGGGGTGGAGGCGTTCGGGCTCTGTTCCTCCCATTGATGTAGATTTGGCACGAGCGAGTTTAGGACTGACCACCCTGAAACCCAGGTGGACACACCGATACCAATCAAGGGGCCCTGAAGCTTGAAACCAGAAAGCCCGACACCTTGCTCCACTGAGCCGAGCACCTTGTCTTTGCGGATCTGCCGGACTTCGACAAAGGCTTGAGACTGGATGTGGCGACATCTGTAGACCTCCGCCAGACTTTCGTAGTTGAGAGTGCTTCGATGCTCATGACGACTATACGATGCGGTTAGGATCATAAGCAAGGCCAATGCCACCGTCATCATCACCAAGAACTGTAATCAACGAAACAGGACTAATCCTCTTGCATTCTCTTCCGCCCACTAGCTGCAAAGCTTCAGGTAACGGAGCTCTCAGCTCATAGCCTTGCCAAGCGCTCCCTTCGCCCGGAATTCAAAGGACTCGTACTTGTCCTTCGGTTGCGCAAGACAAGTCGAATAGGGCGCTCAGAGTTTAGTGCGTGGGCTTCGGGCTTCGGGCTCCTGGGGTGTGGGGTTTATTCTTCGCTGTACATGTGTACATGTATGCTATGTGTATATCCCTATGCATATTACCATTCGAAGCATATGTACGTATATATACATATATATATATATATACAGAAGAGGAGGCTGTGGGGCCTGCGTTTTGGCAACCCACTATTTTTAGTGATTTTGTGCGTTTCGGATGGTTGTGCGTGGGTTTCTGTGCCAGTTGGTCGCTCGTTTGGTGCGCATGCGTGCATGTTTTTGTTTCCAACTACAACATCAGCTCTGAATTGTTTCAAATCCGGCGGTCTGTTTATAAACACAGGGTTTGTTTATAAACAGTGCGTTTCGGTATACCGTGCTTTCAGCGTTTAGAGTTTGTTGGATTTGCTCGTTGTCTTTTATATGTACATTATATGATAGTTAACTTTTGTCTTCTTGTCTAGGTGTTGCTGGTTTTGCGTTTGCTCGTATTCATCGTTATAAGTCGTGATGTGGCGGAAGCGGTCAGGGGGGGGGGGGGGGGAGGGGGGGGGGGAGGGGGGGGGAGGGGGGGGAGGGGGGGGGGGTGAACACTGAATGTTACACATCCAGGTGCCTGTCTGTTTCACGTATCACTTGCATGTATCCATGCCTGTTGCTCAAGGTTCTAGTGCAGTGGACTACAGCTGTGCGCCTGTAGCAAAAGAGACACCTGAGTGCCTGTGTTCCTGTACGCCTAGCGAGGGGATACACGTCCAGGTTACATCTCAACGTGGTAGCGGAGCTCCCGGGAAACGGGAAGCTTCACACTTGTGGAGGTACCCGTTCGGTACTCTCTACACAGGTGGAGGCAACCGGAATACCCGGTGTGCTTCACTCAGGTGAAGGTGACCGGAGTCTCTCCGGCACACTTCACTCAGGTGAAGATAACCGGAAGAGGTTTCTCCCGGGGCTCGATCCAAGAACAGCGCAATGGCTAGCCACTCTGCGACTATCTTTGAGCATGAAGGAGGAGATGATGACTACCTCCTCCACGGAAATGAATCTTTCGCGACTAATCATCGTCATCTCAATGAATTACACCGTCTTTCAGCTTTCCAGCAGGTGACCACCAAAGTACCTCCATCTTATGATGGTAGAAGCAGTTGGTTTGCCTATGAAGATGCGATCGATGACTGGTGTGACATTACTGAGCTAGACAATGATAAGCGTGGACCAGCTTTGAGAAATCGGCTAGAAGGTGAAGCAGCAATCCACAAGAGACTTCTCGACAGAGATCGCCTGAAGGACCCGAACAACGGAGTGAAGTACTTCAAGAGTTTCCTGCGGCCGCTTTTCGTGAAGGGAGCAGCGAATGTTTTTCTCTATCGCTTCCAGCAGTTCATGAACATGCACCGTGGGAACGGAGACATGCTTCGTTGGATTACCAGGTTTCAACTCTCTGTTCAGAGAATGCAAGAAGCGTGGAACGATACCTATCTGCCGATCGAGGACCCGAACAATGCAGAGGTCAGAGCCTTCATAGTAGGACTTCCTCCAGAAGAACAAGAAAACCTTACGCCAGCTCAGGCAATGGAGAGAGCCAACGAACGGCTTAGAGAGCAGCATGCTCGGACCATTCCGATCACGCCCAACCTGGTCGCTTTGATCTTTGTGTCTCTGTCTGATCTGACACAGGATCAGCGTCAGGTGTTGACATCACTGATGGCGCATCGGAACCGAGTCCTGGCTGACTACAACACGGCCGAGCTTCGCGAAGTCTACCTGGAGATCTTCTGTACGACCAAGACTACCGTCGACAATCCACTCCTCGCTCCTTCCGGCCACGGTGGCCGCAAGACCTTCCTTGTGATCGATGAAGGATATTTGAACGATCATGAAGGCTACTGGGTCGAGGACGAGGAAGATGGCACCGAAGGTTTCCTCGAAGCGGATGAGGACGCCTTCTGGGTCTACGACGACGAGAACTATTCATGGTTCCAGCGGCGCTTCCAAGGCCGCAAGATGAGGCGCGGATTCAAGGGCCACCGTAAAGGCAAAGGAAAAGGTGGCAAAGGATCCAAAGGAAGGCGCTTCTTCAAAAGGAAGAAAGGCAGGTCACATCTTGCCGAAGAATCAGAAGCATGGCAAGCAGAAGGACAATGGCAAGATTACCAGTGGAGCGATCAGTCCTGGGATGACTGGTCCTGGTATGAGTCTGAGGAATCCTATGCAGCCAAAGGAAAAGGAAAGAAAGGAAAGAAGGGCAAAGGAAAGAGCAAGTTTGGCAAGGATGGAAAAGATGGAAAGTCCGGAAAAGACGGACAGAGCCAGCTTGCTGATGCTGCCCCGAGCGGCATCACAGCCGCCACAACCTTCTTCGTTGAACATCTCAACACTCCGAACTTTTCTTTCATGGCCACCGAAGAGAAGATCAATGAGATCGAGGAAGCCTTCATCTCTCAGCCCTTGACGCCGACCGCGATGGTGTTGGACCTGGGATGCACGAGAGCAATGGCTTCGAGAGTGGCCGCACAGGACCTCATGGAGTTCTGTGACAAGAACCAGAACTGTGGCATATGGTACACCATTGCTGAGACCACTTCTCAGTTCACCTTTGCCAATTCCGAGTCTACCAAATGCAACCAGAAGTTGGTCATTTGCATGTACGACCGGGACTTTGCAGTTCAATCCACAGAGTTCGACATTGTGGAACAAGGGCATGTTCCCATTCTCATGTCCTTACCTCAGATGCGCAATCTTCGTTTCCAGTTCGAGCTCCATCCGGAAAAGGCCTTACTCAGCAGCCCTGTGCTGGGAATCAAGGATGTGAGGCTGAAGGTTGCACCCAGCTCACACTTGGTACTTGATCTTCTTGAACTCAGTCAGCTGATGTGGAATGTGCGTTTCAGCAAGCATAAGAAGTCGAGCTTCCTCACCTACTTCTCCCACTACGAGTACGGCTTCCATCAGAAGACCGAGGGATGCTGTTCTCATGAACAGGTACCTGACAATCTCGTGTTGGCGACTGATGATGAATGGGTGATCAACGAAGCCGACATGGAAATGATTCGCATCCACAAGAAGATGAGAAGAGTCAAGTACGAACCCAAGGCGGGTTATGTGCCAATTCCGTTGGAGTATCTGGACACCAAGCGCAAGACGATCATGGAGTTCTCCAAGGGAAAGAGCGTTACTCAAGAAGATGACTGGCGTTCTTCTGAGCTTTCTTCAACAAGAACTACTGACTCTTGGAAAGGCAAGACCATTTTCAAGATTCTGCCTGGTGGCATCGAGAGTAGAACCTCGGTGCCAGCCAAGTCCAAGGATCCAACCCGTGGAAAGGTGGGATCTCCAGAGGACATGGTTAGCGCAGGTAAGCCTGAAGACAGCTCGAAGAACACAGGAGCATCCGGAAGCTTTCCGCAAGGAAAGGCACCGGCAAAGAGAAGGATTCGAGCCAAGGGAAGCTTTCCACAGGGAAAGGCACCCGAGGAACCGGCTCCTCCTCCTCTTGCTCCTGAAGATGATCCGGATCTTCAAGAGTACGAACCTTCCGAACCGGGGGATGCAGATTTGCTTCCTCCGAGTCCTCCGAAGGCCCCAGAGCCACAGTCGCTAGAACCTAGGAGGATCGCGCTTCCGTTGCCAGGCCACGAGGTCTCAAGGGCTTCTCCGCAGTATCAGCGCATGTTGGAAAAGCTGAACAATGATGTTGAGCTTTACAAGTTGCATGTGAAGCATTACCACATGAGTCCTGCTCAGTTTCGACGCAGGACCAGCATGCTTGGTCTGCCAGGAGAGATCTATGACAAGTACGACCGCATTGTCAAAGGCTGTCGTGTTTGCAGCACCTCGGTGCCTACGCCTCCGCGAGCCAGAATCGCAGGGTTAAGAGCATCATCCTTCGGTGATCTCATTTTTGTTGATCATGAAGAAATCAAGTTCGGTACTAAAGCCTACTTGGCTTTGGTCATCATTGATGGTGCTTCAAATCTTCTGTGGGCTACGGCTCTTACAAGCCTGGAAGCGCCAGAGACTCTGGGAGCTTTTAGACAATGGACAGAGGAGAACAACTGCGTTCCTAAGGGAATCGTAGGAGATCAAGCATTTTTCACGCCACAGTTCACGTCTTACTACAAGTTCCATGGCATTACTCCGTATCCATGTGGACCACGGACTCCTTGGCCTAATCGAGCTGAGACCGCAGTGCGTCTTTTCAAGCGCACCTGGGCAATCATGGCCAAGGCCTTAGCTGATGAGGGTTATGCAGAGAAGGTGACTGTTCGTCAAGCAGTCAAGAAGGTGGCTTGGGCAAGAAATTGCCAGCTTACCGTCTCAGGCTATTCTCCTTTGGAGATAGCTACAGGAAGACGGCCACCAGACTTGTTTGATGTCGAGAACAGTTCTCCTGAACAGCTCTCTGCTGAACCTGCCGAGGAGGATCGAACCACTCTGGAACTCCAGAGGATTGCCATGCGGGCTCATCAAGAGGCTAGACAATCACTTGACCTTCGGAAGGACCTTGCACGGAGAGTCATGCCGTCTGATGGTCCTTACTCGAAGGGTGACCGCGTGTTTGTTTGGCATAAGGATGAGTCGAAGAAGAAGTCTGAAGGAACCTGGGTCAGAGGCATAGTTGTGTCACAGGAAGGTGCCATGGTGTTGGTTGAAGTTCATCGTGCCGTTCTTCGGGTTAATCAGTCGAAGGTCAGGCGTGATGGAGATCCGTGGCATGATGTGGCCATTCCTCTGAAGAAAGATGAGGTCCCGAGACGCTCTTCTCAGGAAGAGGCACTCGACCGCATCGGCGACGATATTCTTGATCGTGCCGGTTCTGGGTTCTGCTATGAGCATGAGATCTGTTACCACACTCTCACTTCAGGCAAGAGCGATTTCGTTGAGATCACACCTCGCCTCACCGGGCTTACTGCGTGCACAGTCCATTCTGGACTTGATGCGAGTGAACCTGTGTTGTTTGGTGAATGGAACGCCAAGTCTATCCAATCTTCGATTGAGGCCGCTTGGCGAGTGATCTTGAAGGCAGAGCCTAATCACATTTTGATTCATCCTGTCATCCCTGATGGTTGGACCAGGAAGGCTACCAATGCCTTCTGGCACTTTTGTGCCGAAGTCTGCCGTTGGCAAGATGACAAGGGTGATGGATACTTCGTGACCATCATGTATCCTTCTCATTGTGGGTTTTGGCTTTCGCAGAGTAGTCGCTCGCTGAAGTGGAGGAGAGGACTTTCATTCCACACCTTCAAGAACCGTGGTGTACTTCCTTCAGGGGGAGATGACCACGGTAAGCGTCAGCATGGTGAGCTTTCTTTTCTCACTAATCTGCCTGATGGATCATTTGGCCGTTTGGAGTCGTTGGAAGAAGGCTATGACTCTGCTAACGCACTTGATCCAAGGTTTGCTGTGCTGCTTTCGCAGTGTCTTGTGGGTGATGAACGATCAGATCTCCGACAATGTTACTTGTTCGAAGATATCTTTGAGGATTTTGATGATGGAACACTGTGTGCGTTGTGTTTGCGGTCAGACCGCAATTCAGAGGCTTTACCGGTTCTTCCGTCAGAAGCAGAGTACTCATTACTCTCAAACAATGACAAAGGGAAGCTTCCGACACCTCTGAGGTTTGTTGCGCCGCAGCGTTTTGTTACATCGTCTTTGGTCCAGACTCTGTCATATGTTGACAGTCTCCTTCCCGGTACTGAGTTGGAAGTTCACACGACCACATCGTCTGACGCGGTCGCCTTGCGGCCGATGATTAAGAATGTGCGCGTGTTGACTCTGCCGTATCTGGAGTTTGAGTACTGTAACGTCTACAGGGGGACTCAAGGGAAAACACTCCCTTTGGTTCATCGTCATCCTGATGCTGTTGTCATTTTGTGGCAGAAGGGTGATATGAATCATGTGTTTTTCGTGACGATGGCACAGTTGCTTCCTTGCCTTAAGGATATGCAATCAACGCACTGGTCCATGATAGTGTTCTGGAATGAGTCACAGAACAACAATTCCAGACGCGGGCCTGATGTTGGCTTGGACTTCACGGACCAGCCAGCGCCGGCCCCGGTTGCACCGCAACCGCCAGCCACAGACGATGATGTGGACTATCCAGGATATGATGATCCACACGGTGATATGCCTGTGGACGATGAGGAAATGCCACTACAGCATCCCGAGCAGGATTTAGATGATAATCCTGTTGAGTTGCATGTCGGTGGTGACCCTCCGTCACAACCTCCTGGAGGCGGTACTCATGTACCGGTACCAGGGGGAGATGATGATTCCGACCTGGATCACGATCCGGACGGTGATGGACATCCGCCAGGAGGCGGTCCTCAGGGACCGGGACCTGGTTATGGTCCGTCACCGGAAGAGCCTCCTCTTCCGATGGAGTTTCACGAGGAGTCGCCTCCTCCTGGAGGTCCTCCCGATTCTCCTGGGGCTCCGCCTCAGTTTGCGAACCCGGATCAGGTTCTTAGTCCACCGATGCCGTGGCCGGCACCACCTTCACCTATTGTTCCTGTTCCAATTCCGCCGCATCCTCACTTTCCGGTGCCACAGAGTATGCGACCGCCGTCGCCTCGCAATGTGTCTCAGACACGTGCCAGAGGCACACATCCTGAAGATGTGTCTAAGGCCAAGTCACGTACTGTTGTGGGACCTCCGGTTGTGTTGTTGCCTGGGCAGTCTGCGGGAAAGAAGGATCCCGATCCGTCGGGTGACTTTCCAGGTTTTCACGAACCTGCTTCCTCTTCTTCTGATCCGGCTCCTGTTCCTGGTTTGCCGGTGACTGAGGGGGAATTTCCTATCCAGCAAACCCCACTCCCGGAACCCACCCCGGAACCGCCGGTGCCGGAAGCTGGTGAGGATACTGATTCGGATGCTACGGTTGACTATCGTGATGAAAGCTTGCTTGCCTTGGCTGCTGGCGACGACGACGTTTTGATTCGCCTTCCGTCGGACTTCAAGGTTCCGTCCTTTGTTCCGTTGGATGGTGATGGTTTTGCGTCGTGGTTGACTAAACAAGATAAAATCAAGGCAGGTACCCTCACGCCGGAGATGCAGCGCAAGTATGCCGCCGAAATTCGGAAGGCTAAACTTGAGGAGTTCAAGAGTTACTTGGACAATGATGCAATTCGGCTGACGGACCGTCGCAAGCTTAAAAACGATGTCAATTTTCTTACCGGACGTTGGGTCCTTACTGTGAAGGTTGACAAGAACGGTTACTTTTCCAAGTTCAAAGCCCGATGGGTTTGTCGTGGGTTTCAGGACAAGTTTGCCTGGGATCAACAAACGGACAGCCCTACGGCTACTCGGTATGGTTTCCGTTTGGTTGCGCAGTGCGCTGCCAATCACTATTGGGATCTTTTTCATTTGGATCTTAAGACCGCTTTCCTTCAGGGGGAACACTACAATCTGTCATCTCGCATGGTTGTGGTTCAGTTGCCTCCTGACATCGGTTTGCCTACCTGGATGGTTGGCCTTTGTCTCAGACCAGTCTATGGTCTGAACGATGCACCGAGAAGATGGTGGAATCGTTTGGACAAATTCCTCAGGTCTGTAGGCATGGAACCGACCAGAGCTGACCGATGCACTTATGTCGCATACGACGGCATAGAAGGCAAGAAGGGCAAGAGCCACCTTGCGGCAGGAAGCTCCTCTCAGGAGGAGGAACCTGAAGCAGGAAACACCTCTCTTGAGGTGGAACCTGCCTACCTCAAGGAGGTTGCCCTTCATGCCATGACATGCTACGCATACGATGAAGGAAACCGTTCTTCCTCCGACCGTGCGGAGGAGAGATCCTATCTCTCATGTCCCGATATCGCTCAGTGTTTTAACACCGATACCAAGAAGATGGTTGACTATGCTTGGAGACCTGTTACTGACGATAAGCTTCTCGGATTCTTGGGCAGTGTTGCTTGTAAGAAGAGAGGTTGGTTCCCTTATGAGAACGGGCATGCTCTCGTTTCTCACAGGGCCAAGGCTCTTCGTACTCCAGCACCTGTCTATCAGGTCAAGGACTACCCTTATCGAGTTTCCATGATCCTTCGTAAAGGGACATGGTGGATTGTCGAAAGGGCTCATGACCTGAGGTTGGACAAGGGTGACAAGACCTGCTTCCTTGAAGGAGAAGCTGAGGTCCTAGTCTCTCTGTTCCTTCCAGAGAAGGCTTCATACAAGGTCGAGAGCTTATCAGCGCTCTCCCCCGAGTTGGTTGATCAGCTTCTTGAACATTTTGTTGACCCTGTGCATGGAAGTCCCAGCAAAGGTCGCAGGACAGTTGGAGTGATGAGTCTTCATGTTGATGATCTCATCATAAGTGGAACCCCTGAGTTCCTCACTTGGTTCCTTAAGAAGATCAAGGAACACTTCACTGTCGGCCATGAGGACAAGAATGACCTTACGTTCACGGGACAGCGTGTTCGTTGGGTTCTTGATGCACAAGGGAAAAAGAAGTATATCTCGATCGATCAAAAGCTGTGTGTTTCAGAGCTTGAGGAGATTGTCATACCAAAGCATCTTAAGGATGCAGATGCGTGTGATAAATCTCTTCACACTTCCTATCGCTCTTTGCTTGGTAGCATCAACTGGCTTCAGTCGAGGACGCAATTTCAGGCATGTTACCAGTTCTCTCGTCTGGCATCAGCATCCGCTGCTCCGACTGTTGGTCACTGCAAGGAGTTGAACAAGTTGTGTCGACAGATACGCAGTGAGGAAGTAGAGTTGCGGGTGTGGCCAGTGAAGGGATCACCGAGGATTCTTGGAATTCCTGACGCAGCTTTCCGTAACAACAGCGACAAGTCCTCACAGAGGGCGATGACTATCTTCATCGCAGATGAAAGGGTCAAGAATCGAAGAGACACCCGAGGCTCATTGGTCTTCTTCGAATCAACCAAGATTAAGAGAACGACCCTCAGTACCACTGTCGCTGAGCTTTACGCCTTGATGAAGTGTTTTGGTACCTGTCAAATGCTTCGTGGTTTGTGGAAGGACATTAGTGGTCTGGATGCCGAGATTCACATTCGCACCGATGCTAATAATCTCGTGTCTACCGCTTCTACTACTCACTCACCCGAACAACAGGAAACCATTCACATGATTCAAATGCTGAGAAAGGAAGCGTGTTCAGGTGCTATTGCTGATCTTTCTCACGTTCGAACCGAACACTGTCTTTCTGACTGTCTCACGAAACGAAGCGCTAATCCTAGAAACCTCCTGAGTTCTGTTCAAACTGGGTGGTTGAAGGAAATTGATTCACATCCTCCTTTTCGTTCCATGATTGAGCACAAGGCCTTCTTGAACGCCTGGCTCCGTAAGGAGTACGCGGTTTTGAGTGCAGTGCAACATGTCATGTTCATGCAGGAGCGTTTGTGAGTCATGTCTGCTTCATGTGTGAGCTGTCGGAGCAATTCAATGCATGTGCTTCATGAAGAGTTGTTGGTCTCTTTTTAAATTTGTGCCTGCATTGCTCAAATCAGCTGGTTCAAAACTCAAGTGAGAAAGTAGCCCACAACTTCCTCTTCTTCTGTTACCAGCATGGCTGCGGCAGGACCCTCGATGGACACTGGACGCTCCTCTCATGAGGAGGCACCATTCCAGGTCTACTGGACACCGACAACGGGATGCAACTTCAAGATTGACGTCCGCACTGGTGTCCCCGACCTGTCCTTGTACCAACAGAGCGCGTCCTGGGCAAACCGTCGTGTACTCCGAACAGTTGGAGATGGCGACGGTAGTGCCAGCTATCCTACAAGGGATCGTCGAGCCTATCCTGCGAGTGCTCCGGTGGCCTCCCTCAGGATCATCCCAGAAGGTGTTCCACGATTTTTCGGTCAGCAGGACACCACGGCGTACTTCCCTCAGGGGGAGATGGCCGCGGTGAACATTCTGGAAGGACAGTTGGCCTTTCTGTCACACGTCCTGCTGTACGAGGAAGCTCACCCTGGGACCCATGTGTTGCAGCGGCACCTCACGTGGAAGTTCGACTTCCTCCGGTGCTTTCTTGGATGTCTTACCGGCGACGAGCTCACCGAGCTCGATCGTGAAATCTTCAACATTCACCAGATGCGCCACAATCACGGTGGATGGGCGGTGAAGTCATCCAAACAGCTGTCATCATTGACCAGGCACGACACGAGGGTCACGCCGGGTCGATACATGGAGATCCCGTTGGAGACGATGATGAAGCACCCCATCAGGCCTTTCGAGTGGGAGCCCAAGAAGTTCTTCGCCTTCTTGATGGCGAACTCGAAGGGTCGCTTCAACATCTGGGTGGCCCCAGTGGCTCTGCAGTTCGAGCGGTTCTTTGACTTCGACTTCTATATCGGGGTCTCCGCCGTCCAGGGTCACTCACGGATACCCGAGCGGGTCTCTGATGTTGCTCTCGGGGAAAGGCTCACCTTGGAGCGATGCCGCCAGCTTGGAACGATTTTCCACGCCTCGGATAACAGCAACTACGAGAGCATCCGGGAAAACGGCTTAAAGCTGGAGGCGACGAAGGCGGCGTGGCAGCGGCACAGGAAGGCCATCCACCTCGTTTATGCGGGTGGAGTGGTTTCTCCTGGGCCTGGGACCGTCATTAAGTACGGTACCTACGTCTTCTACGCCAAGCTCGATTACGAGTGCTACCTGAGTCACGGCCACAATCTGTTTCTTACAGACAATGGCGTGGTGCTCTCGTACCAGGACATTCCGGCGATGTATCTCACACATCACTACCGTCCTCCTCACGAGCAAGATCCGGGTGGCATTCGCCACGAGAGGAAGCAGCAAAGCGCAGGGGTAGGCTCTTCTCAGGAAGAGGGAACCTCAGCGTCTGCTTCCGCATCTGCTTCCGGAGGCCCTCCACAGGGAGGGGTACCGGGTAGCAGCTCGGATCCAATGCCTTCGAAGCCAGCTCCCAGGAAACGGCCAAAGACATCTCAGGATGCAGGCCAAGCGTCACCGGGAAGCTTCTCTCAGGAGAAGGTACCCACATTGGACGCGGCAGCTCTCCAGAAGCTTATTCGTGACAATGAGCTTAAGGAAGAGCGGGAGCGGCAAGCCACAGCCTCCGAAGGAGACACCAAGTATGCGTATCAGGCTGGGGACACCGTCCACGGCAAGATTGATGCGCATAAGTCCCAGCAGCAGGAGGAGCTCAACGAGGTTCTCCGCAAGGCCAGGACGAATCCATGGCATCTCTTCGCGCACGGCAAGTTGCACATGGTGGACTCCTCTGGCCAGCCGATGCTTAGCACCTATGGCGATGCCCTCGTTCAGGTCACCCCCTGGCACACTTTGACTACTTCTATGAGAGAGTCTTTGGGTGGTGAATACGATTGGGCATCGTGGTTGCAGCATCCTCTTTCGGGGTACTCCCTGCACTTCTTCCTCAAGGCCTTCGAGATGGGGAAGTTGCAGGGGAACTACCTCGTGGAGCTGGACAAGAAACCGAAGGTTTACTCCAACGGTTACACGTCACCTTGGATGAACTTTAAGCGTCATCCTGGCGGTCTTGCCCAGATGCTGGACGATGTCTCCGTTGCCGCGTCGAACGAATTCAGGCCCAACTTGGGTAACATTGGATTCGATCGCCCTCGGGACAATGACTCTCGTGCAAAGATGCCAAGGACAGAGGATCCCGACTACTCTCGCAAGCTCGCCGCACACAAGGCTTTCCTCAGGGAAAGGTATGTGTATGAAGAGGTTGGCTATGTGCGAGAGGATTTCCAGATGCTCGTCCGCGTCATCAATGAGGCCTATGGAGTGGACTTCTTCTCCTACATCCAGCGCCACGCCGGTGATCTGGAGGTTCGCCGTAAATACACGGTGCGAACCCCTGAGGGCTATTGTCTCTATGACAGTACCCTGAAGCAGCCGTTCAACGGCAGCTACCTCCTGGCGGTTCTGGAGAAAGTCTTCACGGAGTCTGACCAGCGCGATTTCAAGTCGGCTTTCGCCCGCAAGGCAAAAGCTGATTTAGTGGCGTACGAAGACTTGAAGGCGAAGAAGGAGTCTGAGCTGAATGAGCTCCTCACTCGACCATACGACGACATTATGATCGAGGAGTTCATCGAGCGACTCCCATGTCCACAGATCGAGGAGATCGAGGAGCCTCCCGCGGCTACTCAGATGGATACCTCCGAGCCGTCGTCTGGATCCACGGACTTGCCACAGGGCAAGAAGGTTGATCCGGTTAAGACCGAGCCGACCGATGTGCCAATGGAGACTGAAGCTCCAGAAAGCTCTCCACAGGGAGAGGCATCTGGGGTTACTGTCGAGCCAATGGATACGGACGCTCCGGAAAGCTCTCCACATGGGGAGGCATCTGGGGTGGATGTTCCACAACAGAAGACCGAAGCCACGGAAAGCTCTCCACAGGGAGAGGCATCCGAGGTGAAGGTCGAACCTGATGCGCACATGGGTCAGGAAGGAGGTAAGTCCGAGAACGTCGAAATGGCTGAGGAAGGCTCACCACAGGGTGAGGAATCCATGCCAGACATTTCTCCCGAGAAGGATGATGAAAGTGAACTTCACGATCAAGGCATCTGGGGGAAATGCAAGACTGTTCCGGATCCTGAGTACTACCAGGCCGCGAAGGATGCAGAGGACCAGAATGAGAACGCGTTCGACAAGATGGGCAAGGCAAAGGAAAAGATCGAGCTCGTCGATCTCGAAGAGTTCAAACATTTCCTTACGCAGCTCACCGAAATCGAACGACAAAGCCCTATGCGGATGCTCTGCAAGCAGCTGCATGGATATGGCTATTCAGGCTTGTATCATACAGGACTTCGTGATCCTGATTACGAGCCCGTTCTCGCCTACAAGGTGCAGCATATGAGTTGGAGGGTAAATGTTCCAAACCACAAGGGACAGAAATACTCTCTCTCTATGGTGGATCTATTCGACCAACTCAACAAGATGGATCCCATCTATGAGCGTCGTCCCGACAAGAAGAACGTTGCTTTTCGTTCTGGGGACGTTCGTAGCACCTTGGACGACAAGCTCATGGGCAAGGCCTCTGACATCCGAGAATCAGCACTGGAAGTCATGGAAGCACTTCTTGATAAGCTGAAGTCCCTGGATGCAAGCGGCAATCCGGCAACTCGAGAAGAACTTTTGAATGCTATGATTCACTACTTCTTGAGCGCCGGAGTCGATGAAGAGGAGATCGGGGACCTCTCTCTTGAGAAGACGCCGAATCCTTATATTCATCGTTTTGGTCTGGCAGAGGACTCCAATGTCCCTATCTTCACCAGCAAGACCAAGTATGCCGCGCTCATCCTCAATCTCGGCAACATGAGCAGGGGAAGAAAGCGTTACCGCTCCTAGCTCCGTTGCTAATCACATTGACTGGGACGATGCTACACCATCTAAAGGAGCCTTGATAAAATCGATTGCACAGTCGAAGACGCATTTGTTCATGCTCTGCGAAGCGGCTCAGATCGATGACTCCGAAGAGGCCTTCCTCAAGTCACGCGGTTGGCAATTCCTTCGTAACGAGTCCAAGGACCTGATGGTGGGAAGTCGTACAAATGGTGTCGGATCTTCGATCACCCGTCTTGCCGGCTCCACTCTCAGTGGATATGCCCACGAGTCCCTTCCAATAACCTATATGGTCGCGGAAATCGTGTATGGCATGACGTTACCGACCG
The DNA here is from genome assembly GCA_905221615.1 of Symbiodinium sp. CCMP2592. NCBI lineage: Eukaryota > Dinophyceae > Suessiales > Symbiodiniaceae > Symbiodinium > Symbiodinium sp. CCMP2592. The sequence goes on from CAJNDT010000846.1 coordinate 1,184,377, forward strand.
GTCTCCAGGGCAGTCGTGGTGATGTTCCAGATGAGTCACTGACCAAGGTCTTGGAGCGAGCTGGATCCGACCGGCTCAGAGTTTGTGTCTTCCACCTCCACAACGACGCGGCGGCAGACAAGGTGGCGTTGGCTCATGAAGTGTTGGGCAACATGTTCATCGACTGCTTGCACTACCAAGTCGACCTCATCGGTGGCGACGCCAACATGGCCCTCTACCGGGCCACCGGCAGAAAGCAGGAGTCGATGGATATTCGTGGCGGGATGTACCAAAGCCTTCTCGACTACTTCTTGGAGGCATGGTCAGAAAGCCCAAAGTGCCCACACCTCTGTTCGCCTCGTGCGAGACATGTGTCAGCAAACGCCATGTGGCTTCTGAAACAGTATGAGGACACGCTGGGAATGCCATACAAGGAAGCTAAGCAACCAGACTGGAATACTTTTCCTGGTTTGGATCCTGTTATGGCTACAGTCATGGAATGGGGACACAGCATGTCGGACGATCAATGGGCGGAGTTTCCGTCTTCAAAGACTGAGTTCGACATCCATGTCTCTGAGTGGCTGTTAAACTCCACCAGCGCCGCGTACCTTCTCAACGATCGGGACTATGACGCTCACACTCCGCTCCTCATCGAGGTTCACGCGAACCAGTACTCTGGAGGCAGGATGAGAGCGCTCAACCGCAATCCCGACACCATGAAGGAAGCCGCGGACAGAAGAAAAGAGAGACAGAAGCTGAACAAGGCGCGTGGTTCTGGTTCTACTGGTCCTGCAGCCGCACCACAGGGAGCAAGCTCTTCTCAGGAAGAGGCAGCTTCTGGTGCTAAAGCTTCTGGTTCTCAACGTCCTCCAGAACCCGCACAACCTCCTGGTGGCAAAGAAGGCGGCAAAGGAGGCAAGTCCTCCAAAGGAAAAGGGAAGGACGCCGACAAGGGCAAGTCCAAAGGCAAATCCAAGGACAAGTCCAAGGGCAAGAACAAGGGGAAGAACTGACTAGGTTCCGATTCTTCGGACGTGGATATGGACAATGGTTCTGAAGAAGTTCCTTTGGAACAAGTTGGAGACGTTGCTCCAGATCCACAGATATCGCTACCTAGATCCCCTGCTGATCCCCGCGGTTACGACCCTGTTCGTCATCAGCCGGTGATGCCGATTCACACTGTCGACATCTACCGTTGGCATGGTGAGGATCATTGGCGTGATAGAACCTGGGATGCAGACCTAGAGTTCGTCGACTGAACTGGCTGTGTGTTTCACGGAATGCTTCTTTCATAAGAAGGTATCCACTTTGAGCATTCGCCATTTCATAGGGAGATGCTTTTCTCAGGAAAAGGGACTTCCTAAAGAACTCTTTCTCAAAGGAAGATACTTATCTCAGGATAAGATACTTCTAATGCCCTTATATATTTGCCTTGCCGCAAGATGTCATGCTGGCATCAAGTAAAGCTAAGCTTTACACCTTTATGTTACAGTATGCTTTCCGCCTGGAGAGGGAACTGAAACACAAGTGGGCAACTTTCAAGCAAAAGTTTTCATTTGAAGATCCGTTTGCGTTTCGTGCGTGTTCTGCTCTTTTCATTGAAGCTGTCTTCAGGCTAGAGATGTATAGATTCTCTTCAAGTCGCAGATGTAGCTCATTACTCCGCTAATTCGACCAAGAGCAATAACAGGCTTGTAGATTGCCGACTCCACGGCCATGCAGCTCTACGTGTTTTAAATTTGTGCCTGGTTGAAACACTGAATGTTACACATCCAGGTGCCTGTCTGTTTCACGTATCACTTGCATGTATCCATGCCTTTTGCTCAAGGTTCTAGTGCAGTGGACTACAGCTGTGCGCCTGTAGCAAAAGAGACACCTGAGTGCCTGTGTTCCTGT
>CAJNDT010000847.1:0-56069 GCA_905221615.1 Symbiodinium sp. CCMP2592
TATACATATATACATATCTACACATATACTTGAATGCCATATCGTATCATCTATATCTGTATGTGCATAGCATCATCTATATCTGTATGTGCATAGCACGCAAATTAGCTCAGTGCATGAGGCAGGCCCCTTGAATGTGACTTTATCTACCTTGTAGACACCGTGGCTCCAGCGGGTCTCCATGTCAGACTGGTCAGATGATGCCTGGAAGGTGGCGGCTTCCCTCTGAACTTCGCTGAAGACTACGGCAAGGACTAGGACGTAAAAAGCCGACTCAAGGCTTCCATCTGCCATCTGCGCAGATTGGCTCGTGCAGCTCCACCGTTCCGACTACACAACGTGCGACGCAATCAACCTCAAGCCATTCTGCTGCACTTGTCGTCGTCCTTGCTTACGCTTCAGCTTTCTGTTTTGGCTTCTCGCAGCTTACGGCTTCGACTCGAAACTGACACCAGCGTAAATGCTTGGATTTGGGTACAACCTACCAGTCTGAGTTTGTGGATGGGGTCTGAGACGAATTACAAACACAAGACGGCGAAACTATGTTGCAACATTGCTGTTTTCGACACGTTCAGGTTGGACCAGTCGTTCTCAATTGCCATGTTGGGGATCTTCTGTTCTGATATACTGCAGAAAATGAGCGGGGACCAAGCAGTATCATATACATCTCTTCCCAGAATCCAAAAGCCAGAAGCCGTGATACCCAGAAACGTGCAGGTCCCGAGAAGCGAGATGTAATGTAACCCGAGTGCAGAAGCCGTGACTTATACCAGGCTCAATCACTCCCCCACCTCCCAATTGCAGGAAAGATGTGGGTGGTTGTCCAAATTATGGTCCCTTTTTGGATCCCTAATATAGTACAGCGCACCCATTATTTAGGGTACCCAAAGAGGGACCATCATTTTTGACAACCACCCATGTACGCTTCCAGGCCCGTTGGACCAATCGTTGTTTTGCACGCTCTACGCACTTGGTCAGCTCGGCTCGGTAGCTGCTCCGCTGTTGATCCTTCCCGTTGACCCAGTTCTCGAGAGGCGAGTCGATGTTGGACGGGAAGATTACGCAGTTTGTATTCATGTATGCCGGAACCATCGAGAAGGAGCTTTGAGACATAATGAAGATGTCCGCCCTGGACATGTGGACCCAGGCTTTCAGCATGTCGTCGTTGTCGTCAATCTTTTCGTCCAAATGAACCGTCATACCGCGCTGACGATACCCATCAAAGTCCTCAGATTTCCAGAAGTGATAGTCGAACGCAGGTATGTTCTTCGGTGAGCTCCACACGTGGAAATCCAGGTCCTCGGCTGGCAGAAGTTTCTTTATCTCATCTGCGAGTCCATAGTAGTAGGCATCAGGGGTAGCGCGCGTGTCGCTCCTTTCCAGATCTGCACGTCGCAGGTGCATCACAACCGAGATCTTGCCACTGGCAAAGACGAGCGGTTGCAAATCCAGGTGCTGCCGCATCTGGTCTCTCAGCCAGCCGGGAAAATAGTCGCTGGTAGGCACGCTGCGGTCATAGCCCCTGAGCCGTGCACGAAACACTTGAAACACTGAAAACGGCATGCCGGGCCGTTTGCTACGTGCTGACAGTGTGCCTGACATGGCTGAGGCGACGGCCATTCGTTCACCGCATGGCAATACACCAGAGTGCCAGGTGGGAAACTGGACAGTTTTGCCTCCAGCTCACGAGCACTTGGCACCTCAGTGAAAGTGGGCTTGCTGCTGATGTTGTGGATGAAGAAGTTTCTGGAAGCGTCTGGCCCGAAGATGGCGTCCACCACCACGCGGAAGTTGATATGTTGGTCTGTTAGTGGCTGCAGCTGGCCTATGAGACCTCCGAAGTTCAGCTTGTTTCTCCATGACAAAGCAATAGCTTCCAAGATGGACTTCATCCTGTGCCCTGCGCCGTCTGTGTGCTCGAGGATGTAAAGCTTCGGGGCTGATGGGTCGCGCATGTTGCAGACCTAGCAAGTATCGAAACATGTCGACTCAAGCTCAAAACTAATCCCTGACTCCCACCCCCGTGGAACTGATGCTTGTGGTCCCTGCGAAGTGTCAAGACCTGCCTGCAACTTGCACGCCGATGGATCCTGCTGGGACACTAAACTCGTCCCCGTCACAGCTCCAGTGAGACCAGACTTGCGGTCCTTGTTGGCATGCCCTACGCACTTGGCCAGCTCGGTTCGGTAGCTGCTCCGCTGTTGATCCTTCCCGTTGACCCAGTTCTCGAGAGGCGAGTCGATGTTGGACGGGAAGATTACGCAGTTTGTATTCATGTATGCCGGAACCATCGAGAAGGAGCTTTGAGACATAATGAAGATGTCCGCCCTGGACATGTGGACCCAGGCTTTCAGCATGTCGTCGTTGTCGTCAATCTTTTCGTCCAAATGAACCGTCATACCGCGCTGACGATACCCATCAAAGTCCTCAGATTTCCAGAAGTGATAGTCGAACGCAGGTATGTTCTTCGGTGAGCTCCACACGTGGAAATCCAGGTTCTCGGCTGGCAGAAGCTTCTTGATCTCCTCTGCGAGTCCATAGTAGTAAGCATCAGGGGTAGCGCGCGTGTCGCTCCTTTCCAGATCTGCACGTCGCAGGTGCATCACAACCGAGATCTTGCCACTGGCAAAGACGAGCGGTTGCAAATCCAGGTGCTGCCGCATCTGGTCTCTCAGCCAGCCGGGAAAATAGTCGCTGGTAGGCACGCTGCGGTCATAGCCCCTGAGCCGTGCACGAAACACTTGAAACACTGAAAACGGCATGCCGGGCCGTTTGCTACATGCTGACAGTGTGCCTGACATGGCTGAGGCGACGGCCATTCATTCACCGCATGGCAATACACCAGAGTGCCAGGTTGGAAACTGGACAGTTTTGCCTCCAGCTCACGAGCACTTGGCACCTCAGTGAAAGTGGGCTTGCTGCTGATGTTGTGGATGAAGAAGTTTCTGGAAGCGTCTGGCCCGAAGATGGCGTCCACCACCACGCGGAAGTTGATATGTTGGTCTGTTAGTGGCTGCAGCTGGCCTATGAGACCTCCGAAGTTCAGCTTGTTTCTCCATGACAAAGCAATAGCTTCCAAGATGGACTTCATCCTGTGCCCTGCGCCGTCTGTGTGCTCGAGGATGTAAAGCTTCGGGGCTGATGGGTCGCGCATGTTGCAGACCTAGCAAGTATCGAAACATGTCGACTCAAGCTCAAAACTAATCCCTGACTCCCACCCCCGTGGAACTGATGCTTGTGGTCCCTGCGAAGTGTCAAGACCTGCCTGCAACTTGCACGCCGATGGATCCTGCTGGGACACTAAACTCGTCCCCGTCACAGCTCCAGTGAGACCAGACTTGCGGTCCTTGTTGGCATGCCCTACGCACTTGGCCAGCTCGGTTCGGTAGCTGCTCCGCTGTTGATCCTTCCCGTTGACCCAGTTCTCGAGAGGCGAGTCGATGTTGGACGGGAAGATTACGCAGTTTGTATTCATGTATGCCGGAACCATCGAGAAGGAGCTTTGAGACATAATGAAGATGTCCGCCCTGGACATGTGGACCCAGGCTTTCAGCATGTCGTCGTTGTCGTCAATCTTTTCGTCCAAATGAACCGTCATACCGCGCTGACGATACCCATCAAAGTCCTCAGATTTCCAGAAGTGATAGTCGAACGCAGGTATGTTCTTCGGTGAGCTCCACACGTGGAAATCCAGGTTCTCGGCTGGCAGAAGCTTCTTGATCTCCTCTGCGAGTCCATAGTAGTAAGCATCAGGGGTAGCACGCGTGTCGCTCCTTTCCAGATCTGCACGTCGCAGGTGCATCACAACCGAGATCTTGCCACTGGCAAAGACGAGCGGTTGCAAATCCAGGTGCTTCCGCATCTGGTCTCTCAGCCAGCCGGGAAAATAGTCGCTGGCAGGCACGCTGCGGTCATAGCCCCTTAGCTGAAAACGACAAAATTGCAGCGATAATTTGAACTTCCTTTAGATTCTGGTGAAACTGAGGACTGAGGGCAGGTCCACTCGTTCACGGCTTGGCAAAACAAGGCTGCGGAGGGTCGTGCCAGCTGCACCTGGGCTTCGAGGGCTCGCACATCATTGAACTTGAATTGGAATCGCGGCTTGGTTGTGATGTTGTAGATATAGAGCTTCTGCGAAGCCCCTGCTCCAAAAACCGCGTCCACCACAACACGAATGTTGATGTGCTGGTCTGTAAGGGGCCACAGCTGGCCAACAAGGCCTCCAAAATTGATGTTGTTCCGCCATGAAATGGCGATTGCTTCCAGCACAGACTTTAGCCTGTGCCCAGCTCCGTCCGTGTGTTCAAGGATAAACAAACGGGGAGCCGTATCTTTGTGCAGCTGGCAGATCGGCAGAAGGCAAGTGAGCTCTGTAGGGTCACCAAGCCTTGCGGCAGTTGAAGTGGTAGTGTCGGCACCTGGAGGCCAATCCCGACAGCCCCGAATCTCAGGATGAAGTCTTCTTACCTTGCCTTTTTCTCTCAACTATCTTATCAGGCCGCAGAAGAAAAGCACAACACCAATGACAGCCAGCGTCCTGGAGCTCCAGCTTGCGGCAGCACCTGCCAACGGAGGATCTCATGGCTCACAAGTTTTTCGGCTTCATACGAAAGAATGGCTTGTGTTGTACGCCCGTTTGGTTAGCCTGTTGGTTGGAAGGAAAGCCATGGGACACAGCACGAATCAAAACCCCAGAGCCAGGAACCAGCGTTGCCCAAAACCTCAATACTCCATCAAGACTTGAAATTCAAGTTGCCTTCGAACCCCACAGCCGAACCCGCCCAACCTCCGGCGCCTGGTTCTGGGCATGCCTGGTGGCGAAATTCCGCGCTCTCGGGCTTTGGTGGGTAGGCATAAAAGTTTTCGAGCCGGGCTTTGCATCCTGGGTGTGGAGAACATCCAAGTATTTCCGGCAGTGAGAAGCAACGCAGACGCTAGTCCCTATGGGCTTGCACAACACCTTCGTCGCTCCATCTAAATTGGGCCAAATAGCACTCCCAGTCCCAATCATAGCTGTTCAAGATCAACGCGGTCTTAACAAACTGCTCTGGTAGCCCATATTGCCGCCGTAGTACCACCCACCGACCTACCCCTCAAGAGGCCTCCTTTGCACGGGCACCGGCTTCTCGACATCAAGGGCTCGAATGGTCGAATCCGGAAGCCCTGCCTCATCCTGCATGCAGGGCTGGCTTCTTCAATTTCCTTTCTTGAAAAATGATTAAACAGCAATCGCTCAACCTCAAGCGGCACATCCAGAATGCACATTTTCGAAGACGTTTCACTGGGTGCAGAGTTTCGCGAGTAGCAGCATGCGGCTTGTACTGCTTCTGTCGGTGTTGCTTCGTGCTTCGATTCAAAGCACCGTTTGCATCTGTTGCTGTGTTTTGCCAGAATTTTGACGCTGGCGTTGCGACTGTGAAGTTGCCGTGCTAGATGTTCAGTTCCGACGGAAAGGATTCTGTCATGAGTTTGTGCTGCTTGAGAGTGGGGTTCTCGCCTGCTGCAAGTGTGGACTCGGTCGCACCTTTCATGCTTAGTGTGAAATCTTTATCCGATTGCCCAATGTTGCGCGAAGAGGACGGACGCCTTGGATCCAGCTGTTTTCGAGTAAGGAGCTTCACTGGCCGTGAGCCTCACGTAGTTTTGGAATTCTGCAACCAATCACGACTTTTCAGGCTCCACCTTTCAAAGTTTAGCTGTTTTTCGTATCGGACTTCCCACACCACGCAGCATCTTCTGAGAGGGCCTTTGGGCTTCTGGCGACCAGTCACTGCCGCAAAAGCTTCGATTTTCTCGTGACAAGCCTTTCAGAATCTGGCTTTTGGGGATATTGGGGTTTACAGCATCTCCTAGCAGCAAGTCCCATCATCTTTCCCTTGGGTGCTTATGGGTTTTTAAGCTATCAGCGAACCCTCGCAGGGTTTCGGGATACTGAGTCTTGTTAGGTGTTGGGTGTGCCGCATTGTGGGAACAAGAGGGCTTAGCCTTGAGGGTTTCGCAGCAGCACCCTTCATCTGTGGTACCTCCCGCAGGGTTTCGGATTTTGCGAGCAAAGCAAATACTCGGGAGTGTTCATCTTATTAGAAGCATGATGCGCTTACTTCGTCTCAGGGACAATGCAAGTGCGCCACGCTTTTCCAGGGATGCCTCTCCGCGTCTCTTTGTCTGCCCGCATGCTGTGTATCTGATTGATCAGCACCCACGAAGTTGCTGGATGTTCCTAGGGCCATTCTGGATCCAGTATAACCGACCCTGTTTGTAGGGTCGGATACGCTGGCTTCTAGGGTAGTTCGTGGTTTTACAGTGAGCATGTCCGACCTTAATAAAGCCATGGTCCGACATGCCTGCTATTTGGTCAAGCCTATCTGACCAAGTCAAAGCCTCTCGCCATGGGCTGCCGGGAGCCACCATCCCACACCCTGAACAATACGATGGTATGTTCATATACCAATGAGTTTATCAATCGTCAGCCATTCCACTGGATTTACCATTCAACACCGGCTCAGACTCAACATCATTATCATCCAGGCGGTGTTCAAGAACCTAGGCTGTAGCAACTAAAACTCCTTACCCAATGTCAGCGGATGCCTGTTTGTGCTCGTCTCTCTGTGTCCGTGCACATACATCATGGCGATGGTCATGTTGAGAGGGTGTTATGATTGGCCACGGCAAGGTACCGCTTCTGGCATTGACGATAACGCCGTTGACCATTACAACATGTATGCAAATGCAAAATACCGATGTATGAGGTGCTGCCTGCACCACGCCATCTTCGAGCCAGCCGCCGCCGCGGAGCAGCGAGACCAGCCTTTCGACATAGCGGGAGAACGCTGCGTGTTTGAAAAACCCACACCCGCTGTGACACTAAGGTGTGTGGTTTGGATGAAACTTACAGGCATTGGGCTTCGGGCATTTCGTTCAGACCACAATATATCCAAAAGGGTTCCCTCTTCAATGTGTAAACTGCACCACCCCACCACAGTCCTAAACCTTGGAATTCCTCGTGGCTTCGGTTACCGCCAAGTTGCACCAGTCCCACCGCACCCCCAAGGCCTCGGGCATCGGTGGGGTTTAGGGTTTAGGGGGTTGCCGTTGGAATACTGCCAGCTCAATGCTGAAATGGCAGGAAGGCGCTAAAAAACCTATCCATGTCGTTGCGAACTAAAGCGCAGGTCCAGCATTAGCTTTTGCGTAGCCGTTGCGTATTTTGATTGGCCAAGGATCTTGTCTTGGCAGTCATGCTACAATGAATCGTTCGCACAATGATCAGTTAATGATGTGTTCGAATATGCTGATCTTTACTATTACCTGTGCGATCCGGTGCAGGTCATCTCCTGTGTTTGTTGCTTGAGTTTTAATTGAATAACCCCCAACAGCGGAATGGCTGCTCACATGAAGGGGCCAAACAAGCTGACAGAGCTGTAGATGGGGACACTGAACAAAAGAATCGGATTCGAGCGCTTTATGGGTGTCTGCGCGTTCAGGAGGCTTGGGGAACTCGATTTTGCTTCGGGGAATGGGGCCAGGAACACCAGCAAAGCTGAAGAAGCTCCTTTAGATGCGCTTTCCAAGCCTTGAAAGATGCATTTGGGCCGGAATTGAAGCATTTGCAGCACGAATTTCGGGTTTAGGAACGGCAATGGACCCCAGATTTGTTGAAACCAAGGCCAAATGCGTTTAGGAGGAGGCCTCGGGAAATGCATTTAGGGTTGTTCGGAGGCTTGGGGAACTCGATTTCGCCTCAGGGAATGGGGCCAGGAACGCCAGCAGAGCTGAAGAAGCTCCTACATGCGCTTTCCAAGCCTGGAAAAATGCATTTGGCCCGGAATTGAAGAATTTGCAGCACGAATTTCGGGTTTAGGAACGGCAATGGACCCCAGATTTGTTGAAACGAAGGTCGGAGGCTTGGGGAACTCGATTTCGCCTCAGGGAATGGGGCCAGGAACGCCAGCAGAGCTGAAGAAGCTCCTACATGCGCTTTCCAAGCCTGGAAAAATGCATTTGGCCCGGAATTGAAGAATTTGCAGCACGAATTCGGGTTGAGGAACGGCCATGGACACCAGATTTGTTGAAACCATGGCCAAATGCGTTTAGGAGGAGGCCTCGGGAAATGCATTTAGGGTTGTTCGGAGGCTTGGGGAACTCGATTTCGCCTCAGGGAATGGGGCCAGGAACGCCAGCAGAGCTGAAGAAGCTCCTACATGCGCTTTCCAAGCCTGGAAAAATGCATTTGGCCCAGAATTGAAGCATTTGCAGCACGAATTTCGGGTTTAGGAACGGCCGTGGGCCCCAGATTTGCTGAAACCAGGGCCAAACGCGTTTAGGAGGCATCGGGAGATGCATTGGGGGTTGGTCGGGGAATGGGGCCAGGAACACCAGCAAAGCTGAAGAAGCTCCTTTAAATGCGCTTTCCTAGCCTTGCGAAATGCATTAGGGCATCTGCAGTAGGATTTTCAAGTTTCGGGCGGGACGGCATTGAGCTCCAGATCTGCTGAAACGCAAGCTAAATGCGTTTAGCAGGCTTCGGGAAATGCATTTGGGGTTGGTCGGTCGGTTGCTTGGGGAAGAACACACTGTAACGGAATGAAAGGAGTGAATGAAGTATAAGCGTGGTTCATGCTTTCGTGAACTTTTCTTCAATTGAATGAGCGCGTGGAAAGGATAAAGGACTTTTTTCTTATTTAAAAAAACCGCAAAGAACCAAAAGAACCGAAGCGAAATGCGCGCCACGGTTTTAATTCTTTTCTCTGAATTTCCTCAAGCTTACCGAATATAAGAATATGAAGCGAATAATTTTGAGTGAGTGAGTGAGTGAGTGAGTGTCGACCAGCACTTACGGTGCGGCCTACCTCCCACGTCCCTCTCAACATCTCAGGGGGGCTCCGCAAGCGTCATCGCCTCGCTCCGTCCCAGAGTTCAAGTGGGGGAAAAACTAGCTAGTGCAGACAGGTCACGGTGTAGAATACTAAGGTACATGTTTCAAACCCAAGAATCGGAGAGGCATAGCCCTTGATCAGGGACAAAGCAGGCAGGAGGCCAAGCCAAACGTCACCAACCGATAATACTTATGCTTTTATGCACCAAAGAACACACCAAGTAACCGGCAGCAGACGCAAAGAGTTCAAAGGGGGCGAACCGTGCGGCCAGTGCCGAGGGAGCGAGGCTCCATGCACAGAGGGCACACACAAGGCGACCCAAAGGCGTGCGCCATGTGCCGAGGGAACACTGTTCCAGCACCGAGGGCGAGCACGCCACCAATCAGGTACAGTAAATGAACATGCACACCACCGCGGCAATGAACAGCACAGAGGCGCAGCCCTGGAACAAGGCCGATAACAAAGGTAGCAATCCAGGGAGTTGCTAATGCATATGATGAGCGTGGAATACCTCACATATACACTGAATGTCCTCAGGCCCATGATGGGTGGAGACGTCGGCATCGCCGGATCAGTTGCAACAGCAGTTGAGCCAGAATACTAGAGGGCAGTGTCGCCCTAGCACAGGGGAGGGGGGGAAAGGGGGTGCTCATCGGGCAAGAGCCCTTAGTGCCGCCGCCCGGGGTCCACACCTTTCCACAAGAAACCCCCGCCCCAAAGAGAGTGCTAGGCCCGGGGGAAGCGAATAATTTTTGTATTTGTAAATGAATCTAACACAGCGATGGAACTGAATGCGTGGTTTTATACATGTAAAATCGAGCAACAATATGAACAAACAAACCACCAAAATAGACCAGTTTTGTTGCTTGATTTTCTGTTATTTCTCGTTTAACTGTTCATTCATGCGGTTCATGCATCCGTTCCTTCATTATAATCGCATGAAACAATGAACCGCGTAAACGAGAACTCATCCACTCCTTTCCATTTGTCTCTTCTGCAATTACACCTAGAATGCAGTGGTAAGGTTAGGAGTGGATGTAATGGGTGAACTGAATTTAAACTCAACAAAGAAATGCAATGGAATTTCAAGCGCGATGTTACGCTCGACACCCATGGAAACAGCAGTAATTTCGCTTCATATTTTTGCTTCAAGTAATCACGCGCCTCACTTGCTTTAAACAAAGCAAAAGAAGAATGAAACGAAGTAGTTCTTTCCTTCCACCCTTTCCTCACAATACCTTACACCTCATTTCCAGGTCAGTTCCAGGAATTTGGGTCCTGTGTCGCACCGTTTACCCTTTACGTTCCGTCAGCATCACCAGGCCGTTCATTTCTCGTTGGTTCGTTCGGTGGTGGTCCTATTAAAAAATGTTTCTACTTCGTTCATTTCTTCTCTCTTTAAAAGAACACACGAACGCACCAAAACATTCACGAAAACAAAACTGAATCAATTCATAATGTAATGTCTGCTTGCGTTTTAACCTGATAAGACAAGAAGAGAACACGCACGCGTTTCACTCATTTGCTTTCTCTTTATTAGATTGAACTACAGCATTTCCAAGGCAAAAAAATCCATTAAGATGTAATTGTAGAACGATGTAATGGATTCCAAACATAAGATTGAAAACCATAAGATTAGGCAATATTCCACAACTAAGATTAACTATAGGATTTAACAATTGCTTCCGAGCTTAATCGTCTACCTCCTGGCTTCCTTGGTCGATTTGGTCATTTTCAATGGAACGAATTGAAACAAGAAAAAACCAAATTAACAGAAACAGTACCATGAAACAAGGGGACAACGAGTTACTTCAAATGTGAAGCGCGTGCGCTATGATCATGTGTTCACTACACTTTACCTCTTTGACTTTAAATTAGGTCTTTTTCAACGGATTAATTCCCAGAGACAAGGGCTTTAGGCTGTTGACCTTCAGTTGCGGTTACTTCATGAGGTTGACCCTTCGTTCCGGTTTCGTTCCCTTTGCGTCATATTTCGTGCTTTGTCTTTCGCTGACTTACATTATCACTTAGTGAACGTGTGAAATAAGCGAAGTGCACGGAATAAGCACTAAGCACAAATCACAACGAACAAGGAACGAAAGTAACTGTGCCCTCTTTTGTACTCTTCTTTGTCTTTCGCACGCTCACGCTGTCACCTCATTCTATTGTAATGGGAGCGAAAGAACAAAGACAGCACACAAGGACACGTAAGCAGATTAAGTGAAACGGGAAGCGTGTTGTCATTTTAATTTGAACAACACAACGTAGTGAAACAAAGTTGTGCTTATTGGTATAAAAATACACCCGACAACCGCACGAACCACGAACCAAGACCCAATATTTTTTGTTCGTTTTCATTCCATTCGTTCCTCGCACTCCTCTCTTCCATTCGTGACTGACTCATGCTTTTCACTCATTAATTCGCCCACTTGCGAACGAAACAATAGCTGTTGGCTTCAATGCCATTAGAATGGCACACTAAAATTGGTCCTTTCCCTGGGTTCAATGTCGTTCACTTGCTCTTTCATCTGTTCACCATTTTCACGCGCCAATTTCGTTTGTAGAAGGTAACAAAAGAAAAATGCTCTCTTCATTGTGTATAATCTATCATATTCCACTACCAAGAACTAGTGGTAGAACATCATGAATATCCTTAAAATAAGTATTTCTCTTAGAATCTTCGAAGGCTCTTACAAAAAATCCCATTGCTTTCGATGCAATGTAATTCCAAGGTGTTGTGTTCGCGTTGAATTCGTTCCATTCGGGCTTACACTTCGTGTCATCTTTTACAATGTGAACGAATTCAGGCGCAACACAAAAGAGAAAACGGAACAACAAAGTTAGGGGGTAGACAAAAAATCTCAATACCCCGCACCGAAACCTGCCGAACCTGTACCGGAACCGACCCGGAACCACCGCAAAGCTCCTCAAATTAATGGTTTTGCCGAGGATCGAACATTGGTTAATTAGATTGTTTGTTGGTTCTTCTCGGGTTTAACTTTGGTTGTCTCTGAAGTGTTTGTAGATGTCGATGCAGGCGTTGATGTGTTCTTTGGGCCTGGAGTTTAGGCTAGGGTTTACGGCTGAGGGGTGTGGGGTTTAGGGCTTACGGCTGGCAGCTGTCAAAGGCCTGAATCATGGCAGAGCTCCTGCAGGGATGAATATAGAATATAGAGCGTGCCCCATAAAACTTAAACCCCGAATCATCCAACCCTAAACCGTGAAACCCCAAACCCTCAAACCCGGGGTGGGTCCGGGCAGGCCCGAACGAGCTACAACCACGACGCCTGACAGTATGACTGACTCTAGGATTGATCGTGTGACTATCGACGAGTCTACCAGGGCCTCATCCAAAACTTGTACAAGCCAAAACTCGAAAATGCAAGAAAATATAAATGGAAGGTCCAAAAGCCCGAAACTAACAGCGGATCCCCAGAAGTCCAAAAGCACGTCAAGTCCGAGAAGTGCGAGAAGTATATTGATGTATGAACTTACTTAGTTTGACTATACATATGCTAAATACGCAAATAACAATTCCATACCAAATAAAATACGTGTTATGTCAAATTTGAAAAGAGCAAAAAAAACTCAAAGCACAAAAACACCAAAAAACATAACATTGCAAAACAACCCGCAAAGTCGAAAAGCACAAAACGTCCGAAAGGTGCATGAAACCCAAAAAAGAATCAATTTTTTTCGACTCTTTGCCTTTTCGAATTTCGTTGGGGTTCTCCGCTTATGGAAACCAACGCCTGCTTGTGTACTTAAATCTGCCGCAACCCGCCCCAGAGCCGCTTCGGAACCTGCTGGAGCCCTTGCCCCAATCTGGCCCCCAAGCTTACGCTGTCCGGGAAATCATTGTTTTTTCGGGAAAAACTCTGAAACCCACAACTTCGCATGCCATGTTTGCACGGTTGGTGCACCTTGCAAATCTCTGGGGACCAAGCCTGCGAACGCCCAGCTGCGCCCGTTCCGAGGCATCGCCACAGCGCGCAGGGAAGGTCACCAGCTGAAGCATGCTTGGAAGCTGCGTAATTCCTCGGCGTAAGGCTTGCCTGGGCTTGCACAAGTTTGCTAACATCTTTCATGCGGCGATGTTGTCTGCCTACAATTTTTCTGTCACTCCTTCCAATGGAATGCTTTGCGTCACTCGCCAACAATGCTTCAATTCTATTCAATCTGTCGCTTACTATGCAAACCGACAATGCATCATCACCGAAACACCTGTGGGCCATTTGTCAAAATATGGCGGAAGCCTCCACGCTGATGTCCTGTCTGGATTGCCTGGTGTTATAGCAAGCCGTGACGCGCTGGGCCGATGGCGTGTCGCCGCGCCAAACATCGTCACGCAGCTCTACGATGCTGGGTGGCGGCGGGCCGACGATGTACAAAAACCATCAATGTGTCCGCTGTGTGCACCTTGCCTGACTTCTCTGTGGTTCGCGGCGTTGTTCCACCAGCTGTACGCGGAGGGGCGGCCGTAGAACATGCGGGTGCAGGGGGGAGCTCCGGGCCACTTCGCGCGGCTTTGAATGGAAAGCTGCCCGCGACTCTAGGTGCTGCGACCGTCCAACGGGACCACACCGCGTCACTGCGCTGGGCGAGTGCGACCCGCACGTGAGTTGCGAGTGCATCCGTGCCCGCCCGTGCTTGTGTAATGCAAACTGGTAGGGGTGGGTTGCTTCGTCAAACACCGTTGCCCCATTGCTTGGCGAGCATGCGGGAAACGAAGCACCGCGTCGCCTGTGGCGATGCCCCGCACTCCGCCGTCAGGCTTGCGCAAAGCCGTTAAGCGGGCCATAGCTAGCGCGGTCATGATCTCTGGCGGGACGTGAGCGCGTGGGGGCAGGGTGGCGGCATACGCAAGCAACTCCATGGCTTCAGCATGCATCAGCATTCAGGAACAACAATTTCAAGTGCTCTGCCCGCATGCCCGACCAGCCCGCGGCTCCCCCGCGCTTTGCCTCGCGTAGCGTTGTGGCCACCGATCCTGCTGCAAGCTGGACCTGGCGCGCGGGTTCGTATGCTTGAAGATCGGCCGGTATTGGCAAGCGGGGTTGCGGAGGTCGTCGCTTCGGATCGGTGAGCGCCCGCCACGCAGCAGTTGGTGGGCACGCTTGGTGCCGTTTGCGCTCAGGAACCTCACCGGGCGGCACCTCTTGCATGTGAGCCGAAAATCGCTGCCGAGACGGCCGTCACTGCGGATGAGGTGGGTTTACACTTGCCACGTCGGAATGCCGCAGCGCAGCTGAGCAGTTCGGCTCGACCTTCCAAGCCTTGTTGCGCCGCACGCGCGCGCATCAGCACCATATTCGGCACGAGCAAGAGCAACTTCCAGGCCCGGGCCGCTCGAGCTGCATTGATTTGGCTGGTGGTAGGGCCTGGCGGCGGCCGCGCGAAGCTCGCTGAGCGCTTGCGTGAAACCGCTCCGCACCGCTCCGGGCGGCGCATCCTGCAGCGTCGGTGTGGGGTGTCGCAACTGTTCCCACTGGCAGGGAGACGCCATCGTTTGGGCTGGGCACACCGGAACTTGCGTGTGTGTGCCGGTGAGGGCCGGGAGCCCGCGGGGATGCGCGGAGGTCATCCGCGAACGTCAGGGAAGCTGCAGCCCCCGCCGTGCCTGCGTAGGCTTCCGCCGCAAAAAAAAATGCTAAAGGGATTGGGGCGTCTGGCAGCGCCTGCAGCGACGTAGCGCAAGCCGCGTCTGCTTGCGGAATGCGCGGTTGTGCCGCGCCATTCTCGTGTGCTTCGCAAGCCAGCATGTTATGCAGGAGCCGCAAGAGGCTGGCCGGCTCCACCGGCGGTGCTTGGCGCAGCGTCTCTGCTAGTTAACGAACACTTAACGAACCGAGTCCCTCGATTCGTGGGGCAAAGAACACGCTGCCTCGCTCAGGTTCTTAGTCGCGGCGTGCAACAACGGCACAAACAGCCCGGCGAGGGGCTCGGTGGATGGGCATGGATGGGCATCATGCCATTGGAGTTTTTTAGGGCAGGCTGTTGGCGAGGATGGCGGCGGAAACCCCGGAGTTGCTCCCTCAACTAGCACTGAGTGCGCCTCGCCGGGTCGGGCTCGCGGCCGGTGAGGCAACCTGGACTGTATTTTGAAGCGTGCGCGGCTGACGTCTCGACGGCTGAAGCTGGCGCAAGCTGCATTTGCGATTTGCGCCAATGCGTGAAAACCGCTCGTCGACGCTGCGCCGCGCCTAGGGCGTCTCGTTCGGAAGGCGGCGACGCGCATGTTGTGGCGGCGCTGAGTGTGTCTGACAGCGTTTCGGCGTCCGACGCAGGTTGCGGCGCCTTAGCCAACTGGAGGCCGTGTAGTGTCTCCAAACCTCTGCTCCGGTGGGGCTGGGCATCTGCCCTCGTCTGTAGTTGGCGGGTCCGGGGTGGGATGCCTCCCGACCCGCCAGCGTACGGATGAGCCGTGTGTCGAGGGACTCGTTGGTTTGCGGCGGGATGCGAAGTATTAGACAACAATCGCTGCCGACAAGCATGTTTGCACCCCGAACACTTCCCACAAGCACCGTCACCTCGGCCACCCGGTCCATGCCAACTGGCTTTCTTGCTTGCTTGCTTGCTTGCTTGCTTGCGCGCAGTGGGAGCAAGGCCCCCAGCCTGGCGAGTAGTATTGCGGACATTTGCGGACACACCTGGCGTCTCCCACTCCAGTTGGAGGCCTTGGCTTACGGTCCGCTGTCGAAGCGCTCCAGGCTACATGGGCAGATTGCCTGATTTGGATAAGAGCCTCCCATCCTCGCTCACGAAAGCAGGCCGCAGTGCGGCGTGCTACCGCAAGCGTAGCAGCTGCGGACACACACGACCAGTCAAGCGGCTGCTTCTGGCATCCAGGGACGGATAGTTGGCATGACTGGAACTCCCTGCAGCGCCCGCAGCTTATAGGCCTGACGAGCGAGAGTTTGGATTCTTCTCGCGGGGCTGGCAACAAGGGGCGACTCTCGCCAGCGACAAGCAAGCACGCACTCAATTTGCATCCGTTTCACGTTGATGCCGCATCTCGCGCGCTCCTCCTATCGCAAGCTGGACCGCAAGCTGCGCAAGCCTTCACAATCTTCCCCACCTCTGCAGAAGTGGTGGTGCCTTCGCCGCTTTTCCGGGTCGTGCTGCTGCGCCGGCTTCACCTGCCGTTGCCTGTTGCGCCGGGCGCACATGTGCCTGCCGTGACCACCTTGACCCGCTCGCTATTTCTGGCGTGCTAGCAATTCGGGTTTTGCCCCTCGAGCGGGCCGTTGCGCGGGTGTGCCATGAAGCTGGTGCGCGGATCGCCCACAGTAGTCTCCTTGCCGACATAAAATGAACATCGACGTCTTGGCCTCTGTCAACGAGGGCATCGGGGTCGTGGTGATCGTAGCATGGCCCACTCGGGCTGGCTACCTCCGCCCGGAAGCATCCCGGCCGGGCTGTCGACGGCGCTGCCCGATGCAAGCGCCGCCAAACTTGAGCCCGCCGCTGCCGCTTGGTGGTCGTTGGTGAAGTCGGCGGCCGCTTTGGAGCTCAGGCTGCAAACTGGCTCCGACTCTCGCAGAGCACTGACGTCCCTGCAGCTTTGCGGACCGCTGCGCGCTTCACCAAGCTCTGCTACGACAATTTACGCTATGAATCCCAATGGCATCGATTGATGCGAGGGGTCTGATACGAGCAAACATATGAGCCGATGATGTCACGGCGAACTGGTAATTGCTGTTCCGTCAGATTGCGGGCGAACCTCAACATGGCAACACGTATGTTCGACGATGTCACCAACTTGTGCAAGGCAAAACGTTGAGCCGCAGCAGGGGTGTTTGGGTGCACCAATGAGCACCTCAGAGTGCTAGCAACATTTCCTGGGGCATGCTGTGGACAGGCTGGTGGGCCACACGCCGTCGCAAACGCGCTGCGGTTGGGCGGCATGGTTGCATTCACGAAGCCAACAAGAAAGGCGCGAGCGCTGGTCTTGGGTGACGTCTTGCCGCCTGGTTGTTCCGATGTTGCGTTGGCATTGCAGTTCTGGGAGAGGTTTCGGTAAGCATGCACGCCGTTCAAGCACGTGCCGAGCGCGCGCACACTCGGAAGCCGTCGTCTGCACGCTGTGAGCGGCCGGTGCAATGCTGAGGTTAAAGGGCGTGGCGGCTTACGACCACGTTTCCCGGACGTGTTTCTATGCATGCAACGCAGGCTTTATGTTCTGTTTCGCCCACGTGCAGGTACACCTCGGCAGAAAGGAACCAGCCGGCTCTTGGGTGGCGTATCTCCAATGGCGCGCGGGATCAGAGCCTCACGGTGCTGGGGTGCCACGAAGTCCGCTGGGCAGTCCGCTGAGCAGTCGGGAGCTTGTGTCGTCACAAACGCGACGAAGCGAGGGATAAAAATAACGAGCTGCTCGCACATTTGCGCGGATTCCAAGACTCGCACCGCACACGGTTACTGCTGGTGTTGTGCACGCCTTCCTGACACACCGCCCACATCCGCCCAGCGCGGCAGGCCGAGCAAAAGCACGAGCGCGGATGCCGTCCCAGCGGGGCGAACGTGCCAGCTGCGCGCTCATCGTTTTCACTGTTTCGCTTGTCGCTTTCACACTGAAACAGAATCAGCGTCAGACTTTACAGCAGCCATAACGGACCACGGTCCTCTAAGGACATGGGGAACTGGGGGCAATTGCTTTGCGTATTATACATTGGAGGGTTCCTATTATGCTTAACATTGCCCTCCTTTCCGGTGCACGTCTGATGGCTGGGAGCTGGTGCGGGAATCAAGCGTTTTCGTCCCGGATACGTTTATTGGGGGGGCTTGTTATGCTTAACACTATCCTAGTCATGGGACTGGTTGGGTGCACGGCGATGGTGCAGGCAAAAAGCTCTCCGGATTTGTTTGTTTGGGTGGCGAGCCAAGGGTCCACCTGGAGTTCCGGCATGCACCCGACCTATCTTCATTCCGCAAACAGTCAAGCGGATACAGATCCCGCAGACCATACGGTTTGATGGATCTTTCCTCATCCTCTCCCTGCTGGCCCCACCCCGCCCCACCCCTCCCCCGCCCCGCCCACCCCACCCATGCACCCGCCCGGTCAGTATGGTCGGGAAGTGGGCGCGGCGGCAGGGCGCGGGGTGGTGGTAAAGCGGGGGCGGCGGGGCGGGGCGGGGCGGGGCGGGGCGGGGCGGGGCGGGGCGGGGCGTGCGGGGCGGGGCGGGGCGGGACCGGGGCGGGGCGGGGCGGGGCGGGCGGGGCGGGGCGGGGCGGGGCGGGGCGGGGCGGGGCGGGGCGGGGCGGGGCGGGGCGGATGCTTGTTTCTGATGGTGGGGGCTTGAAGCGCTGGGGACTTGCTTCGGGAGTAGTGTTTCGGTTTTCAGGTGGATTTTCAGTGATTTTGCTAGCTTGAACCTGGGACCAAATCGTTGACAGCGGGTTCGCCCAAAAAAACCCAGAATTTGACACCAGGGGTTGCCCCAGGTTTGGACCCAGATCTCAAAAACTTATGTTAAGCATCATAGGGTCTGCAAATTATACATTCGCAAAACTTTGTACGTCCCGATTGGCTCAAAAAAGGCAACTAGCATGTCCATCAATCTCGGTCCCTGCATCCACGGTGGACAAACTGCGGAGTCGATCATTCTACTTTGCTAGTGTAGCGGACGACTGACCGGGTCGACGATATAAGTGTGAAGCAACATAGCATCGTCTGCCAAATACGATCTGGACACAACTTAAGCAGCGGGCCGTGGCCCAAGTTGGAATCTGCATCAGTTTGTAAGCGAAACGATGTTGGCGTCTGGCCAGCTAGCAAGACCAAGAATCGACAGGTGGAGACGTTTCATCCGTGACACCCTTCCTTCGCTTGCAAGTCGGACCCATCCAATCACAGCGTAAAGCATCCAGCGCTTGAAACTGTGTCAGTGGTGACCACCGTCTTTCCTAAATGCCGGAACTCGATGTACTCAGCGAGTTCCGAATCCTCACGCTCAGGAGACTCCGGCTCGCACTCCCACTGGCGCCCAGAAGGTCTGCCATCACGGCGCTCGCTGCATTGCGAGTAGAGCTTGCTGGAGCTGCCGCTGCGGCCTTGCGACACGAACCGGCCAGTGAAAGAGCTCTTGGCGGAACTTGAACCCCCGTCTAGCGGGTCTCAACCCAAAACCTTGCTGTCGCGCGGATGAAGCCGAAGCGTATGAGTAGTTCGCGGGGAAAGTCGTTGCAAAATGTGCGGGCCGGGCAGGCATCCACTTGGGCAGAACGTCGGTAATGCTTGTTTTGTCTGATCCTGTTCAGGCGCAGACGGCCCCCATACCCACCTTCCTCTCGACCTACCATACTGCATACGCTCGTCGGGACGCGACTCCGCAAAGGTGCTGCCAGCGTCCGCGAGGAACTCGTGCAAAGTTGGAGGCAGTCCCTGCGCTTGCAGCACAGGGCTCCGTTTGCGGCGTTGCACACCGCTCGGCCCAAAGTCCACAGCCGGGCGCGGCTTTTTTGGGGGTCTGGCTGAGAGCTCTAGACTTCAAGGGTGGCTGCGAATACAAGTATTCTACCAGGCATAGGAGCTTTGGTACCTGCATTGCCAATCATGGTCAACACAGTGGAAGCAAACATTTGGCAGTGGCACCGAATCAACGACCGACATAAGGATGTGGGGTTGGCATGGCTGTCTCCACCGCCAACTGCATGTCTCTAAGCGTGGCATATCCCACGAACCCGACGGGCCAAAGGCAAACGAGGCAGCGCAGCCAGTTTCTTCGCACGAAACGCGTCACAAAACGCTGCAAGTGTGCCTGGCGAGGCCAAGCACACTTGGCAAGTGCCCGAGCGCATGCTGACGCCCAGCTCCACGAAACGACCTTCTGCCTCTGTTCCGACACTGGCACTCAACATGGTCTTGCCACGTTCCGTGCGTGTCGTTATTGCCTAACTTGCTCGCAAAAGCTGGGTCACGTGTGACTTCTGTGCTGGGTCACTTATCCCGTCGGTGTTTTATGTGGTGTTTGGTTTGTCGCTGTGCTTCCGAACACAAGCTCTGGGAAAAGAGCGAAGCCAGGGCGTGCATGTGCGAGGGTGTCGATCATCCATCCTGGATGTAGCTTTTTCTCCGGTGCAGCTGCCATTTGGTTGCAGTGAAACTGAGACATGAGAGGTGCTTTCTGTGGCACACAGGCGCCGGTTGAATTTAAAACATCTGCTTCGTGTCAGAACTTGCAGGTCCTCCTCAATCACAGTCAGTATTCAACGATTCTCTTGCAAGTTGCCTTTGCATGTCTGCCAGTAGGGATACCTGAGTCAATGTGAGTCGCCGCTGTCTGAATCGAGATGCTGGACATGTCCTTCCAAGCTCGATGTGCCTTTTGAGCCAAGGACACACGACCACAAGCAACAACTGGCCTTTGAAGCACTCATGCTCAACAGAAGCCCAGCCGTGTTCAGTCACCTGCCCTTTCTCTCCGTCGTCCGGGCCGTGAGCCGTGGTCTCCCGACTGCTTTGACAAATGTGAGAAGCTTCGCATCGCTTCGCCGAACGTGTCGGGAGCCGAAGCTTTTGCATGGCTTGGCCAATGATGTGAAACACCTCTTCAAACGAGCACACACTGGAGCCGAGAATGTTCACCTGTTGTAGCTGGCTAGGAAACAAAGAGGTTGGATGAAGAGGATCGGTGTGTGCTGCCGCTGCCAGCACAAAGGCGGGAGCGACACTTCTTAGTTTCGCCAGCGTCCGGTCGGACACCGGCTGAGCCTGTGTACTTTAGGGCCACAAGGCTTTCGGACTACACTCAGGCTCAATCAAATCAAGCTCACAGGGCCAAGTCCAGAAGAAGTTGCTGTGGCTGCGAGCCAGTCCAAGCCCAAGGACGCATCGCATCCTGCAAGAATCATTCTCAAAGTGCGCCCTGGACTTGCCTGTACCGTGCCGAATTTGAACATGATCCGGTCACTTCAAACTCAAGTCCAGTTGTTGCTTCGCCTTTCACCTCGCAGAAACCGCACAGGAAAACTTGCTTGCCCACCTTGTCACTTCATATCATGATTGCCCCTTTCCCACGGCACCCTCTCACTAGCATGAGCTGCCTACTCATGTGTACCAAAACGAGTGGTTTGCTGGATGTTTCGACACACTTCGAGACCAACAGTGCGCTACTAGATCGTCCTCGCCGGCCATATTCACTGGCCCGTTTTTGGTTCCGTCGTCGCAGTCACCGGCGACTGCGTCTGACCAAAATGCCTGAGCAAGATTGGCAAAACTAGCAACGATGGTAGTAGAAGCAGTGAGCAGCATTGAAACACAACTCACTGTGTTACGTGTGCTTTCGCTGCTTGACGGTAGAGGGGTAGTGCTTCTACTTTAGCCTTTGTTCGGACATGCAGCTTCAATTTTCGCGTCTGGTAAACACCGCAGCAGCACCAAGTTCTGCACATCCCAGAATTGGAGCTCTAGATGCGATCGAGCATTTGCCATCAATACTTTCATTTTCGCTGCATGGCTGTGTGTACGAGACAGCCTGCTCGATGCAGACCAAGAGACACGATTAGCCTGTCAGTCACAAGCCAAGCTATCACCACAATGATGGCGGTAACCGTGAAGTACAGCTCCTGCCAGGTTGGATTTAAGAATCAAAGAAGGCTCGATAAACACTTCTCCGGTGCGTCCTGGATGTCACCGGAGCGTATGCACACCGCGATATACCTTGAAGGGAGGAAAGCCTCCTATGCACTAACCGGCGATTCAACAAGCTCCGCCCGAATCGGCCGACAGCCCAACCATCCCAAAGCCCTCGCCATGTTGCGGGGCGGCTCCGGCCAAGGCTGGTCCAGGACAAACGCCCACCAGACCCCAGCCTCAACTGAGCGCAGTTTTTTCGCTCGTCTGGTGGCAGTCAAGTTGGCCGTTTCGTGTTCTGGGAGCTCGTCGTAGAGGCTGTCACCATGCACCCATTCCCGGTGCAGTTGCGGCAGAGCTCACGGCTATCCACTGGGGCCGGCACCAAGCCCAAATAGCGAGGTACCTCGGTACCAACAACCGGTATATGGTGCATTTTCACATCCTGGCGCAACAAATCGACATTCGGTCCGTCGCTGGTCACGATGAATACTTATATAGACACCGCCTGCCGGGACTTCACCTAAACAGAACGAAGGCTCAAAGCATAAAACCTTGTAACTGCAACTGGCGACCTGTAGCTCAAGTCCACTAGGCTTGCCAAGTCTCCAATCAGCAACGGCACGTAATTCCCTTTCTTCGGCGGGTTCTCAAAAGTGCATCCCTGGCAGACAAAGTGGTCCGTTGTGCACTTACCGCTTACTGTCTGGTAGTAAGCCCACGGCCAAACACCCGAACTCTTCTTCTCAACTCTGGACTCGAGAACGGAGCGACGAAAGCTAGACCGGTAGCAAGACTGGTTTGAAAGCACTGCCTCTTGGGGTGTTTGCAGATCATCATGACAGGAACGTCATCTGAATCGTTTCAACATAGAAGTGTGTCGGTGTAACTGAGTTCTTCTTATGGTAAGATCTGTGTCCCAGCATTGCATGAGAATACGTTATCCTGTTACAAGAAAGCGTATAATGATCTGCTGGAAACTGGACGGTGCCATAATTGCAAGCACCAGAACATGGGCCACACAAGCACGGTTGATGCTGCTATCGACTCTGACGCGCTGCATAATTTCCATACGATGCTGACTGCAATGCAAACGATATGTATAAGGGCGTGTTGGAAGCACGGTATCTGGTGCAATGCAACTGACAGAAACAAGCCATCTAGGGTACATGGTACAGCCTGTAGTCTATGTGACTCTTGGAATATAACGTAGAGCCTCACATAGTGATACAGTGGATCAGTGGCAGAGATGACAAGTGTGCGTGATGGTCCTTTCTCCAACATAGCTTAACAGTTTTACTTATTTGACAACAACCTCAGAATGAGGCGAGCGCTTGGTGCGAAAGACCGTGTGCGCCATGACAGTTGGCAGATACAGCCATGAAGGGTGCGAGGTACTGCAAAATACACTCTAGCTTGGAGTGCAGTTGCACACTTACAGTACATAGGACGACAGATCAGACAAGATGTAGTTCAAGAGGAGAAACGATGAGGTCAATATTGTGATATAACATGGCACAGAATACGGCAGCCACCTAACTCTGCAAATTTTGAGTCCAGCCAACTACCCGGACCAAACAGCATTGGTGTCTTGTCTTATCTGTTGTATCTTTGCTGTCGTTGTTTGTGTTTTCCTTCTCTCGTGTCTGCGTGTTCGAGTCTTGGTCTTCCTGTCGTTCCTTACTTGTTCCCTTGTCGTGCTGACTTTCTCGTCCTCCACAAATCACCAAAGCAAACTTTTCAAAGGGGACGAACATGCACAACCATGCGCCGGGCGCCTCAGAGAAGGGCTGCTTGCCCCCTCGTTCCTCGGAAAATGCTGATATGCGTGTTCTCGGGTCCGGAAAGCAAAGTACCCAGGGACTCTGAAGAATACGACGTAGATTCACGCGGTTCTGGCTGCGACTAGCTGTGTGCTTGGTCATCCATGGCCTTTATTGGGGCCTAAAACAGCACGGAAGCGACACCCTTGCACTGAATGAAGCCCTATAAAAGCCAGGATATCACTTCAACAGGCTCATGCTTATGTGCTTTGTTGATCCCCTGATTTCCTAGAAGGCAGACCTCAAGTACGATTCTAAAGCACGTCAACTCCGACCTAAACGCTCTTCTGTCTCTCGTTGCTGTAAGCTCAGGAGCCGCGATGAGATATGCAGGGAAGCTAACCTGAGATGGTCTTCGAAAGGCTTATGCCGAGATTCGTGACAGACTTTTTGCCAAGACAGCGGGCATGTTTCAAGTCGAGTGATATCTGCGACATTAGGGTGTCGATGGCTGATAAAGACATAGGTAAGAGACTGCAACCCTTTGAAGCCGTAGCCGTTACAGCCAACGACAAATGCCCTAAACAGAGACTGGCAACAAGGCCTGCAAGAGTAGATCATCAAATTGAGCGAGGGTCAACTCGCCAGATGTAAACTCAAGGCACCAAGAACATCGGCGCTGAGCTGGCAGTCGTGGAAGCGACTGCCTGCCCTCTATGAAGGATCCTTGCGCAACGTGCGTCATCTAAGTTGCAAGGTGGTTTGCCATCCCAGCCGGCAAGTGGCACAGATGCCGCAGCCCATGACGAAGGCCAGGGAAGGATCCCAATATCCTGCGAAGTCCAAGAAGTTCAGCACCTGCTGCTTCACAAGAGCACTTGCTCAAAGTGGACAGACTGAACCTTCGTGGTTTGTTGCTCCCGCGCCTTGGCTTGGGAAGTCATGCCGCTGGCGCCGAGGCCCAAGGCGAAGATGATGCCCGAGCACAAAGGCGAGACGAACCTGACATTCTCTTGGGTACTTGGGAACCCCCGGAGTAGGCAAAGCCCCCCCCTTACTTCTTTAAGGAGACAGGCTGGTGGGCCCCAAGAGACTGCAGGTTGGGGTCGGACTGTCCGACTTTCGGAGTGATGGGCTCCACGCGCTCTGCCAGGTAACTTCCGTGGCTTTGTGGGCAGGAGGACGCTCAGTGCCACAAGGGCAAGGGAGGAGAGCAGGGCGAAAATCGGAAATTCCCACCTCAGCTTCTCACTGAGGTCAAAAACAAGGTATGGGACAAAAAGAATCCCTCCTGGGGCACCTAGAACTGCAAACCGACTTGCTGCTGGATTGAACGTAAGCTGGATGTCGCAAGGAGGCTGTACATGAAGCTGCCCTTCATTGCCTCCATTGTAACCGGTCCAAGCTACTCCGGTGGCCATTGCGTCGGCGCGATCTGCGAGTTGTACCTCAATGTTTCGGGCTTGTGCCCAACGACAGCCGCTGAACAAAGCACCGGCCATTACGAAGCCTTGTGAACTGCTGTTTCGAACCGCCTTTAGTTCAGTGTGGCGACCGCAGGGCGGATCCACGACCCCTGAACCTCAACGCCTCAAGAAGGGAAAAAGGAACGTGGACTAAAAACCCACCCAGAAGAGAGAGGCCCCGGCGCCCTCCTGCTAATGACAACTGCTCCGCCAAGCGGCTCCACATTGTATGGTCTGATCGCGTGGCGGGTGACCTTGCACACTGCAACAGACTCGTGTTCGGGAACTTACGATGTTATTTTCAAGTTGCTGGAGATGAGACGGTTAGTGACCGCCACCTTCAGAAGCAGCATTGCAACAACGCTAATCTTGGTGACTCAAGACCATGCTTAGAGCCCCAGGCCAATCAATCTCCCACAACTTCAGAAGTAAGGCTGTGTGGAACCAAGGCGCCAGGACTGTGATCGCTGCTACTGCCATAAATGTAGGCACCGCAATCCTGAATTTTGGGGAAGGACTCACTCCACACAAAATTACCCCAATCACGTGGACACGAGCACTGAGGACCCTCTCGCGACACCGCGAACGAAGCATCTCGAGAGAGACATGCGCAGGACGTGTTTCCGACTTGCCGACGTGCCGGTCAGTGCAGGCACACGCTTTGCGAACAAAAATGAGGGCACCCTGACCACTGTCATGCTGCTCTCAACTCATCATGGCCTGCAGGAGGCCTTTCAACAGAACTTTGTGCCTGTGGGTTTGGTTGCTGTGCACGTAACAGTGGTTGGCTTGCTTCAAGGAGTGTCGGACGTTCTTGAGCGTTGGTTCGGGTGAACAACTTTCACTTCAGCCCTTTTGATTACAACGGCCCTTTGTTCAGTTCAGCATCATTGACACCTTGCTTGAGCCGGGCCAATGTTAAGCAGCAGCCAGTGCGCTTCATCGGAAGTAGTCACTTTGAGTCGCCAGTAACTCCAGCCGTAAACTCCAGAGGGAAAGCACCGGCAGTCGAAATGTCTCCCGCGCCCTGAAGTCTCATCGACTGCCGACTGCCTAAGCCTCCGAACCACATTCACGCCGGGCTGCCAGCTCCGCAGCGACAGCCGGGGCAGGCCACAAATGCCGTGTCCCGAAGTGCAGCCCTGTGAGCAGGATGCATTTCGAGCGCATCTTGTGCTTCTATGGTTCGGTGACAAAAGACGACATCAAAGGGGCAGACGCGTCGTGAGGCGCTGTGAGGCGAGGCCTTGCCAGCTCGAGTGCCGATGCCCACGCAAATGCCTGCCGAAGGACTCGAAGGACTCTGCAGACACCCTTTGAGATGAGACCCCTCCACGCCTCCCAAGATGTACTGGAAGATATTCAATCGGGGCACCTGAACCGGAAAAACTCCCAGCAAAAAGTGCAAAGTGGAGCGATCCTGTGAATTCAAGAAGCACAGGAGGCTTGTGCAGCGGCTTGGAACTTGGCCTTCGGGCGGGTTTGCGCTTTGGGAGCAGTACTGCCATGGCTTCTGAAATAGCCCCGGGCACGTTCGGGAAGGAGAAATCCCAATTCGCGGCCAGGTCAATCCTTAGCACGCTGGACATGTACAGGTCTGGTAGGATCCATAGCAGGTCTGCTCAACTGGCAGCTGCCGTCGTGGTTGTGTGTTGGTTGACAGCTTCCCTTGAAACTTCTATGCCACTTCTCTTGTTCGACATGGCTCTGCTCACGTGGGATGACGCAGCAACAAGGAAGCATGAGTCCTTGTTATAGCTAACGCGCGCCTTAATGACCATGGGGGTTTGGAAGGTTTTTGTGTTTTTTTTAAAGGCTTCCCTGGTTTGGGGGGTGGGGTGGGGTGGGGGGTGTAATGACGTCCACTTCGCCACCATCCCGATGAACATCATCAATATGCAGGCCATCATCCATCATCATCCTGCCTCGACACACAAACCCTGAAAAGCACTGTATTTACACATCATCGACACATCATCAATCATCATCATCACCATCATAATCATAAAACTTCCTGTGTGTTCCGTCTGTCGACGAACCTTCGTCGGTTGGCAGACGCCAGGAACAACAAGAAATTTATGAAAAAGAGGCCGGCCGCATCATTCGCTTTGGAAGGTTTCAAATCTCCCACTGGGGCCCGTGCTTTCGTGCTTCGGCACACAAAACCCTGGCAAAAACGGTACTTTGAAAGCGTTCGAAACAAGCACAAAGTGCACACAACCCGCATTTGCCGTGTTTTTGCAAATCCTACGCACCCATGGACCGTGCCAAAACCACATGGTCATTAAGGAGCACGTTGCCTCGTTATAGCTCTGAAGAAAACCACAGGACACATCAACCAAATTTTTCAGCCCACGAAACGCACTGCGTACATTCATCTAGCAGAAGGTGGTCCGGTCGGAGCAGTGCATAGACGTCAAACAAAGACTGTCGCCGATGCGCCCCTGTTCGAAGGCAAGCTGCGAGTAAACTCACGGCCCCTTCAGACTCTTGAGCGGAGGCTCCAGCCGCCCAGGAAGAGGCCCGTCAGAAACAGAAGCTTCCACAGCTGCCCATCCTCTTGCTGGACAGCTAGATGAGTCAAAAGGCATCTTGCTCCTTGTTTTACAGAAAACATTCTACTGGGTTGCATCCTCTCGACCACCAACCACACACGATTCAATCCGGGCATTGGGCGTACCTTGACATTTGCCGATGGACACCCCAGTCCCACGCTGCTTATGACGACCCCAGCATCGCAGCAGCGCGGCAAGCCGTCCTTCACCGGTTCGCACTTCGTAGCTCCCCTCACAAAAGGGCCGACGATTCCCGAGATCCCAGTGATCTTTCCGTCAATGAGGTAGGCCATTGCGGCAGACCTACGGAAGAAAGGGCTGAAGAAGCGACAACAGGGCTTCGTTATCTGTTTTGGTGTTTGCTTTGCACAAAAAATGCTAGTCACACCAGCCCCGCTCATTGTCGCCTTCATCAGAGCAACTCGAGACGGAATTTTGCTTATCGGAACTGAGGCTGCAATGGAGAGGACCGCAGCCATCCCTGGGCCCTAAACCTGAACTATTTTGAATGAGCCAGGTCTCTGAACGAATTCCACCAGCTCCAACATTGGGGAGGAAAATTGAAGGGAGTGGCGACTGCAGGAAGTCAATCCAAATAGAGAAGGTAACATGAGAAAACGACCGTAATATCCAAGGGTACCTGAGCTCTGCTTACTGGGGGGCTGGAAACTGACCGATCGGGGATTATGCTGGCTGCCGCGTTTCCGTGGGTCCACAGAAAGGCAGGCCCCCCAAAAGGGAAAGCGGCGATGCAGAACCGACACGAAGCAGCATCTAGTGCCGTCTCAGAGCCCCAGTGAGCTGGCTGATGTTGGTGCCTCAAAGATCCGTGGACCCCAAAACCCTGAACCTTCCCTGAGCCCTGGACTGGCTAGAAATGTTGTAAAGACAGGTGGCATGCCAACCATAAGGCCTCCGACACCTGCCAGATTGGGGTTTCGGATGCTTCGGTTTAGGATTCAGGAGTGTGCGAGCTCTCTGTACATGAAAAGGCTGCGTGAAGATAGCAACTGTTGTAAAGTATTTTCTTTTGAAGATGGTCAACCTCAATCCCTAGGCCATCCTAGACCAAGTCTCGCAACTACCTCTTTCGGTGTTGCTCTCTTACGTGGCTCCCTGTCTCTTCCCTCACAACCACTTCGGCCTGACTCCACTGGAGTGAAGAGGGTGCGCTCGTTCCAAGGTATGGCTGCCATGGCGTGGGACTGAGGACCTCGAGGCTCCGAGCTGGCCCGCCTCTCAACCCGGGCTGCGGGCCAGGAAGTGGACGTCCCACGAAGTATGTCTGTGTACTGATGTCTCATAAAACAACCCTCTGCAAGCCATTGCCACATTGCCCCCTGCAGGGCTCTCTCGTATGGGTCATGCGAAGTCGCGACTCTCATGCCGCCTGAAGCCACTTCCTCGCCACCCCGGGCCGCGCTCGTGCCCGTCACGTGCCTGCTTCCCACGCCATCTTTTTTTGCTGGACTCTCACAAACTGGGCAGTCGAGGGTGCCGGGGGCCCTTCTGTCTGGCACGAGGGCGGCTGTGTGGCTTTGAGAGTCGTTTCCCGTTTCCATGTTGCGCATCGCCTGCAAAGCGTGAACCCTCCAAAGTCGGCGATTGGGTCCGAGCTGCTCCCACAGCGTGTCGCGTAAGCTTGATGAAGCCGCCCTTGAGTCCGGGCTGCTTTTGCTTTGTTTGTGTATGGGCGGGGTATGTGACTGCGACGCACATTTAACAAACTAGACCTTAAACAGTCCAGACCTTCCGCCTGCAATGCCTTTGCATGTCCCGTGCAAAAGCCGAGCGATGCTCGATGCTCGATGCTCGCCGCTTCCAATCATGCAAGGCTGGATTATCGCATCTTTCGCACCTTTCGGAAACAAAATTTGAAGTATTCTGAAGATACACTGTCGAGTCTTAGTTACTCCAAGTGGGGTACTACCACGTGTGAAGACTAAGAAGGGCTATGCGGCGTATGGCGATGGGACATATGCACTGCTGAACTGCTGCACCGCTACACATCAATCCTTAGAAGCTTTGCATATGCCGCACTCTGCTAAAAGCAAAAGGGCGCTGCATCTGCAGGCTTAAGGTCGTCGTTGGTGCAGCCATCGCTTAGCAACCCGGATGTGACTCTAGTCAGACCACTTGCACCTTTCAAGCTGGCATATCCTGCATCGGAAACCGATTGCATGCAAAGCAACAATCTAAGAATGTTTTTGAAGGGCCCAGTGCGCGAAAACTCGAGATGCAAAACAGCACGAATCCCGCAAACACACTCTGGCTGTTCTGGGCACGCAGGAAACGAGGCAGAACTGACAATCCAGCATTTGTCGGCCGATCGCAACCCACACAACTTCGAACCCCTGCAGGGATTTCTTCTTAAGAAGCTACCGCGCCTCAAAGGTTGGAGCCATTTCTTTTCCCAGATGCATGGGATCATTCGGAGTTTGCATCGAACGATGCGGGCGGCGGAAGACAAGCAAACGAGCTTGGTGCTGGTTGGATAACGATCCACAATCTCTAAGAATCTAGCAATCTGATGGCGTCGGATTGAAGTCGATTAGTGCTTCGCACCCCAAGACTCTAACTGTTTTTACCTGTTTGAAGGTGATCAACACAATCATCGCCACCATCGCCACCACTATCATTATGATATTGTTGCTGTGATATTATGACCCAGACCATCATCACACCTTCATCAACAATGTACACGAATCACCATTTCCATCATCTTCCCACCATCAACACCAAACAAGAATGGCACGAGCACACGAACCTTCACCACGACTACCACCACCACGACGACGACTAATCCTACGACGACGACAGCTGCTCCTGATACTACTCCTACTACTGCTACTGTTTCTGCTTCTGCTGTCGCTACTGCTGCAACTGCTGCTACCAGCACTGCGACTACTACTGCCACTGCGACCACTACAGTACTACGACCACTGCGACAACTATTGCAACTACTAAGACGACGACTACTACGACTCCTACGACTGCTGAGATGACTACTGCCACGACGACTGCTACTTCGATTTCTAAACGAAGCGACGACGAGATGACAACGAGGACCAGGACGAGTCCGGCGACGAACACGACGAGGAGACGAGAACGGGTACAACGGTACAACTACTGTCTCACTGCTACAGCTACTTACTGCTCCTTATGCCAATGCGATTTCACGAGTCTTCTTTACTTCGAGTGCCATTGATTTTCGACAATTCGTGACCCACGTCTCTGCCACCCATCGGCTTTCCAACAAGTCTCGATGCTGCGTCGCAATATCCGCCGCCCCTGCTACTTGGAGAGTACCCGTACAAGGCAAGGGCACAAGGCTCAGATGCGTGAGGCCACATCCATGATTTCATGACCCTGCTCCCTCTCGCAGACTCTCAGCCACCTGAAAGGTTTCCTGCACCAGCAGCCAGCCCAGCACATTGCGGAGGAGATAAGTCACTGCGCGGAGGTCTTGGGATCCCGTGCCACGTCGCAGCTGGTTCTCCCAACTGGCCAAACGCAGTATCACTTTTCCCCCATCCGCTGTGCAATGGAGGGGCCACTATTGAATTCTGCGCTGAACGCGCGTGTGGGAGAAGAAGGGTGAAGACCTGGTCGCAAGTTGCAAAGATGAGACCGAACATGCCAGTTGCAAATTTGTCATTAGCTTTCTATGATTTCTACATCTTGATGCTGTCTTCAACGCCCCGCATTGGCTCCATTCTTCCCTGCCTCAGTAACTCTGTATAGCCGAGGCGAAGTGATGCCGCTTTCGAAATCAAAGCGACACAACGATCAAAATTCGATGGGCTCAGCACTTGAAACCAAGAAACGATATCGACTTCCTGGCGAGAGCTCCAAAAACCCTCACTCCCGTCATGTTGTACCTAAGTATCTTCATCCAGGCAACCTTCGTGCCCCCAAACCCATCGAGCACTTGGCACAAAAAGTTCGCACTCCTGTACCCCGAGCATCATCTTGAAATCATAATCCCAGCAGATTGCACCAGCATTGCAACACAATGCATTCACCCAACACGGCCTCACCGGAGAATCTGAATCCCACATTATCGTCCCATTGCTGATTTAAGCTCAAGTGCCAGCTCATCCAAAGCACCTTTCACTGGTGCCTGATGTAGCGGACCCAGCAAGCAAGCAAGCAAGCAAATGGCTTGTGCAAGGCATGGTTGACAGGTTGGCAGCGCAGTCGGTCGATCAAGTTCGAAAGGGTTCACATCCCACACCTTTGAATCCCTGTAAAGGGTGCTTCCCACAGGATCACAAGGGGCGGAAGATGCGGGGATTTCCACGGATGCAAAACGACATGTGACACACTGCTCGCTTCACCGAACAACAAAAAACATATGGAATCTTCAGCTCAAGTAAAGCAACGATAAACCATTCGAACAACGAAGCTTCCATGCCGTCAGCCCCGAAACATACTCTTGAGACTCAAGTTTGTTGTAAATTCGACCTTTACGCATGGGGAAAGAATTTCATCTTCGGGAAACTGAATGAAATTTGTCAAACTCGGTTTTCGTCTGGTCTATATGAGCGGACGGAGAAGGCCAACGACCTGACCCCATTCCTCGACCCTGGACACAGCCAACCTCTACTTCAAACAAGAAACGCGCGCCAGCTTAGGGCAACGCAATGCTGCTCGCCATGTTCGGGGCGTCGTTGCCGCTTTGACAACGATAACATCATGCTCATCATTCTCGGCTCGGATGTGCCAACAGCCCCTGGCCACAGCAGCTTCTTCCTTCAAACTGCACTGACAGGCTCCGGACCGGACAAGAACCGGTGAACACGGTCGACATAACACTGTACAGATCTTTCCTGCGTGCTGACTTTAAGCTTGCATGTCCGATCGCAGAGCGAAGCATTTTCCTGACATTGCGGGCAGGCTCTGTGGGGCTTTTAACACAAGCCTCGCCCGCCTTTCTCTGCATCCCCGGCTCCCCGATACTCCAAGTGGCTTCAAGGGGGCCGGGAGTTGCGGCTCCTGGGCAAAACTTCCAAGGAAGCGTGCCGAGGGCTGAGGGCGGTTCTGCTCGAGCTTCCACAGACCTTCAAGCAGGAGTCTCCAAAGTGGCATTCGTTCGTTCCTCCATTCTTTTTCGTTCGTTTTCATGGGCCACGTCAGACCTTGCGGCTGTTGGCCGCTATGACTTGAAAATTCTGCGACTAGCTTGAAGGCGGGAAGCCTACGTAGCGAAGAGAGGAGCAGCCGCTTCCAAGTCCATACCAGACTCATGACCTACGGGGTATCCCCAAAACAGGACCTACAAGGGACCTGGCGTCCGAGCCGAACGGACCCGAACTTCAAAGATCCTTTAACCACGACGAAAGGACGTGAGACGTGAGCCCTTCTTGCCGGAAGTCGCGACCTGGACTCAGACCGCGAAAAAATGAC
Source organism: Symbiodinium sp. CCMP2592 (assembly GCA_905221615.1). Classification (NCBI taxonomy): domain Eukaryota; class Dinophyceae; order Suessiales; family Symbiodiniaceae; genus Symbiodinium; species Symbiodinium sp. CCMP2592. The sequence continues at coordinate 32,644 of CAJNDT010000847.1, forward strand.
GACATTCTCAAACTCATACTGGGAGGCAAAACCCGCGGTGAACCGATCCACGACATGGACCTGTACACTTCAAACAAGTAGTGATCATTAGAATAAACCGCACAGGTCTTCGCCAAAAGTTGTAACTGGAATTTGGGATTTTGATGGGTTTCGCGAGCTGACTTCGATGGAGTCTTGAAGTCGCTTCGTGCTGTGCTGCGCGTCGTAGGAGGACCCCAAGACCGAAAGCTGAAAAGATCCGGCTTGAACCTCGTCTCCGCTACGGCTGGAAGCACGGAGTCAGGCTGCAGACCCGAAGACACATCACATAGTAGCAGATCGCAAATTGAGTGGACTGCAGCCGTTCCCAATGCTTGTCCCAGTCGAGGTGAGGACTACCCCAGAGAAAACTCGTCACACATTTCTAGCGTGACAGCAGCTGTTGCGAAACGAGGCATTCCTGTTGGGTTTCAAGTATCACGACAGCCAAAAGATCGTCGTTCAACAGCTAGCAGCTAGCGAGTTGAATGTGCCAACATACGATCTCAATGCTGCACGAGACTTTTCTGCGAAGTACCATGCTAACCTTCTTGGGTCCCTGCCGAATGTCCTGCTGGACGGACACGACTCGAAATGATAAGCTAGATCCGAACCTCAATGCCTCGTTTGCAAGGTGCAACCGACTCTGCACACGAGAGATCGTCGCGAAAGGAAAATTCTTGCCAGCGATCGAGCGAACAGGTAGGACGAGGAGTTTTGCAGCTGTAGCTCAACATGGTGCTGCTGATACTACTACTACTACTACTACTACTACTACTACTACTACTACTACTACTACCACAGTCGTCTACGACGACCACGAGGACCACCACGACGACTACCATCACCAATACGACAAAAAAAAACCGTTCCGGCACGGCAAAGAAGAGAAGAGGAAAGCACAGCTGTTGCATCTGGTCTCACACCCACACTCGATCGTTCCCACTGGCCTCAACATGCTATGATCTACGAACGAGCTGCTACCGGGAAGGAGACTGTTCGGCGCTGGCCGAAGGCTGTGATCTGGAATTGTATGGGCACGCACCGACGGGCTGCCCTCCCCAAAGCTTGCTCAGCCAGAAGCCACGGCCCCGAAAATGTGATGGAGCTGACCGCTCCAGACGGAAGAGCACATGTGCTGAGAGCTCATGAAAACTCGTACATACTGCTGCGGTCGGCACCATGACTGCAGCTGGGACCGGTTCTGCCGGGAAAGTGAAGCCTCAGGTGCAGCGATTACAACAATACCCCTCAAAGCGGCATGTAGACTCCTGCTGGTGTGAAGTTTGCTGCCGATGCTAGCAAAGTTTTGCAAACCTGACATCCAGCAATCTATCAAGCAACACAGCAAGAGAAGATACGGATGGGACTAACATGCACATGTCGTGGTCGCGGCCCTGTTGCTGACAACCCAATCTTGGACTGACCTTTGGCCCGAAACTGGAGTAACATAGATTGGGCCTTGCAAACCTAACGGGTTTGAGGTATGAGACTGAGACAGGGAACTCTGTTCTCAAAATTGCATAAGAGGTCCTGAACCCCACAAATATCCCATAAATCTGGCCATCTAGGAGCATGCTGTGGTGATGATGCCTTCACTCACAGAGAGGCTCCAATGGCATGTGCCAGCACCTGCCAAAGTCGAACTGCGACAACGACCCACCAAAAAAGCCAGCGTAGCAGACTTGCCGCGGATTTTTGCAATTTTGATTCGACGGCATTGCTGATTGCTATGCTATGTTTGAGGCTTGGAGACCGTGAACCTCCGGGAATTGAGGAAGTAAGAATACGAAGTGAATCAACACAGCTGCAGAACAGGGCCCCTGGAACAGTCCGACAAACCGGTGAGTGTTCACTGGCACTGGTGCAAGATCCAGTCTGCCTCGTTAGCTCTCAAAGCGAGAAGTGGGCCGTGGTGTTCAGGCCATAAGCTTTTCGCCTTGGCATTGACAAGGAACATAGCATTTCGACAGAGCACACGTCCCAGCGACAAGCTCTCCAAACAACGAAGTTCTTGTCCGAGTTACAAAAATCACATTGCCGTCTCAGTCAAACTTTGACCAAACTCCAAAGCATTCTGTTGGCCATGCCATCGATGGTCAAAACTACCTCGTCGTTTACTTCTTTGCTGCTCGGTGGCGGTGGCATGGCACGTCGCTGACGCGCCTCGAAGCAAAAGACTTCAAGAAACTTCATGAATATAAGTTGTCGAGAAGCACTTGGTAATCATGTCTTGCTTTGGAAAAACTGGTCCGACATCTTGGCAACGGCGAGGACCCTCTGAGCCGATGCAAAGTAACCGGAGCAGCAAACGCAATCTGACGCTGAAAACTCATTTTCAAATCACCAACCGGCTGTCGGGCATTATGATACCCTGCTCACTGAGCCAACTCCCTTCCCGAAGCCTACCGTGAAAAACAAAACCACTGCGGCTCCAACCGGAAGTCGACATGCGGGTCTGGAAGCAACACCTGCCAAGCCACACTGGCATGCCAAACCGACTGAAACTAGGATTTTTCATAGACGGCGCTGCTTCTGTCAATTTGTACATCGCTACTTTCGGCTTCATCATTCCCCGCTAAGACCGCTAAGACGCTAAGATACCATTATTGTTATGCACTCCGCAAGGCCTGGCACACCATGGACTGCCCTTGCCCAATGCAATTCTTAGTTGATGCTGTCGTTTTTCGGCACACTGGCCCGCACCTTAGAATGGGGCTCTGCCTCCAAGGCAAGCCCAGAAATCTTGCCATGTGGAGACCACACGCCTTCTTTTCTTCCAGATACACCAGCAGTCGGTGTTGTTTTTCGACCAATCATCCACAACCATGTGCCATGTTTTGTGTGCAGCTTGGGCCTGTGGCTCTGCCACCAAAGCAAGAATCCAAAGGACGACTGCAAACAGCGCTGTAAAAGCTAATGTACATGACATTCCGGCAAACTCCTCCACGGTGTCTTCCGCTGCGGTGGCAACTGCTGGGAGGCTATCCTGAGCCCCCTACAACCACATATACTCGTGCGTGCTCGCCATTGCATGCGACATCGCATCTGCGCATAGTCACCACATACTGCTGAACACAAAGTTGGTTTCCTCACAAGCCTGCTCCCGGTAAAGGTAGAGCAGTGCTCAAGTCAACCGGGCAAGCCCAGTCGTTGGCCGCAGTAAAGATACCGCACACCGGTCACCCGTGTGCCGATGGTTGTACCTGCATTGCTTGAGGGGCTGCGGCTCGGGGTTGATCTCGTGGCACACCCAGCAAACCCAACTGCTTAGTCCCACAGCTTCCCTGTCAGGACGGGCATATGCTCCGGGCACGGAACAAACTCGTCATAAAATCGAAGTCCGGCCAGACCTCGAAGATAGGTCTGCCTGACAAGATGCTCGGCTGGTAAACGAAAGCACGCCTGCGGCGTCTGGCCAAAAGTAGCATCTGCTGCGAGGCAAAAGGGCGCGTGCCCCCGCGCCGTGCCCGGGAGGGCCCTTCACTCTCATTGCGAGGGCGTACATGCGTGGCCGTGGCTCTTCGCCTCTAGATACGATAACGGCAGAGTTGAGCAAGCCTCAGACGGAGCGACGTGAGTCAGCCTTGTGATGAACAGATTTCTTCCTCGCAGCTCTGGCTTTTCAATTGTAGTTTTGCTCTTTCGGGGCCGCCGGAACTGTGTCACTCTAGGCCCCTGTGTTGGTCGCGTGCTTCCCTGAACTCCGCCGAGTCCTCCGTGGAACGACCGGCATTCGTGCGCTCCAAAGCCATGGTCGAGGCAGGGGACGTCTACGGAGCACACCTTTAATGAGACCCGGCAACAGAGTCGGGTGGCTCCACCCTTTGGTACCGAGGTCTATCATCATGCGCGTTCCATCGGGCGCGACGGCCTGCTGCCAGGTGGTGAGGGCGGACCTCGTTTGACTGTCCACTGGGTGATAGACCCCGATCAGGAGGACACGACCTCTGGTTTCAGGCGAAGCTCCACGGCCATAGTCGCGTCCAACCCGCGTCGGGGTGTGGTGCCACCGATGGATGCGTGCTAACAAGTCGCGTGCCAGCTGAATGTATACTTCAAATCCTGCAAGATGTCAAGCGAAGCTTGCCGATTGCGACGGTACCCGGCTAAGTCTTCCACGGTGCACCGTTCTAGGTGGACGATAGGGTACCACAAGAGTGGTTGCGGCTCCACATCAAAAACGTCAGGCACAAAATACCTCCTCCCTATGGAAGTGGTGAAGCTCGCCCACCGATGTGACTTGAAGGTGCCGCACCAAAGATGCTAGGCCCACGTCCCTGTCAGGCGGTATTTTACGCCTGGAGTTCCATTGTTTCCTTCCACGACTCTGCTCATCCTTCAGGGTGGTGGCACAGCCAGCGTTCTGTTTGGTCGACCGCGGTCGCAAACCCGCTTCCTTCCTCCATTGCAAGCAATACACGCTCGCGGTTTGCCATCCTCAATGCACCTGAGGACAGTGGCTGGGACACGGGGGCTCCGGCATTACACAGGAGCGTAGTCAAGCAAGCACGCGACCAGCGCACACGCCCAGGGTAGCCCGTCTCTTAGAAAATCCAGTTGTAAACGGACACAGGCGAGCAGAGTTACCCAAGCAATCGCACAACGCCCTGTTTCACACTGTGCCCAAGTCTACCGTGTCCGGACACACAGCGAGCCCAGGCGCTGCTGCCCACCACCAGTGCTGAGGCAACCTACAGCTTTCAGCTGTGCTCACTTGAGCGCAAATTGATGTGGAACATGAATTACGACTTCATGCATAAAACATATGCCTCACGCCCACAGCCTATATGCACACAGCACTAGTACTTGTAGTACGAGTAATACGAACTACTCGTACTGGTAGTACCGGTAGTGCAAGTAGTACTAATGGTACTAGTAGTCCTAATAGTTCTAGCAATACCAATAGTCCTAGTGTACTAATAATACTAGTAGTACTAATAGCACTAGTAGTCTTAGTAGCACTATCTGTACCACCATGTGGCTGTACATAGTCTGCGGGCTGTGCTGTGAGACTTGTGTGCTTTTTGCATGTTTCTGTAAGTCGTGTTCCATAACATCTTTGGCTCAAGTGAGAACGGCTGAAAGCTGCACGTTGCTTCGCTTAGCCTCGGCACAAGATGTGCGCAGCAACGCCTGGAGTAGACGTTCGGCCTGTCACGGCCGTTGGACGACGCTTTGGGCACAAGGACAAAAAAAGGGCAACGCACGATTGCATGTGCAACTCGGGCTGCTCGTGACCCTTCACAATTGGGGGCTGTTCTGGAAAACGTACTTGGCCGTGGCCTCGAAGGCACACTTGCCGCGCGAGTTGAGGCCGTGGTTTTGAGTGACGTGGGAGCCCTTCGGCCAGCGCTCCGGCCATGAGCATCGAAGTCGCGGGCCCGGTAGGGGTGGACCCGTCACCGCGGAAAGCCTTCGGCCGATGAGCTCTAGCGAGCCAGTCGCGGACTACCGCATGCGGTGCGGGTGTCAAGGCTGGTTGTGGCCTTGAAGGCGCACCAGGCCGAAGCGTCGAGGATCTCGAGAAGCTCATCACTCAGGCTACTCTAGTTGCAGAGGAGTACACCAAGCTACCTGGCACCCCGCGCGGATGGTGCGACTCTCCGGACCAGCTTCTCCATGGCGGCAGTCTCGCTCGACGCCGAGGATTGCGATGAGCTGGAAAGGGAGATTAGCTGCTTGGGCGCATTTATCCTCGCCTTGGCCGGTAAGACTAGCTCCGACCCAGACAAGGTGTGGAGTACGCCGTCCTCAGTGCCGGCAGGCGCCGTCCGGAGTAGGGCTCTCGCCCTCGCCCTTGGTCGTTCACTTGCTTTCGGTCCTGGAGCCGTCTTCTTTTCAGGTTGTCATTCCTGAGGCCTGGGGCGGAGGTGACTCGCCTTTGTAAGGTCCCGTTTGTCCAGAGTTAGAGGCCCTTGAGCCTGCCTTTCCGGACGACCGGCTCGAGCCTCAGCCGCGAGACTCGCACATGCCGCGCGAGAAGACCCCACCCGAACACCGCCAGGCAATGCGGGAATCCTTCGCCCAACTGGAACATGAGCTGGAGAGCTTGCAAGAGCAGCCCTTCAGAGCTAGGGTTCCCGTGTGACCGACTCCGAGTTGGAGATCGGCCCACCTGCGCGTGAGTTCGACGGGCGCCTCGTCTCGGGCGCTCGAATTTGCGGAGTTCGAGGCCGCTCAAGCGCGCCCCATGGCAAGACTCGAGCGAAAGCTAAGGAGCGAGCACAGCCGGCGCAAACGCGAGCCGAGGATAACCATGCCGAGCAGCGGTAGCCGTGCACCGGGAGGTCCCGCTGGCACCTGGCCCCCTGCCGACGCGATAGAAAGGGTGGAGGCACCGCTCTAAAGATTCAGGACGTAGGTGTGGCTAGGGAGGCATGGAAGCGCGTGGAGTGGGATCGTTTCCTGTGACCACAGTGTGGTGCAGACTGTGTACAGTTTTGAACCTAGACCTCGCGCCGTAAGTGCCAGGAAAAGGTACAGGGCTGAGAGCAGTCTCTGTTTTGGAGGGCTGTCCGGTAGGTCTAGATTTTGCTCTCCGGCCGCCCGCTGTCTCCTAACGACACTCCCGTGCTCTCGACTGAGCGGCGAATGTGACTGTACATAGTCTGCTGGCTGTGCTGTGAGACTTGTGTGCTTTTTGCATGTTTCTGTAAGTCGTGTTCCATAACACTTTTGGCTCACGTGAGCACGGCTGAAAGCTGTACGTTGCTTCGCGTAGCCCGCGGCACAAGTTGTGCGCAGCAACGCCGGGAGTAGACGTTCGGCCTGTCACGTCGGTTGGACGATGCTTTGGGCACAAGCATGAAAAGAGGGCAGCGCACGATTGCTTGTGCAACTCTGGCTGTCCGTGACCCTTCACAACCAGTACTAGTAGCACTAGCAGTAGTACTTGCAATCCAGTAGTACAAGTAGTACTACTAGTACTAGTATTTCTAGTCGTACTTGTAGTACTGGTAGTGTTATTAGCAGTACTTGTAATACTAGTAGTACCAGTGGTACTAGAAGTACGGCGTCCTTAGTTGTAACTGTACATAGTCTGCGGGCTGGCTGTTGTGCTGTATGCTTTTATGCATGCTCTTCTGTAATTCGTATTCATAACATTTTTGGCTCAAGTGAGCACGGCAGTGTGTCGTTGGTAGCTTCTCGTTGCCGCGACGCAATTGCGCGCAGCCCGTCCTGGGCGGACGTTCGACCTGTCACGGTCGTTGGACTTTCTGCTTGGACGGAAAACGAGGGTGCGTGCTGCCCCTTTGGGTTTCCGTTCTCCACAATTGGGGGCTGTTCTGGGAAACGGCCACCCAGGCGGCTGCTGCGCCGCAATCTTTTAACGTGGCCTCGAAGGCGCGCTTGTCGTGCGCCTTGAGGCCGTGGTCCTGTGTGGCACGGGGCTCTCTCCTTCGCTAGGCGACCATGAGCGCTGAGGTCGCAGGTCAGCCGGAAGGAGCCACGTTGCTGAGGTGCATCGAGGATGGGTCAGTGGAGTACCCGGAGAAGATGCCCTTTATGTACTGGCTCCGTTGGCGTAAGGAAACGGGGTCCCGTCCCACCAAGAAGAAGGACGGACGATCCACGACGCTAGCAGATGAACAGCGTCTGTGGAAGGAGACGATGGAATTCCTCTACGACAACTTCGATGCCGAAGAGGAAGAGGAAGAAGATGAAGAGGAAGATGAGGAAGCTCCAGCTGCGGAAGCGGGCCCGGGTGCTCAGGATGGCGATCCGGGCCCCAGCTCTGAAGAGCTTCTGCCGGAGGCCGGGGTACCGGCTCCGCGTCCTGCCGCTGCGCCGGCGGACGTGGCCGAGACGGCGCGCCGTGTTGGTGCGCTTGCTCTCTCGCCGGTGGCCGGCGGCCCGGCCCGTTCCGGGCCTCCCTCGTCTGCTGGGACGGGTGGTCCCGTCACGGCGGAGACCCTGCAGGCGGACCTGCGGGAGCTCTACCGTCCCGACCAGGAACCGGTCGCGGATTACCTGACGCGGGTTTCAAGGCTGGTTGTGGCCTTGAAGGCGCACCAGGCAGAGGTCACGGTGGAGGATCTTGAGAAGATCACTACCAAGGCCACCATCCTTGCCGAGGAATACGGCAAAATGGGAGGTGACTGGCACCCTGCCAGGATGGTGCGGGCCCTGCGCACCAGGTTTACCGTTGCCGCGGTTTCTCTTGGGTCGGAAGACCGAGAGGAGGTCGAGAAGGAGATCTCGTGCCTCGGCGAGCTGATCTTGGCCCTGGGAGGCAAGAGCAGCGGCGATCCCGAGAAGGTTTGGAGCACTCCTTCTTCTGTCCCGGCCCTGGCGGCCCGGACGGGCGCCGTTGCGGAGTCGGGCTCTAAGTCCGGAGCACCGGCGCCTCTCCCGGTGGACCTTCAGCTCGCGATCCCTGAGGATCCGCAACCTGGTCCGGGGGACTCACCCCTGAAGTCCCGCCTTGCGGCTCTGGAGATAGAGCTCGAAGGGCTTAAGAAGGATAAGCCCGGCGAGCCTCACTCCGCCAGCGGCGGAGCCGGAGAGCTCGCTGCAGCTTTGGCGGCCCAGACCGAGGCGCTCAAGGAGGCCTTGGCGTCTCGCGGAGGTCAGACGTCGATCACGACCGTGAAGACGGACCTCCAATGGCCCTCGCTCACCGACGATCGCTCCGACATCCGGGACGTGGTCCAGTTCTACGAAGAGTTCGAGGACGTCTGTGGCCTTGCCAACAACTGCAAGGGGATGAATTTCCGGGAGAAACTCATCGCCCTTCGTGCTCGCTGCCGCGGCTCGAGGCTTAAGACCTTTACTAACGTGTACAAGGCTGCCTCCAAGACCGGGGAAGTTACTGAGAATCCCCAAGCCGTTTACGAAAGGATCAAGCAGCGGCACCTTGTCTTCGGCGAGAGCCGAGAAGAGAAGGAGATGAGGGTGGACGCGGAGCACGTCGCCCTCACTAAGGGCCGTCTCACAGGGCACCAGTTCGAGCCCCTGTTTGAGGCCTCCATCGCGGAGCTGGAGAGTGTGGGTCTTGGCAAGACAGCGAGGGAGCTCTTCCTAAGCTACTTGCGCAAGATGCCTCCACATCTCCAGAAGGAGATCCGCGGTGATAAGCGGTTGTGGCCTAGCGACGGCGCATCCGCAGGGCTTCGAGGCCCTTCGACCTGGGAAGAAGCGCATAAGGTCGTCCTCGAATATGAGCAGCGTGAGGCTGCGCATCGGGTGACGGCTAATAGCGTGTACGCAGGTTCGACGGAAGACCCAGCCCTGTCCGCCGCGCGGAAGGAGGTCGAGAAGCTGAGGACGGAGCTCAAGGCTTCTAAGGCCGCGGCCAAGGCGGCCGCCTCTTCCACGCTTGCCGCTGGTCCGAAAGGAAATGGAAAAGGTAAGCCTATCTGTTTCCATTTCCGCGACCACGGGAACTGCCCAAAAGGGGACGCGTGCCCTTACTCGCACGACAAGGAGCTCCGCAAAAAGGCCCTCGCGGCCAAGAAGGAGCGGGACGCGTCCACCCTGGCGACAACGCCGGGGAAGGGCAAGGGCAAGGGCAAGGGTGGACCCGGAGGGCAGCCCAAAGGCAAGGCCAAGGCCAAGCCCAAGGCGAAGTCCAAGGCGGGCGCGAAGCCGCCAGGGACTATCTGCCCTTTCTTCAAGAAGAACGGGTCGTGCCGTAAGGGAGCGGACTGTGACATGGTCCATTCGCTTCCCGCCACTGGGGGAGCCGCGTTGCCTTCGAACTGGGCGGCCCCGAGTGGCGCCGGGATGGTGAATCCCTTCGCTACGCTCTCCATCCAGATTGGGAGCGCTGGCACGGTTGTTGCGGCGAACTCCTCCGCTTTCCCGCTTGCCAAGAGCTCGTCGTCGAAGTTCAGCTCGTTGGACGAGCTGCCTCAGGACTGGTGGCACCTCTGCGAGAACGAGGTCGGGGGGTACCAGTACAGAACAGTCGTGCAGGTCATCGACGGCATGGTGGAATGCATGCTGGACGGGTGTGCAGGCTCGAACCACATCACGGAGGAACTCCTCTGTGGGATCCTCAACCGGGCTGCTGCCTTGGGGATCGGCACGGAGGACCGGAGGTTTCCTGTCGTGAAGTTCGAACGCTGGGTGCATCCGGAGTTCGTCCATGGGATCGCTGCAGGGAAGCCGGTGCCCCTGAAGGGGGCCGTCGTGCTGAGAGTCCGCTTTCTGGAGGGGCTCTCCCCCGACAACTGCAGCGAGGGTCCAGAGATATTCGTGCGCTGTAAAATAGCCGCGAAAGGAACCTCGGATTGGCATGGGCTCATCCTTGGCGGCCGCGCCTTGGATTGCTCGGGACGGCAGGGCTTGGGCTTCAAGCCCCTTCCTGACTGCCACTCCCTGGAAACCCTTGGGATTAAGATCCCCAGGTGCGAAGACTACAGTAGGTCGCGGAAGGACCGCGCCTACGCCTTCGAGTCCAGGCTTTCTAGTCTCGACGGTGCTCTGTGCTTTGAGCCGGGTACCGGAGGCAGGGACCTGCTCCGGTACAGCGGGGAGAACCCGCTGGAGCTCTTGGCCGGAGATGGGGTCATCGCACCTGTGAAGAGGGAAGGCAGTGGAGGCCAGGATGGCTCCCTTACGGAGGCTGTCCTCCCGGTAGAGTCCGCCAACTGCGAAGCAGTGCCTGGGCTGTGGCCCACAGGAGCCGAGGAAGGTTCGATCTTGCTGGTAGCCGAAGAGGACACGACTGTCTCTCCGGGTGCCGTCGTCGGCGAGGTCCGGACCGGGCTCGCGCAGACCACCGCGTGTGAATGCGGAGGGGTTGAGACCCTCTTTACGGACGCGAGTGGTGACCCGTGTGGGAACTGCGGATTAGGCACTGCCGAAGACTCGACCTTCCCTGGATGCTTTGCGTGCGGGTCCACCGAGAGGACCGCCGTCTGTGGCCTGCAAGGCTGCGGCGCATGCTCGCACAGCAGGGGTTGGCGTAAGGGCCTGAGGGTTGGGGCGGTTTTCGCCCTTGCCGCCGTAAGCACGGTCCTAGGAGGGCCTTGGGCCACGGAGTCCGTGGTTACGGATCCGGATGCCGTGTCCTTCCTCTCCTCCATCCCCACTGAGGGCCAGTGGTGGCAGACGAAGGGAGGAATGGCTGGCCTTTGGAGCGGCAGGCCCCAGGAAGGTGACCCGGAGAATCGGCCGGATGTCGAAAGGCTTCCGTACGAGACTTGCCTCTTGAAGTCTTCTGGCGGCCCGTGGCGGTTGTGGCAGACTAGGGACCTCAGGCTTTGGCCCGAGTCTGTCGACTGGTCGACCGTGCCCGTCACGTCCGATCTCGCGGTCTTCAGGACGAAGACGGGGCCGCGTTGGGCAGGATGGGATGCGGGTTCCGCTACGAGGGGGCTTGGAGGAAGCCACGGCCGAGACGTCACTAGTGGTTCCAGAGTGGACACTAGGAACGAGCCGGTGTACCACATAGTGGAATCGGCCGACATTGAGAAGATGATCGAGGAACCTCCCTCCGACTACTACTACGACAAGCTGCGGGAGGATATGGGTGCGAGGCACAAGGGTGCTTGCCCGCACCTTCTCGATCACCTGGTCTCTTTGGAAGCTTTCCTCGACAAGAGCATCCTCTTTGGGTTCTCCTTTGGTGTCGCCAAGGCTGAGATCTGTGTGTCAGAGGGTAAGCTCCTCGGGCACCGGATCGGGCGGCACGGGAGTGCGCCCGACGAGGAGCGATGCCAAGCGGTCGTGGATTTCCCGCCGCTTAAGGAAAAGCTCCACATCCAGCAATTCCTTGGGTGTGCGAACTGGCTTCGGGGCTATCTGCCAGCGGAATATGGCCATGCTGCTAAGGTTTTGGGCCAATGGCAGAAACCGGGAGCGGAGTTTCCGGAAGGTGGCCTGGGGACAGGCACCACTGCCGGCTGCAAGGCTTTCAAGGCCATCAAGAAGATGATGAGCCACCATATCAGCCTGGCGGCCTTCGATGAGGCGTCGGCTGCTGATGGCTCTTGCCCGCTTGAGCAGATAGCGGACGCCAGCGGGATTGCGGTAGGGGGCTCGGTGGTGCAAATGAGCAGGGACCTCTCAAGGATTAAGGTTCTTATGACTCACTCCAAGAGTCTGACCCCTGCGCAGCAAAATTGGCCCCCGCTGATTCAAGAAGCCTTCGCACAGCTCGAAGTCAAGCGAGCAACCCGAAAGGTCTTCGGAACTATCCGAACCCTGTGTTGGACGGACCATGCCAATCTTACGAGAGCGCAGTCCTCTGATATCGGCTCCGACCAGAAACTGGTTCGATGGGTTGCGGAGATCTTGATGGATGGGTCTGAGATCAGGAGTCTCAGTGGTCGCAGTGCGACGCTGGGGGACTCCTTTTCCAGGAACCCGAAGGGTCGGGACGAGCTCTTGGCCGCCCGGACCAAGGACTTGGTCGGGATGACTGGCCAGCTGAAGGGGTTCGACCTGGACCAGTACCTTGGAGAAGGGACCGAAGGTGACGGTCCTGTTCCCTGGGCAGTAGGGGAAGACGCGGTTCCCGATCACGCGACGCAGGTTGCCCCGGCGACCGCGGCTGCGGTGCCGGTCGGGGTCGCGGGCGGTCCCCCTGTCCGCGTTATGATTGTTTTCGATTATGCCCCTTGGACGGAGCAGGAAAGGGCGCTCACGGAGATCCGTGAAGTCTTCGTCTCGGGAATCCCGGGGCACTCCATTGCGGTGAGAGGCTGCTGGGGCCCTTTTGAGGACGATGACGGAGTGGCGTCCCACTTCGACGGTATGACCGGTAAGCTTACCGGGCCCAAGAAGGTCAAGAAGCTCCGCGTCGACCTGCTTACGTCCTGTGCGAAGGTACTTCGGGAAGCCGCTGCGTTTTCCCCTACCTTTCTGGTAGGACTTGGCCAAGGAGGAGTTGTCACCGCTGCCTTGCGGTGGCCGCTGGTGGTTGAAGTCACCCTCCAGGCTCGCAACCTGCAGCGCAAGGAAGCCCGCGTCGCGGGCCTCGCTTGGGCAGGGATCAAGGGTATCTGGAGCCTTAAGCCTAAGGTCTGGAAGGCGCACTCTACTCATGCTGAGGTGGCTGAGGCGTGCCCAGAGATGGGGCGTGAGTTTCCCGAGCCCCCTATACCAGGATATGGGATAGTGGGCAAGATTGCCGCTTCCGCTGAGGTCCTTTCGTCCCTGAAGCTAGAAGGGATCTCCAAAGTCGCGGATGTTTCCTTGCGTGGTCTCGTTGACGCGCCCTCTCGGGAGCTTTGGGATCACGAAGGAGTCTGCGCCTGCGGAAAGAGGACATACCTATTTTCAAGGTGTCCTTCGTGCATCCGGCAGGAGGCGGAGGAAACAGCTCTGGAGGTTGCTGAGGCCCAAGCCGAAAAGGAGGCCGCTGAGGGCCCGGAGTCTGCCGACCCGAGCGTGTCACTCGAGGTGAACGCCCTCTTGTCCGCCAGCCTTGCTGATGGTTCGGTGGACATTGATACGGACCTCATCCGAGCATGGGCCAAAGGTTTCCTCCAAAAGCCCGTGGAAGGGCTCCTGCCCACGGTGTACGGCAGGATTAAGGCGAGGGTCTGGACTGGGGGCGACCTGGAGCTTCCAGTCGAGGGGTGCGAGAAGGACGGCCCTTCTTTGTGGAGTTCCTGGGTCGTGAACGCCTCTGGTGAAGTCCTGCAAGGGCACCAGGCCTTCCCGTCCTGCCTGAGCGGGCCGAGCTCGCTCAACTGGGCTGTCGAGCCCAACTGGCACAGCCACAGGCATGTGGTTAATTCTGAGTGCGAACGCATATGGAATCTCCAGGAGGGCGAAGTTCGCCTCCGGGAATCCTTTGCGTGTCTCCTTGGTCTCAAGGGAGAGGTGGACCGCGTGGAAGGTTGGAATGATGGGGACGGCATCCAGTCCCTTGGGCATCGGAAGTCGCTCAGGGCTTCGCCTGTCATCGCCGCCTTCCAGTGTTCAGGAGAGGAAGGCCATTGGATGGCCGTCCAGCTCTCGAAGAAGATCGAGGTCAAGGAAGGAGAGCTTAGCAGGACCCTGGCTTTTGTGGGGTCCGCTACCAAGGCCCCACGGGTGGTTGTGGAGTTGTACTCCTCCCACCGGCCCTTTTGTGTCAAGTCACATTCCGTGCGGACTTGCCGGGTTAAGGTGTCCGCGTCCGGGGGTTCTGGTCCCCTCAGCCTCGGTTCTTTCCCTGTGCTGTCGGACAAGGACAGCCCGGAGAGTCAGAGAGAAAAGCTGGCCTTGGCGGCCAGGGATGGCGCCGGGCTCTGCGAGTTCGGCGTCACGCCAGCTCTTCGCACGGCTTGGCACGAGGCTCAACGGAGAGATCCGTCCCTTACGGCTTCGGTCAAGAAGCCGGAAGCCCCTTTCAAGCTTGGCTCGGACGGAGTCTTGGAGAGGGAAGTGACCATCAAGACTGGCCAGACGGTGGTCGTCCCGGTCGTCCCGAACGGTATCGCCGGGCCCAATGGCGTCACGTGGCGGAAGTCATGCTACATGACTGTGCATTGTGGCCTCCTGGGGGCGCACCGTTCGGCGGAGGTCACGTTCCGTCTCCTTGAAAGGGCCGTCTGGTGGACAGGAATGGAACCAGACGTTAAGTTGTGGGTGTCCAAATGCCTGGCGTGTGTTAAGGGCAGGGCCCGAGCCACGAAGGTCGAAGCGAAACCTGTCAAATGTCTCGCGGAAGCGTGTTGGCAGGAAGTTTCCGTCGACTGCGAGGGTCCTAATCGGGAGGACCGCGATGGCTTCCGATACAGTATTACGTACTTTGATTGCCTTAGCCACGCAGTGCTTCTGAAACCCATGAAGACACTTACGCATACGGATGTGCGTAGGGCATTTCTGCGGTGCGTGCTGAGATCACGCACCCTGCCCCGCCTCATCCGATCTGATCGAGGCACTGAGTTCAAGAATGCCATGATGCTGGAGTTGTGCTCCATGCTTGGGACAACTCAGCAGTTCAGTATGGCTCTCAGGCCTTGTGGGATGGGGTCCAACGAGAGGGTCCACCAAGAGGTCCAGAAGGTTCTGGGTAACCTCATCCGGCATATCGGCGGCTCCATGGAGAACTGGAGCGAATGGCTCATGGTCGCCGAGTATGTGTTGGATAATACCCGGGGGGCGCATGGGTACACCCCCAGGGACCTGGAACGGTCCTGGAGCCTCGCCTTGCCGTTGGAGAAGGACGTTCTCCGCGAGGCCCTCCAATTCGAGCCCATCACGGACTGGGCCGGTTCCCAGTTCAAGCAGTTTTCCGACTTGGCGGCCGCTGTGCGGCGCCATTGGGACGCGAGCAGTGAGGCGCGTGCCCGACTTGCTAATCGGTCGCGTCGCACAGTTGAGCTCCGCGTGGGGGACAGAGTTGTCTGGAATTCCCCCAAGCCCCGGCAAGAGGGGGCGGGGCGTGTCCCTTGGAAGCCTGGTCTGACCGGCCCTTGGAGGATAGTGGCGGTTAAAGGCCATAGGCTGCAACTCGAACTTGTTCCTGGTGGCCCTGGTGAGGCGCCAGGCCGGCAATGTGAAGCCCACGCGGAGGATGTAGTGCTCGTGCCGGAAGATGCGGAGGTGCCCGAGAAGAGGGACCCCATAGAGTTTTTGGAGGTGCCCGAGAAGAGGGACCCCATAGAGTTTTTCGACGAGCCAGAGCATCAGCCGCCTTCATTGGGTCAGCAAGCGGCCGGTGAAGCTAAGCAGGTCGAGTTTACTGTCAAGCGCCGGGGCCGCAACTTCGTGTTGCGTGTTGGTGACCATGTTGCGTACCATGGCGCCCGAGTGGGCCCTAAAACCTGTCGCCTAGGCAAGGTCACGCAAGTGGACGAAGCCAGGGCACAGGTGGGCGTCCACCGGTACATCCCCGACGCCTCAGGACTCAGAGTCCGGTGGCACCTTGCGTTTTTGGACGAAGGCGGTTCTCTGACCAGCGAAGGGACGAGACAGGCCATAGAGTCCATCACCGTGAAGGAGATTATCTCCAAGGTGGATCTTAGTAGGGATGGGGTTCTCGCTGCGTCTTCTGCCCGGAAGCTCGATAAGGCCGGTTACTCCTTGCAAGAGTCCGTGCCGGACCGAGTGGGTGTGGCAGATTCCCCGATTGACGTCCCTGCTGCGTTGAAGGAGCTCCTTGCTGAGGCTCCCGCGCCCTCCTTGATCGTCGGTAGAGGTAGCTCCTGTGCCGCGGTCCAGGGGTGAATCAGAGATCACCTAGAGGGTATGGACGTGGACCTTGTCGAAGTAGCGGTGTCGGAGCACTCGCTTACTCAGGTCAGTAAGGCAGGAGGCCTGCGTAGCCCTCCTGCTGCGGTTCAAGGAGCCAGCTCCTACGGGATCCGCTGGGACTTCTCCTCAGAGGAGGACCGGCAAGCCCTGAGCCTTCTGGTCGATACGCTCGAACCCAAGTGCCTCGTTGTGGGCCTATCCGGTAAGGGTATCCCCAAGGAGTTCCTCTCCCTGGTCGGTAGGTGGGGAGCAATGGTGGCCGAGAAGGGGCGCCAGATGCTTGTTACTATCTCAGATCAGGAAGGACTTTGGGAGCCTTGGGAGGCCCAGGGGTGGGCTCCCGTGTTTGGGACGCTTTCGGAACCGAAGTTCGCTTGGGCTTTCGGCCGAGCTGATCGATGTCAGCTCTTGGGATCAGTTCCTAGGGGTTCTAAGCATTCGGAAGGAGCGCTGATCTGTCTTTCCAACTTCAAGATGGATGCGGTTTGCGTTCGCTGTGCAAAGCCTGACGCTTTGGGCAGGGTAGCCCATCAGCACGCGAAGGCCCGGACCTCTTCGAGGGTGCTCGCTCCGGCCTTGTGCCGTTGCCTGGCGGATGCTGGTCTGAGGGGCGACCAGCCCCCTTGCTACGACAGCATTTGCTCAGTGAGCGGCCAGCCGCCGGCTGAGCCTGCGAAGCCTTCCGCTCCGGAGGTACCGTTGCAGGACGTTAAGTCTGGCGAGGACCTCTCCCCTCAAGAGAGAGCGAAGATGGAGGCTGAAGTTCTGGAGTTCTCCAGGAAGATGGATGCTCACTGGCGGTCGAAGGCAGACGCCAAGGATTGGGATGGTGTCTTCGCGCACCTGGAGGTCTATGCGTTGGCAGGCCAGGCTGTGGCTGCCGATCCCCGCCGTACGCCAGAGTATAAGGCGCAGGTCATTGAAGGCCTCAGGTTGGGCCCTACGGAGAACCGTCCGGGGCTCACCGAGGCTGATCTCGCAGCCATTAAGGAGACGGTGGGCCGGAAGGCCGCTGCATTCTGGGTCGAATGTACGGCGCGTACCACGGTCCGGAAGTTTGCGCACGACTGCGTCCCTACGGGGCCTCCGGTCAGCTCTCAGCCCCATGCGCTCCGCGGGGAAGCGGCGCAGTGGGTTGATGCCCGGCTTGAGGAGGAGGTCCAGAGAGGGCAGCTTGTGCGAGGCCCTTCGGCCTGGGGTTCGGCCCCTTTCCCTACGAAGGAGATGCCTTCCCACAAGCGGGCGAGGAAACGCCGCTTGGTGGTAGATTACCGCAGGGTAAACGCCAGGGTGAAGAGATCCACTTACTACTGCCGGCGGAGCACGGATGTGCTCGCTGCAGCGGTAGGATCAGTCTGGTATAGCTTCGTTGATGCGGGTTCCGGGTTCAATCAGATCCGCAACACGAAGCGTGCCAGGGAGGTTCTTGCCATTGTTGCGCGTAGCGGTAAGTACCTCCCTATTGGGCTTACCTTCGGGCCTGTCAATGGTCCCGACGATTTTAACTACGTCGTGGACCGCGCGTATGCGCCGGGTCGCAATCGAAGGCTTAGGTTCACTAAGAAATGGGTGGCCTATGTCGACGACCTGACGGTTCGTACAGGTAGGGTCGTTGACGGCCGTTTCCTCACGGATGCGGAGGCAGAGGAGGAGATAAGGACGGCGTGCCGGAAGGGCAGCCGCTCCGCGCCTCATACCGCCGCTTCCGCCCTTGAAGCCTTAGGCGCTCGAGGCCGCGACGGCTCGAGCTCCAGTCCGCCTGACGCGGACCGGAAGGTCGCGCCTAAAGCAAAAGCAAAACACGATGAATCCCTAACGGACACTAACCACCCCACAAGAGCCCTATACCCTAACTCGCTTGTGTTCTTCTTGACCGCTTGTGTCTTGACCGCGGGGTCTAGGTTAGGGTTCGGGGTCTTAGTGTGCCGCGTCGGGGGGGTTCGGGGGGAAACGTGGGGGGCAGCTCGGACGCAGGCCTGTACGCCCGTGGGTCGCTACCTCCTTTCTATGCTACTACTCGTTGCGTGCGTGCTGCAGCAAGGGTGTAGTGAGGTAGTCCAGGGTGTAGGTCGTTCTGAGTGTGAGCCCTACCCCCTCTCTCTGTGCAGCCCCCTTGAACCCCCTGCCTTTCAGGACATGGCCGCGCAGCGTGGGCTCAAGACGAGTAGCCCAGTAGCTTGCGATGGGCCGCGCGGGCCCTTGCCATCGGCTTCTTGCGCCTCGCGGTGTGCTTTGGCACACGTGGGCCGGGAGGTCGCGTGTACCCCTCTTTCCTTCGCTGCCGGTGGGTCCTCCGTGGACCGGCTGGTCGCGGAGCCACTCCCACTTTTTTCTCCGTGTGCCGGGCCCCTCGTGGGCCAGGGAGCCGCGAGGGGCGCCATGGGAGGTGGCCGCAGACGCGGGAACGAAGGGAAAGGCGGTCGTGATAGCAACTCACGATGGCAGCCGTGGGTGTGGCTAGAGAACCCCGCGGTTTTCCAGAGGGCGCTTACGCAAGCCCTCCGCCACGGCAAATTCGGCCTGCAGGGCCATCTCGGCGAAGGGGGCTGGATTAGCGTATCCGCCTTAGCCGAGAAGCTCCAGATCACTTCGTCCGCTATCGAGGCAGGTGCGGCGAGTGATCTGGAAAACGCGGCTGGCGGTCGGGAGAAGCAGCGGCTGGAGCTGGTCGATGGCCGGATCCGGGCTCTCCAGGGACACGGCCGTGGGTCAGGATTGACCGCGGGCACCGTGTATGGAGACGGCCTCGATGAGGACGGCATGAGGGAGCTCTCGGTAGAGTACGGAGGCTCCACCCTCTGTCATGGCACAGAGGTGTTTCATGCGCGGCGGATCGGCCGCGACGGCCTCCTCCCGGGAGGCGGAAACGGCCCGCGCCTGACTGTCAATTGGGTGATCGGGCCCGGGTACCCAAGACAGCGGGACAGTACGTCGGGCTTTAGAAAGAACTCGACCTGTCTTGTGGTCTCGAACCTCGAGCTCCTAAGGGCTTCCGGGGTGCCCGTCTGGAGAGGGACAGCCGGATGTGTTCTGACAGGGCGTGTCCCTCCAGAATGCATCCTCCGAATCCTCACGGTGCAACCCGGCTGTGAAGTCTTCGACCTCTCGCTTGCAGAGCGTCAGGGTAACACCCTGCGGTGGGTCGATGATGCGGAGCCCGGGAGCGGAGTACGCAGAGAGCAGTCGGCGCCGCCTGGCGGAGCCGGCCCGGTCAACTACTATATCGGGGACGAGGACTCGTCTTCCGAGCTGGAAGTTGAGGTGCGGGCCAAGAGCTCGGCAATGCCGGCGGGACCCCCGCCTGGACCACCTAAGGAGGGTGGTCCCCGTGGGATGCCCTCTGCGCTGCATCGGTCAAGGACGGTCGATGATAGGCCGCCGCCAGGGCGGGAAGGCAAACTAAAGCCTACCCCCAAGGTGGCCCCAGAGGGAGCGCCTTCGGCAGGGGAACAGGAGCGGGGAAGATCACACCGCCCCCCTAAAAAGGTGCCTCCCGAAGCACCGCCTGCGGACACGATCCGCTACAAGACGCCGCCCAGGGCCCGGGATGAGCTGCCTGAGGATCCTCAGGCCGCGCCCGGTTACCCTGAGGGTGCCGGTGCAGCGCCTGGGGATCAGCCGATGGAGGCGGACCGTACGCTTACTCCAGCGGATTTGTTCCACCCGAAGAACTTCAGCAAGAAGGCTAACCCGAAGCCGCCGCCGAAGAGGCCAGCCGTTCAGGAAGGAATGGTCACGGTGAAGCCTGGCCCGACGCCGAAAGGGGTCAGGCCTCCACCGCCGTTCCTGATCATGGAAACCGAGAGGGCCGAGGAGTTCTTGAGCACCAGGCATGGATGGTTGCTGGGTGGGCCGGCTGAGCCGCCCATCGCGCGATCTCCTCCTCCGCCACCTGCTGCGAGGAACCGGTCGGAAAGGCCCTTGCCTCATGGAGGGCTGGGGCCCGGGCCTTACCAAGGCCCTATCCGGCCTAAGCTTGGTGGGCCTCCGCTCACGGCCGCTCCGAAGGGGGCCGTTCCTAGTGCTGAAGCCCCTTCTGCGAGCTCGGCCTCCACGGGAGGCCCAGAGGGCTCCCGAGAAGGAGGTACGGCCGTCCCAGATGAGACCGAGGAGGAACGGGCCAAGACTGAGGCCATCCTCCGCGGGATCGACGATTTCATGGCATCCGTGGAGCGTCGGTCGGCAAGCCAAGAACGGCCCGCTCCGAAGTCTCCTGCGCGGCACACCTTTGTGCCTTTCAGTGTGGATCCGATTCCCGAGGAGGCTGCAGTGCCTGGGGAATTCGTCGATCTCGGGGACACCCCCGACGGGAGTGCGATCCATGGCGGGGGCGTGGCTGGTTGCCCTACACCCGAGGAGATTGGGAACGGAGACCCTAGAAGGGTTCCTTCCCGTGGGTCCGGCCACAAGTGTGGTATCCGCGGGTGCCGTGCCGAATTCGAGCACGAGTACGAAGCCGCGTACCACCGAGCGGCCGTCCACGGAAGGGGCCTTCCGGCGAACATGGTGCCGGCCCCGTGCGACGATGCGTTCTTTGGAGAAGCCGCTGTGGCTCTGAGACGCTTCCGCCACGGAGACGCTCGCAGAGACCACAGAGACCGTGTCTGGGTCTTTGAGGCTGACCTGGGCCGGTTTACGCATATCTCCAACCCGGACCGCTTCTGTGATCGCATCGGGGCGGAGCTGCGTGATTTCAGGCGGCTCCCGGATGGGGCGCCTTGTGTCACTTCCGATGGTCTCTGGCGCACGTATCGCCTTGACCGGAGGCAGGTGCAGCGGGCGAAGCCTCCCGTGCGCTACCCGAGTACCATTCTCGGGCCAGCGTACGAGGAGACGGACTTCATGATGCCCAACGCCGCAGCTCCGAGTCCCTACCGTCACCTGTTTGGGGACGAGACCCCGCTGGGCGAAGCGTTGGAGGCGATTCGCGAAGAGCAGGGGAGATCCGGAGAGGTTCCCGAAGATGTTGAACCGCCTCCTCCGGCGTTCCCCGACGAGCTTTTGGAGCCCCCAGATCCGGACGTGGACGCTCCCCGGGAAGATACCCCGAGGGAGCACGTCCAAGCGATGAGGGAAACCTTTTCAGACCTTATCTGGAACGCCCACGATGGGCTCAGAGAAGAAAAGCTCGCCGAGGGTGTCTTGAACCCTATCGCAAAGCAGACTGACACCCAACTGGAGATAGATCCCCCTATGCTGGAAACGGATCTGCTCCCTCGAGAGAAGGGGGGTGTCCAGAGGACTGGAACCCCGCCTGATCCACGATGGGGTGCGGAGCCTCAGGCTTCCAGCCCTAAGAAGAAAGCTCCGCCATCTTCGGCGACGCATTCCGAGGATCAGGAGATGGCTTCTGCTCCTCCGGATGCCTCTCAGGAGGCGTCTTCCTCCTCTGCAGCGCCTGCGGCCAACGTGACTCCCCCAGCTGAGGCAGGGAGTCCGGAGGTCCGGATCCCTAGCCTCGCGGAGTCTATGAAGGCAGGCTTGGCACGGGGAAGAGCGGCGGCACGCGCCAAGGAGGAGCTTGCTGCTTCGGCCCAGGAGGCCGCGGCTGCGGCTCCTGAGGCACGGCGCGACACCCGCCTTCCTGCAGTGACCAAGGAGGAAAAGGAGACAGCAGAGGCTAAGTCCCTCTCCGCCCTCAAGCGCGCCGTTGAGGAGAGCGGCTCTGAGCGTCAAGGCCCCGCGGCCAAGCGGGCCACCACGAAGAAGGAAGAGTCGCGCCCGGCTCCGTCCGCCCCTGCGGGGGCCGCGGCCGGGACAGGCGCGGCTCCCTCGTCTAGTGGCGAGGCAGGTGCCGAAGAAGGTGCCAGCGGGGCCGCTGCTCCGTCGAGCACAGACAAGCGGCGACCCGCGGAGCCGGAGGGACCGCCGCCGCCCACGAAGCGATTCACAACATGGCAGGATACCATGGAGTCGCCGGCTCCCCAACACCGAGTTTCGGGGGTTTACGGACTCTCGAACGAGGTTCCCGGGGCCGATTGGCGCGACGTGGACTGGGATTCGACTCCACCGCCGGGGCCTGGAAGGCCCGGCGCCCGCGACGTGGATCCCAGGCTCACGGTCCCCCTTGATCTCCAACATGATGAACAGATCAGGGAATTCTTCCGAGGCGCTGGTGAGCATACGCTCGAGCAGCTCCTCGCGTTGGCGCGGCGCCGGAGGCGCGCGTTCGTCTACCAGGCTGCGATTTTGACGAACAGGCCAGTGTTTGAAATCTGGCCCGATTACGATGAAAACGAGCTTGGACCGACACCCGAGCGCGTTCCGCTCCTCACAGGCAAGGTCTGGCCTTGGGGCTGGTGGGATTGTTTTACTTGTGGGCGTGCGAACCCACCAGAACGCAATACCTGCCGGCACCATGATTCCGAGGAGCTCGGAGGTGCCCCCTGTGTGGGGATCTTCGAGGACCGCCTGTACTGGAGCACGCCGGTGGACCTGCGAACGGCGCCGGCGTGGTTCATCGAGGTCTGGCTCGATGAACATAAGGAACGCATAAAGGAGTACCTTTATGCGAAGCGTTCGAACGCGATCGCCGCCGCAATGTCCAACGCCTACTGGACCTGTGGGCGGGACACATGCCAAGAGAGGAACATGTTATGGCGCAAACTGTGCTTTAAGTGCAGTGGCCCTAAGTCGGGCGCGTCGTTCATAACCCACGGCATGCCGCCCCAGGAAGGCGACGATGAAGATGCTTCTTCGTCGGAAGAGAGCGAGGGCACGAAGATGGAACGGATCGAGCGTTCCATCAACGCCGATCCCCTTGCGGAGCATGCGAGGAAATTCCTCCGCTCCGGACGGAAGAGGCTCCGCGCTGAAAAGCGCAGGCAGGCAGAGCTCTCTCAAGACTCGGCCCGAGCCTGGTGGAGCCAACCTTCCTCCGGGCGCGGTGCACCCAGTGGGGGCCGCAGCTCTGGCAGCAAGGGTGGTGGCAAAGGTGGTGGAAGGGGAAGCTCGAACCGCTACGGCAACCGAGGATGGTGGGCCGGAGGTGCTGCCGGACTGGCATCCTCCTCCCGACTCGGCGAGCGTGCTGGGCAGCCCGCCCTCACGCTCCCACTGCGTGGCCCGGGTGGCCACAGAGTGGCGCCCGAGGCCCCTGCCGTTTCTTCTCGCCCCGCTGTCTCTTCCGGGCCCTCGAACCGTGGTGGTTTCCTTGGGGCCGTGCGCTCGATAGGCGCTGCGGTCTCCAGCTGGGCTCTCTCCAGGAGAGCGCGCAATCGCGCAGCCCACGCCACAACGGGCAACATTGGATGGAACACGGGTTT
>CAJNDT010000847.1:56169-81169 GCA_905221615.1 Symbiodinium sp. CCMP2592
CTGCGCCGTCCGCGCCCGACCCGACCTTCACAAGAACCCTGTGTGCTCCGGCCTTAGTCTTTGATGCAACCGCAAAGACAGCCTCCCGGCCTTCGAGCGACACCAGAACAGCATTCCCAAAGGGGTTACCGTTCATGGCGTGCATTAGCCGGTTAGTGGCGACACGTCCGGCCCACCACAGCACTACGGCCGCGAACGTCCACAGTAGGACGACCGCCGTCAAGCCAACCACGCGGACACCCCGAACGAGGATACCAGAGGATTCCTCGATGAGGTCCTCCGCCGCAGTGGCAACTGCAGTGAGGCTCACGTGTGCCACCTCTCTGGCACCGCTCTCAACAGTGAAGAGGGTAGGCGCCAGCGCAGCGGCCACCAAACCCGTCTTCCATCCAATGTTGCCCGTTGTGGCGTGGGCTGCGCGATTGCGCGCTCTCCTGGAGAGAGCCCAGCTGGAGACCGCAGCGCCTATCGAGCGCACGGCCCCAAGGAACCCACCACGGTTCGAGGGCCCGGAAGAGACAGCGGGGCTAGAAGAAACGGCAGGGGCCTCGGGCGCCACTCTGTGGCCACCCGGGCCACGCAGTGGGAGCGTGAGGGCGGGCTGCCCAGCACGCTCGCCGAGTCGGGAGGAGTATGCCAGTCCGGCAGCACCTCCGGCCCACCATCCTCGGTTGCCGTAGCGGTTCGAGCTTCCCCTTCCCCCACCTTTGCCACCACCCTTGCTGCCAGAGCTGCGGCCCCCACTGGGTGCACCGCGCCCGGAGGAAGGTTGGCTCCACCAGGCTCGGGCAGAGTCTTGAGAGAGCTCTGCCTGCCTGCGCTTTTCAGCGCGGAGCCTCTTCCGTCCGGAGCGGAGGAATTTCCTCGCATGCTCCGCAAGGGCATCGGCGTTGATGGAACGCTCGATCCGTTCCATCTTCGTGCCCTCGCTCTCTTCCGACGAAGAAGCAGCTTCATCGTCGCCTTCCTGGGGCGGCATGCCGTGGGTTATGAACGACGCGCCCGACTTAGGGCCACTGCACTTAAAGAACAGTTTGCGCCATAACATGTTCCTCTCTTGGCATGTGTCCCGCCCACAGGTCCAGTAGGCGTTGGACATTGCGGCGGCGATCGCGTCCGAACGCTTCGCATAAAGGTAATCCTTTATGCGTTCCTTATGTTCATCGAGCCAGACCTCGATGAACCACGCCGGCGCCGTTCGCAGGTCCACCGGCGTGCTCCAGTACAGGCTGTCCTCGAAGATCCCCACACAGGGGGCACCTCCGAGCGCCTCGGAATCATGGTGCCGGCAGGTATTGCGTTCTGGTGGGTTCGCACGCCCACAAGTAAAGCAATCCCACCAGCCCCAAGGCCAGACCTTGCCTGTGAGGAGCGGAACGCGCTCGGGTGTCGGTCCAAGCTCGTTTTCATCGTAATCGGGCCAGATTTCAAACACTGGCCTGTTCTACAAAATCGCAGCCTGGTAGACGAACGCGCGCCTCCGGCGCCGCGCCAACGCGAGGAGCTGCTCGAGCGTATGCTCACCACCGCCTCGGAAGAATTCCCTGATCTGTTCATCATGTTGGAGATCAAGGGGGACCGTGAGCCTGGGATCCACGTCGCGGGCGCCGGGCCTTCCAGGCCCCGGCGGTGGAGTCGCATCCCAGTCCACGTCGCGCCCATCGGCCCCGGGAACCTCGTTCGAGAGTCCGTAAACCCCCGAAACTCGGTGTTGGGGAGCCGGCGACTCCATGGTATCCTGCCATGTTGTGAATCGCTTCTTGGGCGGCGGCCGTCCCTCCGGCTCCGCGGGTCGCCGCTTGTCTGTGCTCGACGAAGCAGCGGCCCCGCTGGCACCTTCTTCGGCACCTGCCTCGCCACTAGACGAGGGAGCCGCGCCTGTCCCGGCCGCGGCTCCTGCAGGGCCGGCTGGTGCCGAGGGCGCTTCTTCCTTCTTGGTTGTGGCCCGCTTGGCCGCGGGGCCTTGACGCTCAGAGCCGCTCTCCTCAACGGCGCGCTTGAGGGAGGAGAGGGACTTAGCCTCTGCTGTCTCCTTTTCCTCCTTGGTCACTGCAGGACGGCGGGTGTCGCGCCGTGCCTCAGGAGCCGCAGCCGCGGCCTCCTGGGCCGAAGCAGCAAGCTCCTCCTTGGCGCGTGCCGCCGCTCTTTCCCGTGCCAAGCCTTCCTTCATAGACTCCGCGAGGCTAGGGATCCGGACCTCCGGACTCCCTGCCTCAGCTGGGGGAGTCACGTTGGCCGCAGGCGCTGCAGAGGAGGAAGACGCCTCCTGAGAGGCATCCGGAGGAGCAGGAGCCATCTCCTGATCCTCGGAATGCGTCGCCGAAGATGGCGGAGCTTTCTTCTTAGGGCTGGAAGCCTGAGGCTCCGCACCCCATCGTGGATCAGGCGGGGTTCCAGTCCTCTTGACACCCCCCTTCTCTCGAGGGAGCAGATCCGTTTCCAGCATAGGGGGATCTATCTCCAGTTGGGTGTCAGTCTGCTTTGCGATAGGGTTCAAGACACCCGCGGCGAGCTTTTCTTCTCTGAGCCCATCGTGGGCGTTCCAGATAAGGTCTGAAAAGGTTTCCCTCATCGCTTGGACGTGCTCCCTCGGGGTATCTTCCCGGGGAGCGTCCACGTCCGGATCTTGGTGCTCCAAAAGCTCGTCGGGGAACGCCGGAGGAGGCGGTTCAACATCTTCGGGAACCTCTCCGGATCTCCCCTGCTCTTCGCGAATCGCCTCCAACGCTTCGCCCAGCGGGGTCTCGTCCTTAAACAAGTGACGGTAGGGACTCGGAGCTGCGGCGTTGGGCATCATGAAGTCCGTCTCCTCGTACGCTGGCCCGAGAATGGTACTCGGGTAGCGTACGGGAGGCTTCGCCCGCTGCACCGGCCTCCGGTCAAGGCGATACGTGCGCCAGAGACCATCGGAAGTGACACAAGGCGCCCCATCCGGGAGCCGCCTGAAATAACGCAGCTCCGCCCCGATGCGATTACAGAAGCGGTCCGGGTTGGAGATATGCGTAAACCGGCCCAGGTCAGCCTCAAAGACCCAGACACGGTCTCTGTGGTCTCTGCGCGCTTCTCCGTGGCGGAAGCGTCTCAGAGCCACAGCGGCTTCTCCAAAGAACGCATCGTCGCACGGGGCCGGCACCATGTTCGCCGGAAGGCCCCTTCCGTGGACCGCCGCTCGGTGGTACGCGGCTTCGTACTCGTGCTCGAATTCGGCACGGCACCCGCGGATACCACCCTTGTGGCCGGACCCACGGGAAGGAACCCTTCTAGGGTCTCCGTTCCCAATCTCCTCGGGTGTAGGGCAACCAGCCACGCCCCCGCCATGGATCGCACTCCGGTCGGGGGTGTCCCCTAGATCGACGAATTCCCCAGGCACTGCAGCCTCCTCGGGAATCGGATCCACACTGAAAGGCACAAAGGTGTGCCGCGCAGGAGACTTCGGAGCGGGCCGTTCTTGGCTTGCCGACCGACGCTCCACGGATGCCATGAAATCGTCGATCCCGCGGAGGATGGCCTCAGTCTTGGCCCTTTCCTCCTCGGTCTCCTCTGGGACGGCCGTACCTCCTTCTCGGGAGCCCTCTGGGCCTCCCGTGGAGGCCGAGCTCGCAGAAGGGGCTTCAGCACTAGGAACGGCCCCCTTCGGAGCGGCCTTGAGCGGAGGCCCACCAAGCTTAGGCCGGATAGGTCCTTGGTAAGGCCCGGGCCCCAGCCCTCCATGAGGCAAGGGCCTTTCCGACCGGTTCCTCGCAGCAGGTGGCGGAGGAGGAGATCGCGCGATGGGCGGCTCAGCCGGCCCACCCAGCAACCATCCAGGCCTGGTGCTCAAGAACTCCTCGGCCCTCTCGGTTTCCATGATCAGGAACGGCGGTGGAGGCCTGACCCCTTTCGGCGTCGGGCCAGGCTTCACCGTAACCATTCCTTCCGGAACGGCTGGCCTCTCCGGCGGCGGCTTCGGGTTCGCCTTCTTGCTGAAGTTCTTCGGGTGGAACAAATCCGCTGGAGTAAGCGTACGGTCCGCCTCCATCGGCTGATCCCCAGGCGCTACACCGGCACCCTCAGGGTCACCGGGCGCGGCCTGAGGATCCTCAGGCAGCTCATCCCGGGCCCTGGGCGGCGTCTTGTAGCGGATCGTGTCCGCAGGCGGTGCTTCGGGAGGCACCTTTTGAGGGGTGCGGTGTGATCTTCCCCGCTCCTGTTCCCCTGCCGAAGGCGCTCCCTCTGGGGCCACCTTGGGGGTAGGCTTTAGTTTGCCTTCCCGCCCTGGCGGCGGCCTATCATCGACCGTCCTGGACCGATGCAGCGCAGAGGGCATCCCACGGGGACCACCCTCCTTAGGTGGTCCAGGCGGGGGTCCCGCCGGCATTGCCGAGCTCTTGGCCCGCACCTCCACTTCCAGCTCGGAAGACGAGTCCTCGTCCCCGATATAGTAGTTGACCGGGCCGGCTCCGCCAGGCGGCGCCGACTGCTCTCTGCGGACTCCGCTCCCGGGCTCCGCATCATCGACCCACCGCAGGGTGTTACCCTGCCAATACGCGGTCTCTTTTTTTTTTTTTTTGTTGGGTTTTTTGTTTGTGTTTTTGTTTTTTGTTGTTTGTTTTGTTTTTTTTGTTTTGTTTTTGCTTTTGTTTTTTTTTTGTTTTTTTTTTTTTTTTTTTTTGTTTTGTTATTTTTTTTTTTTTTCGTTTTTTGCAAGCGAGGGTCGACAGGGACCCTCCACTTCACAGAAGGGTTGCACCGTGAGGATTCGGAGGATGCATTCTGGATGGACGCGCCCTGTCAGAACACATCCGTCTGTCCCTCTCCAGACGGGCACCCCGGAAGCCCTTAGGAGCTCGAGGTTCGAGACCACAAGACAGGTCGAGTTCTTTCTAAAACCCGACGTACTATCCCGCTGTCTTGGGTACCCGGGCCCGATCACCCAATGGACAGTCAGGCGCGGGCCGTTTCCGCCTCCCGGGAGGAGGCCGTCGCGGCCGATCCGCCGCGCATGAAACACCTCTGTGCCATGACAGAGGGTGGAGCCTCCGTACTCTACCGAGAGCTCCCTCATGCCTGCCTCATCGAGGCCGTCTCCATACACGGTGCCCGCGGTCAATCCTGACCCACGGCCGTGTCCCTGGAGAGCCCGGATCCGGCCATCGACCAGCTCCAGCCGCTGCTTCTCCCGACCGCCAGCCGCGTTTTCCAGATCACTCGCCGCACCTGCCTCGATCGCGGACGAAGTGATCTGGAGCTTCTCGGCTAAGGCGGATACGCTAATCCAGCCCCCTTCGCCGCGATGGCCCTGCAGGCCGAATTTGCCGTGGCGGAGGGCTTGCGTAAGCGCCCTCTGGCAAACCGCGGGGTTCTCTAGCCACACCCACGGCTGCCATCGTGAGTTGCTATCACGACCGCATTTCCCTTCGTTCCCGCGTCTGCGGCCACCTCCCATGGCGCCCCTCGCGGCTCCCTGGCCCACGAGGGGCCCGGCACACGGAGGAAAAAGTGGGAGTGGCTCCGCGACCAGCCGGTCCACGGAGGACCCACCGGCAGCGAAGGAAAGAGGGGTACACGCGACCCCCCGGCCCACGTGTGCCAAAGCACACCGCGAGGCGCAAGAAGCCGATGGCAAGGGCCCGCGCGGCCCGTCGCAAGCTACTGGGCTACTCGTCTTGAGCCCACGCTGCGCGGCCATGTCCTGAAAGGCAGGGGGTTCAAGGGGGCTGCACAGAGAGAGGGGGTAGGGCTCACACTCAGCACGACCTACACCCTGGACTACCTCACTACACCCTTGCTGCAGCCCGCACGCAACGAGTAGTAGCATAGAAAGGAGGTAGCGACCCACGGGCGTACAGGCCTGCGTCCGAGCTGCCCCCCACGTTCCCCCCCGAACCCCCCCGACGCGGCACACTAAGACCCCGAACCCTAACCTAGACCCCGCGGTCAAGACACAAGCGGTCAAGACGAACACAAGCGAGTTAGGGTAAAGGGCTCTTGTGGGGTGGTTAGTGTCCGTTAGGGATTCATCGTGTTTTGCTTTTGCTTTAGGCGCGACCTTCCGGTCCGCGTCAGGCGGACTGGAGCTCGAGCCGTCGCGGCCTCGCGCGCCTAAGGCTTCAAGGGCGGAAGCGGCGGTCTGAGGCGCGGAGCGGCTGCCCTTCCGGCACGCCGTCCTTATCTCCTCCTCTGCCTCCGCATCCGTGAGGAAACGGCCGTCAACGACCCTACCTGTACGAACCGTCAGGTCGTCGACATAGGCCACCCATTCCTTAGTGAACCTAAGCCTTCGATTGCGCCCCGGCGCATACGCGCGGTCCACGACGTAGTTAAAATCGTCGGGACCATTGACAGGCCCGAAGGTAAGCCCAATAGGGAGGTACTTACAGCTACGCGCAACAATGGCAAGAACCTCCCTGGCACGCTTCGTGTTGCGGATCTGATTGAACCCGGAAACCGCATCAACGAAGCTATACCAGACTGATCCTACCGCTGCAGCGAGCACATCCGGGCTCCGCCGGCAGTAGTAAGTGGATCTCTTCACCCTGGCGTTTACCCTGCGGTAATCTACCACCAAGCGGCGTTTCCTCGCCCGCTTGTGGGAAGGCATCTCCTTCGTAGGGAAAGGGGCCGAACCCCAGGCCGAAGGGCCTCGCACAAGCTGCCCTCTCTGGACCTCCTCCTCAAGCCGGTCATCAACCCACTGCGCCGCTTCCCCGCGGAGCGCATTGGGCTGAGAGCTGACCGGAGGCCCCGTAGGGACGCAGTCGTGCGCAAACTTCCGGACCGTGGTACGCGCCGTACCTTCGACCCAGAATGCAGCGGCCTTCCGGCCCACCGTCTCCTTAATGGCTGCGAGATCAGCCTCGGTGAGCCCCGGACGGTTCTCCGTATGGCCCAACCTGAGGCCTTCAATGACCTGCGCCTTATACTCTGGCGTACGGCGGGGATCGGCAGCCACAGCCTGGCCTGCCAACGCATAGACCTCCAGGTCCGCGAAGACACCATCCCAAGCCTTGGCGTCTGCCTTCGACCGCCAGTGAGCATCCATCTTCCTGGAGAACTCCAGAACTTCAGCCTCCATCTTCGCTCTCTCTTGAAGGGAGAGGTCCTCGCCAGACTTAACGTCCGGCAACGGTACCTCCGGAGCGGAAGGCTTCGCAGGCTCAGCCGGCGGCTGGCCGCTCACTGAGCAAATGCGGTCGTAGCAAGGGGGCTGGTCGCCCCTCAGACCAGCATCCGCCAGGCAACGGCACAAGGCCGGAGCGAGCACCCTCGAAGAGGTCCGGGCCTTCGCGTGCTGATGGGCTACCCTGCCCAAAGCGTCAGGCTTTGCACAGCGAACGCAAACCGAATCCATCTTGAAGTTGGAAAGACAGATCAGCGCTCCTTCCGAATGCTTAGAACCCCTAGGAACTGATCCCAAGAGCTGACATCGATCATCTCGGCCGAAAGCCCAAGGGAACTTCGGTTCCGAAAGCGTCCCAAACACGGGAGCCCACCCCTGGGCCTCCCAAGGCTCCCAAAGTCCTTCCTGATCTGAGATAGTAACAAGCATCTGGCGCCCCTTCTCGGCCACCATTGCTCCCCACCTCCTGACCAGGGAGAGGAACTCCTTGGGGATACCCTTACCGGATAGGCCCACAACGAGGCACTTGGGGTCGAGCGTATCGACCAGAAGGCTCAGGGCTTGCCGGTCCTCCTCTGAGGAGAAGTCCCAGCGGATCCCGTAGGAGCTGGCTCCTTGAACCGCAGCAGGAGGGCTACGCAGGCCTCCTGCCTTACTGACCTGAGTAAGCGAGTGCTCCGACACCGCTACTTCGACCAGGTCCACGTCCATACCCTCTAGGTGATCTCTGATCCACCCCTGGACCGCGGCACAGGAGCTACCTCTACCGACGATCAAGGAGGGCGCGGGAGCCTCAGCAAGGAGCTCCTTCAACGCAGCAGGGACGTCAATCGGGGAAGCTGCCACACCCCCTCGGTCCGGCACGGACTCTTGCAAGGAGTAACCGGCCTTATCGAGCTTCCGGGCAGAAGACGCAGCGAGAACCCCATCCCTACTAAGATCCACCTTGGAGATAATCTCCTTCACGGTGATGGACTCTATGGCCTGTCTCGTCCCTTCGCGGGTCAGAGAACCGCCCTCGTCCAAAAACGCAAGGTGCCACCGGACTCTGAGTCCTGAGGCGTCGGGGATGTACCGGTGGACGCCCACCTGTGCCCTGGCTTCGTCCACTTGCGTGACCTTGCCTAGGCGACAGGTTTTAGGGCCCACTCGGGCGCCATGTTACGCAACATGGTCACCAATACGCAACACGAAGTTGCGGCCCCGGCGCTTGACAGTAAACTCGACCTGCTTAGCTTCACCGGCCGCTTGCTGACCCAATGAAGGCGGCTGATGCTCTGGCTCGTCGAAAAACTCTATGGGGTCCCTCTTCTCCGGCACCTCCGCATCTTCCGGCACGAGCACTACATCCTCCGCGTGGGCTTCACATTGCCGGCCTGGCGCCTCACCAGGGCCACCAGGAACAAGTTCGAGTTGCAGCCTAGGGCCTTTAACCGCCACTATCCTCCAAGGGCCGGTCAGACCAGGCTTCCAAGGGACACGCCCCGCCCCCTCTGGCCGGGGCTTGGGGGAATTCCAGACAACTCTGTCCCCCACTCGGAGCTCAACTGTGCGACGCGACCGATTAGCAAGTCGGGCACGCGCCTCACTGCTCGCGTCCCAATGGCGCCGCACAGCGGCCGCCAAGTCGGAAAACTGCTTGAACTGGTAACGGGCCCAGTCCGTGATGGGCTCGAATTGGAGGGCCTCGCGGAGAACGTCCTTCTCCAACGGCAAGGCGAGGCTCCAGGACCGTTCCAGGTCCCTGGGGGTGTACCCATGCGCCCCCGGGGTATTATCCAACACATACTCGGCGACCATGAGCCATTCGCTCCAGTTCTCCATGGACCCGCCGATATGCCGGATGAGGTTACCCAGAACCTTCTGGACCTCTTGGTGGACCCTCTCGTTGGACCCCATCTCACAAGGCCTGAGAGCCATACTGAACTGCTGAGTTGTCCCAAGCATGGAGCACAACTCCAGCATCATGGCATTCTTGAACTCAGTGCCTCGATCAGATCGAATGAGGCGGGGCAGGGTGCGTGATCTCAGCACGCACCGCAGAAATGCCCTACGCACATCCGTATGCGTAAGTGTCTTCATGGGTTCCAGAAGCACTGCGTGGCTAAGGCAATCAAAGTACGTAATACTGTATCGGAAGACATCGCGGTCCTCCCGATTAGGACCCTCGCAGTCGACGGAAACTTCCTGCCAACACGCTTCCGCGAGACATTTGACAGGTTTCGCTTCGACCTTCGTGGCTCGGGCCCTGCCCTTAACACACGCCAGGCATTTGGACACCCACAACTTACCGTCTGGTTCCATTCCTGGCCACCAGACGGCCCTTTCAAGGAGACGGAACGTGACCTCCGCCGAACGGTGCGCCCCCAGGAGGCCACAATGCACAGTCATGTAGCATGACTTCCGCCACGTGACGCCATGGGGCCCGGCGATACCGTTCGGGACGACCGGGACGACCACCGTCTGGCCAGTCTTGATGGTCACTTCCCTCTCCAAGACTCCGTCCGAGCCAAGCTTGAAAGGGGCTTCCGGCTTCTTGACCGAAGCCGTAAGGGACGGATCTCTCCGTTGAGCCTCGTTCCAAGCCGTGCGAAGAGCTGGCGTGACGCCGAACTCGCAGAGCCCGGCGCCATCCCTGGCCGCCAAGGCCAGCTTTTCTCTCTGACTCTCCGGGCTGTCCTTGTCCGACAGCACAGTGAAAGAACCGAGGCTGAGGGGACCAGAACCCCCGGACGCGGACACCTTAACCCGGCAAGTCCGCACGGAATGTGACTTGACACAAAAGGGCCGGTGGGAGGAGTACAACTCCACAACCACCCGTGGGGCCTTGGTAGCGGACCCCACAAAAGCCAGGGTCCTGCGAAGCTCTCCTTCCTTGACCTCGATCTTCTTCGAGAGCTGGACGGCCATCCAATGGCCTTCCTCTCCTGAACACTGGAAGGCGGCGATGACAGGCGAAGCACTGAGCGACTTCCGATGCCCAAGGGACTGGATGCCGTCCCCATCATTCCAACCTTCCACGCGGTCCACCTCTCCCTTGAGACCAAGGAGACACGCAAAGGATTCCCGGAGGCGAACTTCGCCCTCCTGTAGATTCCATATGCGTTCGCACTCAGAATTAACCACATGCCTGTGGCTGTGCCAGTTGGGCTCGACAGCCCAGTTGAGCGAGCTCGGCCCGCTCAGGCAAGACGGGAAGGCCTGGTGCCCTTGCAGGACTTCACCAGAGGCGTTCACGACCCAGGAGCTCCACAAGGAAGGGCCGTCCTTCTCGCACCCCTCAACTGGAAGCTCCAGGCCGCCCCCAGTCCAGACCCTCGCCTTAATCCTGCCGTACACCGTGGGCAGGAGCCCTTCCACGGGCTTTTGGAGGAAACTCTTGGCCCATGCTCGGATGAGGTCCGTATCGATGTCCACCGAACCGTCAGCAAGGCTAGCGGACAAGAGGGCGTCCACCTCAAGTGACACGCTCGGGTCGGAAGACTCCGGGCCCTCAGCGGCCTCCTTTTCGGCTTGAGCCTCAGCAACCTCTAGAGCTGTTTCCTCCGCCTCCTGCCGGATGCACGAAGGACACCTTGAGAATAGGTATGTCCTTTTTCCGCAGGCGCAGACGCCTTCGTGGTCCCAAAGCTCCCGAGAGGGCGCGTCAACGAGACCACGCAAGGAAACATCCGCGACCTTGGAGATCCCTTCCAACTTCAGAGACGAAAGGACCTCCGCGGAAGCGGCAATCTTGCCCACTATTCCGTATCCTGGTATAGGGGGCTCGGGAAACTCACGCCCCATCTCTGGGCACGCCTCCGCTACCTCAACATGGGTAGAGTGCGCCTTCCAGACCTTAGGCTTAAGGCTCCAGATACCCTTGATCCCTGCCCAAGCGAGGCCCGCCACACGGGCTTCCTTGCGCTGCAGGTTGCGAGCCTGGAGGGTGACCTCGACCACCAGCGGCCACCGCAAGGCAGCGGTGACAACTCCTCCTTGCCCAAGTCCTACCAGAAAGGTAGGGGAAAACGCAGCGGCTTCCCGGAGTACCTTAGCACAGGACGTAAGCAGGTCGACGCGGAGCTTCTTGACCTTCTTAGGCCCGGTGAGCTTGCCGGTCATTCCGTCGAAGTGGGACGCCACCCCGTCATCGTCCTCGAAAGGGCCCCAGCAGCCTCTCACTGCGATGGAGTGCCCCGGGATTCCCGAAACGAAGACCTCACGGATTTCCGTAAGCGCCCTTTCCTGCTCCGTCCAAGGGGCATAATCGAAAACGATCATAACACGGACAGGCGGGGAGCCCGCGACTCCGACCGGCACCGCAGCCGCGGTCGCCGGAGCAACCTGCGCCGCGGGATCAGGAACCGCGTCTTCCCCTACTGCCCAAGGAACGGGACCGTCACCTTCGGTCCCTTCTCCGAGGTACTGGTCCAGGTCGAACCCCTTCAGCTGGCCAGTCATTCCGACCAAATCCTTGGTCCGGGCGGCCAGGAGTTCGTCCCTGCCCTTCGGATTCCTGGAGAAGGAGTCTCCCAGCGTCGCGCTGCGACCGCTGAGGCTCCTGATCTCAGAACCATCCATCAAGATCTCCGCAACCCATCGGACCAATTTCTGATCGGAGCCAATATCAGAGGACTGTGCTCTCGTAAGATTGGCATGGTCCGTCCAACACAGGGTCCGGATAGTTCCGAAGACCTTCCGGGTTGCTCGCTTGACTTCGAGCTGTGCGAAGGCTTCTTGAATCAGCGGGGGCCAATTTTGCTGCGCAGGGGTCAGACTCTTGGAGTGAGTCATAAGAACCTTGATCTTCGAGAGGTCCCTGCTCATTTGCACCACTGAGCCCCCTACCGCAATCCCGCTGGCGTCCGCTATCTGCTCAAGCGGGCAAGAGCCGTCAGCGGCTGACGCCTCATCGAAGGCCGCCAGGCTGATATGGTGGCTCATCATCTTCTTGATGGCCTTGAAAGCCTTGCAGCCAGCAGTGGTGCCTGTCCCCAGGCCACCTTCCGGAAACTCCGCTCCCGGTTTCTGCCATTGGCCCAAAACCTTAGCAGCATGGCCATATTCCGCTGGCAGATAGCCCCGAAGCCAGTTCGCACACCCAAGGAATTGCTGGATGTGGAGCTT
Organism: Symbiodinium sp. CCMP2592; assembly: GCA_905221615.1. NCBI lineage: Eukaryota > Dinophyceae > Suessiales > Symbiodiniaceae > Symbiodinium > Symbiodinium sp. CCMP2592. The sequence continues at coordinate 68,378 of CAJNDT010000847.1, forward strand.
TTCCTTAAGCTGCGGGAAATCCACGACCGCTTGGCATCGCTCCTCGTCGGGCGCACTCCCGTGCCGCCCGACGAAGAGCGATGCCAAGCGGTAGTGGACTTCCCGCCGCTTAAGGAAAAGCTCCACATCCAGCAATTCCTTGGGTGTGCGAACTGGCTTCGGGGCTATCTGCCAGCGGAATATGGCCATGCTGCTAAGGTTTTGGGCCAATGGCAGAAACCGGGAGCGGAGTTTCCGGAAGGTGGCCTGGGGACAGGCACCACTGCCGGCTGCAAGGCTTTCAAGGCCATCAAGAAGATGATGAGCCACCATATCAGCCTGGCGGCCTTCGATGAGGCGTCGGCTGCTGATGGCTCTTGCCCGCTTGAGCAGATAGCGGACGCCAGCGGGATTGCGGTAGGGGGCTCGGTGGTGCAAATGAGCAGGGACCTCTCAAGGATTAAGGTTCTTATGACTCACTCCAAGAGTCTGACCCCTGCGCAGCAAAATTGGCCCCCGCTGATTCAAGAAGCCTTCGCACAGCTCGAAGTCAAGCGAGCAACCCGAAAGGTCTTCGGAACTATCCGAACCCTGTGTTGGACGGACCATGCCAATCTTACGAGAGCGCAGTCCTCTGATATCGGCTCCGACCAGAAACTGGTTCGATGGGTTGCGGAGATCTTGATGGATGGGTCTGAGATCAGGAGTCTCAGTGGTCGCAGTGCGACGCTGGGGGACTCCTTTTCCAGGAACCCGAAGGGTCGGGACGAGCTCTTGGCCGCCCGGACCAAGGACTTGGTCGGGATGACTGGCCAGCTGAAGGGGTTCGACCTGGACCAGTACCTTGGAGAAGGGACCGAAGGTGACGGTCCTGTTCCCTGGGCAGTAGGGGAAGACGCGGTTCCCGATCACGCGACGCAGGTTGCCCCGGCGACCGCGGCTGCGGTGCCGGTCGGGGTCGCGGGCGGTCCCCCTGTCCGCGTTATGATTGTTTTCGATTATGCCCCTTGGACGGAGCAGGAAAGGGCGCTCACGGAGATCCGTGAAGTCTTCGTCTCGGGAATCCCGGGGCACTCCATTGCGGTGAGAGGCTGCTGGGGCCCTTTTGAGGACGATGACGGAGTGGCGTCCCACTTCGACGGTATGACCGGTAAGCTTACCGGGCCCAAGAAGGTCAAGAAGCTCCGCGTCGACCTGCTTACGTCCTGTGCGAAGGTACTTCGGGAAGCCGCTGCGTTTTCCCCTACCTTTCTGGTAGGACTTGGCCAAGGAGGAGTTGTCACCGCTGCCTTGCGGTGGCCGCTGGTGGTTGAAGTCACCCTCCAGGCTCGCAACCTGCAGCGCAAGGAAGCCCGCGTCGCGGGCCTCGCTTGGGCAGGGATCAAGGGTATCTGGAGCCTTAAGCCTAAGGTCTGGAAGGCGCACTCTACTCATGCTGAGGTGGCTGAGGCGTGCCCAGAGATGGGGCGTGAGTTTCCCGAGCCCCCTATACCAGGATATGGGATAGTGGGCAAGATTGCCGCTTCCGCTGAGGTCCTTTCGTCCCTGAAGCTAGAAGGGATCTCCAAAGTCGCGGATGTTTCCTTGCGTGGTCTCGTTGACGCGCCCTCTCGGGAGCTTTGGGATCACGAAGGAGTCTGCGCCTGCGGAAAGAGGACATACCTATTTTCAAGGTGTCCTTCGTGCATCCGGCAGGAGGCGGAGGAAACAGCTCTGGAGGTTGCTGAGGCCCAAGCCGAAAAGGAGGCCGCTGAGGGCCCGGAGTCTGCCGACCCGAGCGTGTCACTCGAGGTGAACGCCCTCTTGTCCGCCAGCCTTGCTGATGGTTCGGTGGACATTGATACGGACCTCATCCGAGCATGGGCCAAAGGTTTCCTCCAAAAGCCCGTGGAAGGGCTCCTGCCCACGGTGTACGGCAGGATTAAGGCGAGGGTCTGGACTGGGGGCGACCTGGAGCTTCCAGTCGAGGGGTGCGAGAAGGACGGCCCTTCTTTGTGGAGTTCCTGGGTCGTGAACGCCTCTGGTGAAGTCCTGCAAGGGCACCAGGCCTTCCCGTCCTGCCTGAGCGGGCCGAGCTCGCTCAACTGGGCTGTCGAGCCCAACTGGCACAGCCACAGGCATGTGGTTAATTCTGAGTGCGAACGCATATGGAATCTCCAGGAGGGCGAAGTTCGCCTCCGGGAATCCTTTGCGTGTCTCCTTGGTCTCAAGGGAGAGGTGGACCGCGTGGAAGGTTGGAATGATGGGGACGGCATCCAGTCCCTTGGGCATCGGAAGTCGCTCAGGGCTTCGCCTGTCATCGCCGCCTTCCAGTGTTCAGGAGAGGAAGGCCATTGGATGGCCGTCCAGCTCTCGAAGAAGATCGAGGTCAAGGAAGGAGAGCTTAGCAGGACCCTGGCTTTTGTGGGGTCCGCTACCAAGGCCCCACGGGTGGTTGTGGAGTTGTACTCCTCCCACCGGCCCTTTTGTGTCAAGTCACATTCCGTGCGGACTTGCCGGGTTAAGGTGTCCGCGTCCGGGGGTTCTGGTCCCCTCAGCCTCGGTTCTTTCCCTGTGCTGTCGGACAAGGACAGCCCGGAGAGTCAGAGAGAAAAGCTGGCCTTGGCGGCCAGGGATGGCGCCGGGCTCTGCGAGTTCGGCGTCACGCCAGCTCTTCGCACGGCTTGGCACGAGGCTCAACGGAGAGATCCGTCCCTTACGGCTTCGGTCAAGAAGCCGGAAGCCCCTTTCAAGCTTGGCTCGGACGGAGTCTTGGAGAGGGAAGTGACCATCAAGACTGGCCAGACGGTGGTCGTCCCGGTCGTCCCGAACGGTATCGCCGGGCCCAATGGCGTCACGTGGCGGAAGTCATGCTACATGACTGTGCATTGTGGCCTCCTGGGGGCGCACCGTTCGGCGGAGGTCACGTTCCGTCTCCTTGAAAGGGCCGTCTGGTGGCCAGGAATGGAACCAGACGTTAAGTTGTGGGTGTCCAAATGCCTGGCGTGTGTTAAGGGCAGGGCCCGAGCCACGAAGGTCGAAGCGAAACCTGTCAAATGTCTCGCGGAAGCGTGTTGGCAGGAAGTTTCCGTCGACTGCGAGGGTCCTAATCGGGAGGACCGCGATGGCTTCCGATACAGTATTACGTACTTTGATTGCCTTAGCCACGCAGTGCTTCTGGAACCCATGAAGACACTTACGCATACGGATGTGCGTAGGGCATTTCTGCGGTGCGTGCTGAGATCACGCACCCTGCCCCGCCTCATCCGATCTGATCGAGGCACTGAGTTCAAGAATGCCATGATGCTGGAGTTGTGCTCCATGCTTGGGACAACTCAGCAGTTCAGTATGGCTCTCAGGCCTTGTGAGATGGGGTCCAACGAGAGGGTCCACCAAGAGGTCCAGAAGGTTCTGGGTAACCTCATCCGGCATATCGGCGGCTCCATGGAGAACTGGAGCGAATGGCTCATGGTCGCCGAGTATGTGTTGGATAATACCCCGGGGGCGCATGGGTACACCCCCAGGGACCTGGAACGGTCCTGGAGCCTCGCCTTGCCGTTGGAGAAGGACGTTCTCCGCGAGGCCCTCCAATTCGAGCCCATCACGGACTGGGCCCGTTCCCAGTTCAAGCAGTTTTCCGACTTGGCGGCCGCTGTGCGGCGCCATTGGGACGCGAGCAGTGAGGCGCGTGCCCGACTTGCTAATCGGTCGCGTCGCACAGTTGAGCTCCGCGTGGGGGACAGAGTTGTCTGGAATTCCCCCAAGCCCCGGCCAGAGGGGGCGGGGCGTGTCCCTTGGAAGCCTGGTCTGACCGGCCCTTGGAGGATAGTGGCGGTTAAAGGCCATAGGCTGCAACTCGAACTTGTTCCTGGTGGCCCTGGTGAGGCGCCAGGCCGGCAATGTGAAGCCCACGCGGAGGATGTAGTGCTCGTGCCGGAAGATGCGGAGGTGCCCGAGAAGAGGGACCCCATAGAGTTTTTCGACGAGCCAGAGCATCAGCCGCCTTCATTGGGTCAGCAAGCGGCCGGTGAAGCTAAGCAGGTCGAGTTTACTGTCAAGCGCCGGGGCCGCAACTTCGTGTTGCGTATTGGTGACCATGTTGCGTACCATGGCGCCCGAGTGGGCCCTAAAACCTGTCGCCTAGGCAAGGTCACGCAAGTGGACGAAGCCAGGGCACAGGTGGGCGTCCACCGGTACATCCCCGACGCCTCAGGACTCAGAGTCCGGTGGCACCTTGCGTTTTTGGACGAAGGCGGTTCTCTGACCCGCGAAGGGACGAGACAGGCCATAGAGTCCATCACCGTGAAGGAGATTATCTCCAAGGTGGATCTTAGTAGGGATGGGGTTCTCGCTGCGTCTTCTGCCCGGAAGCTCGATAAGGCCGGTTACTCCTTGCAAGAGTCCGTGCCGGACCGAGTGGGTGTGGCAGCTTCCCCGATTGACGTCCCTGCTGCGTTGAAGGAGCTCCTTGCTGAGGCTCCCGCGCCCTCCTTGATCGTCGGTAGAGGTAGCTCCTGTGCCGCGGTCCAGGGGTGGATCAGAGATCACCTAGAGGGTATGGACGTGGACCTTGTCGAAGTAGCGGTGTCGGAGCACTCGCTTACTCAGGTCAGTAAGGCAGGAGGCCTGCGTAGCCCTCCTGCTGCGGTTCAAGGAGCCAGCTCCTACGGGATCCGCTGGGACTTCTCCTCAGAGGAGGACCGGCAAGCCCTGAGCCTTCTGGTCGATACGCTCGACCCCAAGTGCCTCGTTGTGGGCCTATCCGGTAAGGGTATCCCCAAGGAGTTCCTCTCCCTGGTCAGTAGGTGGGGAGCAATGGTGGCCGAGAAGGGGCGCCAGATGCTTGTTACTATCTCAGATCAGGAAGGACTTTGGGAGCCTTGGGAGGCCCAGGGGTGGGCTCCCGTGTTTGGGACGCTTTCGGAACCGAAGTTCCCTTGGGCTTTCGGCCGAGCTGATCGATGTCAGCTCTTGGGATCAGTTCCTAGGGGTTCTAAGCATTCGGAAGGAGCGCTGATCTGTCTTTCCAACTTCAAGATGGATTCGGTTTGCGTTCGCTGTGCAAAGCCTGACGCTTTGGGCAGGGTAGCCCATCAGCACGCGAAGGCCCGGACCTCTTCGAGGGTGCTCGCTCCGGCCTTGTGCCGTTGCCTGGCGGATGCTGGTCTGAGGGGCGACCAGCCCCCTTGCTACGACAGCATTTGCTCAGTGAGCGGCCAGCCGCCGGCTGAGCCTGCGAAGCCTTCCGCTCCGGAGGTACCGTTGCCGGACGTTAAGTCTGGCGAGGACCTCTCCCCTCAAGAGAGAGCGAAGATGGAGGCTGAAGTTCTGGAGTTCTCCAGGAAGATGGATGCTCACTGGCGGTCGAAGGCAGACGCCAAGGATTGGGATGGTGTCTTCGCGGACCTGGAGGTCTATGCGTTGGCAGGCCAGGCTGTGGCTGCCGATCCCCGCCGTACGCCAGAGTATAAGGCGCAGGTCATTGAAGGCCTCAGGTTGGGCCCTACGGAGAACCGTCCGGGGCTCACCGAGGCTGATCTCGCAGCCATTAAGGAGACGGTGGGCCGGAAGGCCGCTGCATTCTGGGTCGAAGGTACGGCGCGTACCACGGTCCGGAAGTTTGCGCACGACTGCGTCCCTACGGGGCCTCCGGTCAGCTCTCAGCCCCATGCGCTCCGCGGGGAAGCGGCGCAGTGGGTTGATGACCGGCTTGAGGAGGAGGTCCAGAGAGGGCAGCTTGTGCGAGGCCCTTCGGCCTGGGGTTCGGCCCCTTTCCCTACGAAGGAGATGCCTTCCCACAAGCGGGCGAGGAAACGCCGCTTGGTGGTAGATTACCGCAGGGTAAACGCCAGGGTGAAGAGATCCACTTACTACTGCCGGCGGAGCACGGATGTGCTCGCTGCAGCGGTAGGATCAGTCTGGTATAGCTTCGTTGATGCGGTTTCCGGGTTCAATCAGATCCGCAACACGAAGCGTGCCAGGGAGGTTCTTGCCATTGTTGCGCGTAGCGGTAAGTACCTCCCTATTGGGCTTACCTTCGGGCCTGTCAATGGTCCCGACGATTTTAACTACGTCGTGGACCGCGCGTATGCGCCGGGTCGCAATCGAAGGCTTAGGTTCACTAAGGAATGGGTGGCCTATGTCGACGACCTGACGGTTCGTACAGGTAGGGTCGTTGACGGCCGTTTCCTCACGGATGCGGAGGCAGAGGAGGAGATAAGGACGGCGTGCCGGAAGGGCAGCCGCTCCGCGCCTCAGACCGCCGCTTCCGCCCTTGAAGCCTTAGGCGCTCGAGGCCGCGACGGCTCGAGCTCCAGTCCGCCTGACGCGGACCGGAAGGTCGCGCCTAAAGCAAAAGCAAAACACGATGAATCCCTAACGGACACTAACCACCCCACAAGAGCCCTATACCCTAACTCGCTTGTGTTCGTCTTGACCGCTTGTGTCTTGACCGCGGGGTCTAGGTTAGGGTTCGGGGTCTTAGTGTGCCGCGTCGGGGGGGTTCGGGGGGGAACGTGGGGGGCAGCTCGGACGCAGGCCTGTACGCCCGTGGGTCGCTACCTCCTTTCTATGCTACTACTCGTTGCGTGCGTGCTGCAGCAAGGGTGTAGTGAGGTAGTCCAGGGTGTAGGTCGTGCTGAGTGTGAGCCCTACCCCCTCTCTCTGTGCAGCCCCCTTGAACCCCCTGCCTTTCAGGACATGGCCGCGCAGCGTGGGCTCAAGACGAGTAGCCCAGTAGCTTGCGACGGGCCGCGCGGGCCCTTGCCATCGGCTTCTTGCGCCTCGCGGTGTGCTTTGGCACACGTGGGCCGGGAGGTCGCGTGTACCCCTCTTTCCTTCGCTGCCGGTGGGTCCTCCGTGGACCGGCTGGTCGCGGAGCCACTCCCACTTTTTCCTCCGTGTGCCGGGCCCCTCGTGGGCCAGGGAGCCGCGAGGGGCGCCATGGGAGGTGGCCGCAGACGCGGGAACGAAGGGAAAGGCGGTCGTGATAGCAACTCACGATGGCAGCCGTGGGTGTGGCTAGAGAACCCCGCGGTTTGCCAGAGGGCGCTTACGCAAGCCCTCCGCCACGGCAAATTCGGCCTGCAGGGCCATCTCGGCGAAGGGGGCTGGATTAGCGTATCCGCCTTAGCCGAGAAGCTCCAGATCACTTCGTCCGCGATCGAGGCAGGTGCGGCGAGTGATCTGGAAAACGCGGCTGGCGGTCGGGAGAAGCAGCGGCTGGAGCTGGTCGATGGCCGGATCCGGGCTCTCCAGGGACACGGCCGTGGGTCAGGATTGACCGCGGGCACCGTGTATGGAGACGGCCTCGATGAGGCCGGCATGAGGGAGCTCTCGGTAGAGTACGGAGGCTCCACCCTCTGTCATGGCACAGAGGTGTTTCATGCGCGGCGGATCGGCCGCGACGGCCTCCTCCCGGGAGGCGGAAACGGCCCGCGCCTGACTGTCCATTGGGTGATCGGGCCCGGGTACCCAAGACAGCGGGACAGTACGTCGGGCTTTAGAAAGAACTCGACCTGTCTTGTGGTCTCGAACCTCGAGCTCCTAAGGGCTTCCGGGGTGCCCGTCTGGAGAGGGACAGACGGATGTGTTCTGACAGGGCGTGTCCCTCCAGAATGCATCCTCCGAATCCTCACGGTGCAACCCGGCTGTGAAGTCTTCGACCTCTCGCTTGCAGAGCGTCAGGGTAACACCCTGCGGTGGGTCGATGATGCGGAGCCCGGGAGCGGAGTCCGCAGAGAGCAGTCGGCGCCGCCTGGCGGAGCCGGCCCGGTCAACTACTATATCGGGGACGAGGACTCGTCTTCCGAGCTGGAAGTTGAGGTGCGGGCCAAGAGCTCGGCAATGCCGGCGGGACCCCCGCCTGGACCACCTAAGGAGGGTGGTCCCCGTGGGATGCCCTCTGCGCTGCATCGGTCCAGGACGGTCGATGATAGGCCGCCGCCAGGGCGGGAAGGCAAACTAAAGCCTACCCCCAAGGTGGCCCCAGAGGGAGCGCCTTCGGCAGGGGAACAGGAGCGGGGAAGATCACACCGCCCCCCTCAAAAGGTGCCTCCCGAAGCACCGCCTGCGGACACGATCCGCTACAAGACGCCGCCCAGGGCCCGGGATGAGCTGCCTGAGGATCCTCAGGCCGCGCCCGGTGACCCTGAGGGTGCCGGTGCAGCGCCTGGGGATCAGCCGATGGAGGCGGACCGTACGCTTACTCCAGCGGATTTGTTCCACCCGAAGAACTTCAGCAAGAAGGCGAACCCGAAGCCGCCGCCGAAGAGGCCAGCCGTTCCGGAAGGAATGGTCACGGTGAAGCCTGGCCCGACGCCGAAAGGGGTCAGGCCTCCACCGCCGTTCCTGATCATGGAAACCGAGAGGGCCGAGGAGTTCTTGAGCACCAGGCCTGGATGGTTGCTGGGTGGGCCGGCTGAGCCGCCCATCGCGCGATCTCCTCCTCCGCCACCTGCTGCGAGGAACCGGTCGGAAAGGCCCTTGCCTCATGGAGGGCTGGGGCCCGGGCCTTACCAAGGCCCTATCCGGCCTAAGCTTGGTGGGCCTCCGCTCAAGGCCGCTCCGAAGGGGGCCGTTCCTAGTGCTGAAGCCCCTTCTGCGAGCTCGGCCTCCACGGGAGGCCCAGAGGGCTCCCGAGAAGGAGGTACGGCCGTCCCAGAGGAGACCGAGGAGGAACGGGCCAAGACTGAGGCCATCCTCCGCGGGATCGACGATTTCATGGCATCCGTGGAGCGTCGGTCGGCAAGCCAAGAACGGCCCGCTCCGAAGTCTCCTGCGCGGCACACCTTTGTGCCTTTCAGTGTGGATCCGATTCCCGAGGAGGCTGCAGTGCCTGGGGAATTCGTCGATCTCGGGGACACCCCCGACCGGAGTGCGATCCATGGCGGGGGCGTGGCTGGTTGCCCTACACCCGAGGAGATTGGGAACGGAGACCCTAGAAGGGTTCCTTCCCGTGGGTCCGGCCACAAGTGTGGTATCCGCGGGTGCCGTGCCGAATTCGAGCACGAGTACGAAGCCGCGTACCACCGAGCGGCGGTCCACGGAAGGGGCCTTCCGGCGAACATGGTGCCGGCCCCGTGCGACGATGCGTTCTTTGGAGAAGCCGCTGTGGCTCTGAGACGCTTCCGCCACGGAGAAGCTCGCAGAGACCACAGAGACCGTGTCTGGGTCTTTGAGGCTGACCTGGGCCGGTTTACGCATATCTCCAACCCGGACCGCTTCTGTGATCGCATCGGGGCGGAGCTGCGTGATTTCAGGCGGCTCCCGGATGGGGCGCCTTGTGTCACTTCCGATGGTCTCTGGCGCACGTATCGCCTTGACCGGAGGCCGGTGCAGCGGGCGAAGCCTCCCGTGCGCTACCCGAGTACCATTCTCGGGCCAGCGTACGAGGAGACGGACTTCATGATGCCCAACGCCGCAGCTCCGAGTCCCTACCGTCACTTGTTTAGGGACGAGACCCCGCTGGGCGAAGCGTTGGAGGCGATTCGCGAAGAGCAGGGGAGATCCGGAGAGGTTCCCGAAGATGTTGAACCGCCTCCTCCGGCGTTCCCCGACGAGCTTTTGGAGCCCCAAGATCCGGACGTGGACGCTCCCCGGGAAGATACCCCGAGGGAGCACGTCCAAGCGATGAGGGAAACCTTTTCAGACCTTATCTGGAACGCCCACGATGGGCTCAGAGAAGAAAAGCTCGCCGCGGGTGTCTTGAACCCTATCGCAAAGCAGACTGACACCCAACTGGAGATAGATCCCCCTATGCTGGAAACGGATCTGCTCCCTCGAGAGAAGGGGGGTGTCCAGAGGACTGGAACCCCGCCTGATCCACGATGGGGTGCGGAGCCTCAGGCTTCCAGCCCTAAGAAGAAAGCTCCGCCATCTTCGGCGACGCATTCCGAGGATCAGGAGATGGCTCCTGCTCCTCCGGATGCCTCTCAGGAGGCGTCTTCCTCCTCTGCAGCGCCTGCGGCCAACGTGACTCCCCCAGCTGAGGCAGGGAGTCCGGAGGTCCGGATCCCTAGCCTCGCGGAGTCTATGAAGGCAGGCTTGGCACGGGAAAGAGCGGCGGCACGCGCCAAGGAGGAGCTTGCTGCTTCGGCCCAGGAGGCCGCGGCTGCGGCTCCTGAGGCACGGCGCGACACCCGCCTTCCTGCAGTGACCAAGGAGGAAAAGGAGACAGCAGAGGCTAAGTCCCTCTCCTCCCTCAAGCGCGCCGTTGAGGAGAGCGGCTCTGAGCGTCAAGGCCCCGCGGCCAAGCGGGCCACCACCAAGAAGGAAGAAGCGCCCTCGGCACCAGCCGGCCCTGCAGGAGCCGCGGCCGGGACAGGCGCGGCTCCCTCGTCTAGTGGCGAGGCAGGTGCCGAAGAAGGTGCCAGCGGGGCCGCTGCTCCGTCGAGCACAGACAAGCGGCGACCCGCGGAGCCGGAGGGACCGCCGCCGCCCAAGAAGCGATTCACAACATGGCAGGATACCATGGAGTCGCCGGCTCCCCAACACCGAGTTTCGGGGGTTTACGGACTCTCGAACGAGGTTCCCGGGGCCGATTGGCGCGACGTGGACTGGGATGCGACTCCACCGCCGGGGCCTGGAAGGCCCGGCGCCCGCGACGTGGATCCCAGGCTCACGGTCCCCCTTGATCTCCAACATGATGAACAGATCAGGGAATTCTTCCGAGGCGGTGGTGAGCATACGCTCGAGCAGCTCCTCGCGTTGGCGCGGCGCCGGAGGCGCGCGTTCGTCTACCAGGCTGCGATTTTGTCGAACAGGCCAGTGTTTGAAATCTGGCCCGATTACGATGAAAACGAGCTTGGACCGACACCCGAGCGCGTTCCGCTCCTCACAGGCAAGGTCTGGCCTTGGGGCTGGTGGGATTGCTTTACTTGTGGGCGTGCGAACCCACCAGAACGCAATACCTGCCGGCACCATGATTCCGAGGAGCTCGGAGGTGCCCCCTGTGTGGGGATCTTCGAGGACAGCCTGTACTGGAGCACGCCGGTGGACCTGCGAACGGCGCCGGCGTGGTTCATCGAGGTCTGGCTCGATGAACATAAGGAACGCATAAAGGAGTACCTTTATGCGAAGCGTTCGGACGCGATCGCCGCCGCAATGTCCAACGCCTACTGGACCTGTGGGCGGGACACATGCCAAGAGAGGAACATGTTATGGCGCAAACTGTGCTTTAAGTGCAGTGGCCCTAAGTCGGGCGCGTCGTTCATAACCCACGGCATGCCGCCCCAGGAAGGCGACGATGAAGCTGCTTCTTCGTCGGAAGAGAGCGAGGGCACGAAGATGGAACGGATCGAGCGTTCCATCAACGCCGATCCCCTTGCGGAGCATGCGAGGAAATTCCTCCGCTCCGGACGGAAGAGGCTCCGCGCTGAAAAGCGCAGGCAGGCAGAGCTCTCTCAAGACTCTGCCCGAGCCTGGTGGAGCCAACCTTCCTCCGGGCGCGGTGCACCCAGTGGGGGCCGCAGCTCTGGCAGCAAGGGTGGTGGCAAAGGTGGTGGAAGGGGAAGCTCGAACCGCTACGGCAACCGAGGATGGTGGGCCGGAGGTGCTGCCGGACTGGCATACTCCTCCCGACTCGGCGAGCGTGCTGGGCAGCCCGCCCTCACGCTCCCACTGCGTGGCCCGGGTGGCCACAGAGTGGCGCCCGAGGCCCCTGCCGTTTCTTCTCGCCCCGCTGTCTCTTCCGGGCCCTCGAACCGTGGTGGGTTCCTTGGGGCCGTGCGCTCGATAGGCGCTGCGGTCTCCAGCTGGGCTCTCTCCAGGAGAGCGCGCAATCGCGCAGCCCACGCCACAACGGGCAACATTGGATGGAAGATGGGTTTGGTGGCCGCTGCGCTGGCGCCTACCCTCTTCACTGTTGAGCGCGGTGCCAGAGAGGTGGCACACGTGAGCCTCACTGCAGTTGCCACTGCGGCGGAGGACCTCATCGAGGAATCCTCTGGTATCCTCGTTCGGGGTGTCCGCGTGGTTGGCTTGACGGCCGTCGTCCTACTGTGGACGTTCGCGGCCGTAGTGCTGTGGTGGGCCGGACGTGTCGCCACTAACCGGCTAATGCACGCCATGAACGGTAACCCCTTTGGGAATGCTGTTCTGGTGTCGCTCGAAGGCCGGGAGGCTGTCTTTGAGGTTGCATCAAAGACTAAGGCCGGAGCACACAGGGTTCTTGTGAAGGTCGGGTCGGGCGCGGACGGCGCAGGCTGCGACTGCAAGGCATTCCTCAACGAGGGACGTTGTGGTCACATAGAACGCGCTGTTGAAGCTGCGGGGCAACTCGTGGCCATGACAGGCGCGAGCGCTGCCCCAACGCTGTCCGTCGCCCCGGCCGCGACTAGACGCGCCCGTGCGATCCTCGGCGCGCCGGCCCTGGAACAGGGGTGCCTTGCCGGCATGGTGTCGAAAGCGAGATCGCTCTCTGAAAGAGCTCGGAATGTCGGGAACCCGTCCGAGGGTTGCCTTGACGGCTTTACCAAGCTCAGAGGCCGCCACGAGGTGGCCACAGTGTCGGCGCCTCCGACAGAGACTGTTCCGAAGACGCCTGCAGCGGAGGCTTCCCGCCAGGGTACCTCTGCGGCGTCTCCGGCTCCGACAGCTCCCATGTCGAGCCAGGCACGGCGTGTCAGAGACTTCCCGATCCCTGACGGCTTCGAGCGAGCCGGGGTCAAGTTTCTGACCCTTCCGGAGTATCACGCTGTGGTACAAACGATGCTATCGGACGCTGGGCATGGGGACCACGTTTACGTGCGAGCCTACAGCTTCGATAGCAAGCCTTTGGTTGGAGCCCTCGTGTCCTCGCTGGAGCGAGGCGCCCGAGCCCACGTGCTTGCCGAC
>CAJNDT010000847.1:86169-127922 GCA_905221615.1 Symbiodinium sp. CCMP2592
TCAATTGCCAGCGAGCCTTGGCCATCAGCTGCGCATCCTGCGACAGCAGTCGCGTCTACGAAGGGGTGCCAAACTCGACGAAAAGCAGTGGCAAAGGCTGGCCCTGTGAATAAGATGATTCGTTGCGCCTGATTCCCGTCGGCGCGTGGCTTGGGTGGTGCAGCTACCTGCAATCGTGGGAGAAATCGTGGTCACTTGGTGAGCAAAGAGAAAGTTACAGCTCGCACTTGAAGGGAGCGTAGGATGCAAGAGCGCATGAAGTAATTAAGCAATGACATCATGTGAATCACGTGGATGCTTCCATGAAGTTTGCTTAGAGAAACGGAAAACTATGACGCAACGCATTACCACCAACCTGCTCAAGTCCTGGAGGAGGAGCCACGTATCCAATCATTGATCGGCCTTGGTCAACGATAACCTCCTTGAACGCATGTAAAAAGCTCCTCGCTACGTTGATCCAACCTGGAAGCTGACAGACACTCTTGCAAAACCATGGTTATGGCATGTTGCATCACATTGCTCTTGCAAGCCTTCAAAACAGAGGCCCTCAAGATAACATGCTGCCGCGCGCACCACAATCCATGCTGACTTGGAGGAATGTTCCAAGGAGGTCTCTTCGCAATTGTTTGTGTCGCTAATGGCTGCGGTGAACAACCACCAGACAAACTCGCGGGAATCTAACGAACATGCTTGTGCACATGAGCGTTGTAAGTCACAGCAACCACCATGCAATGAGAACGCAAATGAGCACGGAGCTGTGCTTGACCGGATTACAACACAAACCCATGTGTCGTTGTAGTGCACTAGGCATTTGGTATCCAACAGTGGCGTCATGTCGGAATAGGCGTGGCTTTTTGAGATTCCGATTGATGATGGTCACCGTCGTCTTGGTTCAATCATGATGCCATTTGTATGCCCCCATGTGATTGTACGGTTGTGTCGGAGAACCGTCGCAGCAACCCCTCACTACACTTGGTGCGAAATCGCCTGCGTAGTTTGAGGCTGGGCTACAAATCGCAAACTGAAAAAGCGATGGTCACAACAACACTATCATGGCCCCATTTTGCTAGTGCCCACGTCACTGGTTTCAGGTAGTTTTTTGTTGCTGTCGTCCCGGTGCGTACAAAGCGTTTCTTTTTTTGTTGCGTCCCATTGGGCACCGCAAGCGGGGCCTGGCCGGAAGGGTCGCCCCGGCCCACAGTGAGTGAGTCAGCGTCCGGGCAAGGCCGCAACAAACAAAAAAAACCACCTGCGCAAGAAGCATCGCGACCCAGGCCCGATTGTACGCTCTTGCTGGACGCGCTTGACACAATGGCCAGGTCCTTGCTAGAGCGCCATCCGGCACTGCTTCTTCGGATCCATTCGATCCGTATGACGCTTCAGTTGGATGCAGTGCCGCGTTGAACAGTACGCCAGATCCCTCACAGCAGAACTGGAGTGATCGCGGTGGGCCGAGATGAAGGTGGCAACGCTAAAAACGCAAACGTTGCAGCCATGGTTGCGTCGCTAGGAGGCTCGCCCAAAGGGAATGCCGAGGTCAAAGGTCCCGTGCCATGGGTGGATCACAGATGCAGGCTGCCGTTTTGGCAAGAACTGCCAGTTTAGCCACGAGGCAGAGCGGCCCCAGAAGTGTTGGATTTGCGGCCATAGCCACCAGAAGGCCGAGTGCACGTTTCCTAGGAGCCAAAGGCCCAAGTCCTGATAGCAAGGCTAAGGCGAAGGCACAGGCTCTAGATGCCCTACGGATAAGGCTAAGCCAGAGAATAAGGCTCCTCCTAAGGCCCTTGCAACCAAAGGTGAAGGAGCCAAGGCGGGCGATGCGGCAGCTGCTGCCATCAAGGCAGAGTATGCGAATAAGTCGTTTGGAACATGTGCGTGCTGTCACGCAAATCAAAGATCTCGGAGATGGCCGCAGGAGCAAAGGCCTGATCGACGGAGGCGCTACCGCGTGTTTGAGAACAGCGAAGGGGAGCGAACGAAGCCTCCCCACCCTCAGCGTGGAGCCTGCGGGTCATGCGAATGAACATAAATGCCTCAGGGAACCTGCTGAGTCCGCATCCGGTCACGCCGATTGTGTCAGTATCAGCACTTCTGGAGTTGGGGTTCCACATCAACTGGACGAAAGAAAACTGCATCGTGAGCTATCACTCACGTGGGCAGCTTCCAGTTGACGCATCGTCTGGATGCCCAGAAATGGACTACGATACGGCGTTGCAGCTGATCTCGGAGTACGAGCAGCATGTGAAGACGAAGGATGTGCACGAGGCACGGGTGAGGTGCATGTTGATGGATATGAGCAGTGCCACTGATGAAGAGTTTGCGTTTTCGTTGTGGAATGGTGGAGTGGAAGCGGCAGCAGCCCTCCGCTTACTTGCTGCAAAGTTGTTTCCGCACGTGCGCTCAGAAATGCTTAAGAAGGTGCCCCCAAGTCTTTCTCAGGCAGGCGGGATTGGAGGCTCCAAGTCAAAGTGCAACCGACCAGCTGCGAGCCAACGGCTGCAGCGGACGGTTGCGTTGCGTCCTATTCCAGACGTACCCGATCCCGCTCGGTAACGATTGGAGGCTGGAATCGCAGGGCTCGGAGACGGGCTGAACGGTCCCAAAGTGTTCTGGTGCATTTTAAGCGAGGCAGGGTCGAAGAAAGCCTTTCAGGATGTTGCCGACCTCTGCAGATGGACGCTGCTCCATGCGGACAATGCAGGTGCAGTTCTCCTTGAAGCAAAGTACGAGTTCCTGGTGGAGCTTGCCCAGAAAGGCCTCACTAGGAGGGTGTGATAGAGTTAAACTGTAAAACCCTGAGCGTTCACGCTTTTCCTGCTTAAGCCAAAGGCGCTGCATAGTCACACTATACAAACTATACCGTAGCCTGGGCTCACCAAAGGTGTGGGGCGTTCCTATGTACAAAATTTAACACCCTGCCTCGAAGTCCTTGTGCTGTACTTTGCTTTGGTCTGCGGTCGGGCATACCTCCGCCCGTGACTGCATAGGCTTTGCCGTTGCAAGTCCTGGGTTAAACACTCCGTGCAACCCACCTTTTTACCGTCCCCCAATTAGGGAGGTGTGTCAGACCGTCCATGTCCTGACATTCGTACAGTAACAAGTACTTCGTCCTAGTGAAACAACTTCCACACAAACTTCCTGCGTTAGCGCTCTTCCTTCTTTTGCGCTTCCGCTGCTGTGTGTTCCGAGGTGAAACTTTTTCAGTCTTGCCTACACTCACTGCTCTGTCTCATACTCGTTCACGATGTAGGGCTTACTGACTTCCAAACAACGTACGCTCCTCCGTGCTATCTGGCGTACCGGGATCCACTTCCTGTTTCTGGCTTCCAAACAGATCCACTTCTTCTCCTTGGGCGCGTTCGCCCGACGCTTCATACGTCTCTTGGCATTGTTCACAATACGCTTCATACGATTCCAACGCTCCTTCTGGAAGCATCATGTTTCCCATTTCTTCCACGGTTATCATCTTTCCACGGTACTCGATCATCTCCGGCTCCTTCTGAGTTGATCCTGAAATGACTCTGCTTCCACGCACGTAGTCTTCCTCGCTTATGATGGGCATACGGGTCCCGTCCGTATGTACAATTGCTGGCGTTCCCATCGCTGCTCTTCCACGTCTCTTCAGGGATCCTTTACCAGTGCCCGGCATTCCACTCATGCCTTGTCTCTCCCGATCCACGGGGTTCATCCGCTTCCTTTTCGGTGGCTTCTTCCTCTTTGGTACGGTCGTAACTCTTTCGCCATTGGGCAGTCGCATATTCATTGATACACGGTGTACAAGCGCATTTCTGGTGATTCTTTTTCTCCCTTGTACACTTCCTGATTCCGCACCAGTGACATTGCTTCATGCATCCTCCGGTAGACTCCACTTCATACTCAAGGTCCATCACCTCCCAGTCGCTTTCGTCTGGGATTGGTGGCTCTACGCGTCCACGGCGTTTTCGCATACTTCCTTCTGGCTTCGTCTCCGGGAAACAAACCCAACAGTGTCTGTAGCCTTCCGCTACAGCCTCACTTTCTTCTTTCCAGATCCATTTGCCAGAACGCATATGGCTTCCTTGAACGTGCCAACATGTTCCCTTGTGGAACACACGGGCCTTTGAGCCTGTCGATATTTTCACCATACCGACTCCTTTGATCTGGTCCACCGTGCGCATAAACTTCTTCCACATACTGATTGCATACGGGGCTGCGAGTAGCATTACACATACGATCATACAAACCTCGAACTTCGTGAATCCATCCATGGCTTCCATACCTTTTCCAAAGGCTTCACTGGCTTCTGCTCGGGCGTCCGCTACGTCCTCCTTGAGCATTGCTGCGGTAATCGGCTTCATCAGATGAAATACTTGTATTGCCCTAATGAGGTTCTTGATTTGTCCACTTCCGATATACTCCTTCAACCTCTTTCCTGTTCATGCTTTTCGTACTCTTTCTCTCCAGTGTACTCCAGGTTTCCTTCTTCATCATACTCTACTTGGGACAAGTGATACAGTAGGAATGACCTTCGGGCATATGACAACTTCTTGGTATTCAGATCCGCTACATTGAGCGCGGTTCTTACCGTTCCAAGCTTCACAAGATTGTCTCGTACCCAATCTTGCAGTTGACACAGCCTAACGTCCACATGCTTCAAACGTCCAACTCCTCTTCGTTGGCTCCACTGCCGTGCAGATGATGAATCGCACCGTATCTCCACGCGTACAGGCGCGTTTACTAGGAACTCAAATAGCCTTCCGACTAGGATAGCTTCTCCTCAAGTTCCACTTAGTGCATACAACTCTGCTTCACAGCTTGATGATGATGTGGCTTTCTGGGTCCTCGAAAATGACAACACTTGTACTCCATTTAGTACAATGATTCCCGATGATGTACTCCTCCTTCGGGCTCTGTCCGGTGTTTTCAGGCTTGCCCAATCACTATCCGAATACGCTTCCACTACATGTCCTGCATCCTTGGCAATTTCTTCATCCTCTTGGCCATTCAACTTCGTGATCAACCGGCTTCCGATTTCGGTATACGGTAACAGGGTAGCCCTTGTGGCTGTTCCACTCAGATACAGAATCAAGTGCTTCAGACACTTTAGTGCCTGCACTGTCGGCTTCGACATGCTTGATGCCAAACACTTTGAGGCATACTGAATGTCAATTCTGTCCTGTGTAAGGTACAAAATAGATCCGAGTCCAGATCTAAACCGTTTTGTCTCTTCAGCACTCAACTCCTTACTCCGGTCTTCCTTCACCAGATCCACGTGCTCTGGTGTGGCCTTACTCTTCAATCTTCCAAGGTCATACAACTCAATGAGCTTCCGGACATACTTCTCATTCGGTTGGACAACAATTCCTTCCTGGGTGAAGACATACTTCCTTTTGAGATACCGCATTTCTTCTCCACTTCCTACTCCATTCGTTGGATATGGTCCTTCTTTCTCAACCTTGAAAACCTTTTCCAATTCTTCCACCAACCAAATAGTTTCTTCTCTTTCTCCTGCTAGCAGCTCGTCGTCTACATGGATAGAGATACACAGCTTCCTTGTGGTGTGTCTAGCTAGTGCGGGTACATGTACTGAGAACACAAATCCAAGTTTCTCCAGTATACTCCGCAAGTGTTCATACCATCTTGTTGCTGCGTTCCTCTGTCCTGGTAGGCATCTCTTTAGCCTCCATACGATTCCTTCTTTCAGATTCGCTGCTCGTTTCATCCAATCGCTGATTGTGATAAGCACCTCTTCTTGTTGCGGGACCTGAAGGTACGCGTCTTTATATCTAGTACTACGACGACCCAGTTGTATACCAGATGTAGCAACAAGACCAGGCGCGACGCGGCGTTGCTCGCCGTCGGACTGAATGTCTCCGCAGTCGAACTCGCACCGGCTCTATACTCTCGTGCCACGATCCGACACCTTCTTTTCCACCTGCCATCTCGGTGCCTCCAGTCGTACACCTCGCGCAGATCCATGCGCTTTTCATCACCTGTCGCATTCGCCTCCATGAATTCCTCAATTACTCCTAGCTTGCTAAGGCGTTTCAGTTCCTCCACTGCTGCTTCCTGATCCAAGGTATCCAGTTCCTCAGGACTCAATTCCGGTGGTGTTTCTCCTTGGTCATTCTTTGGAACTTCCTCCATCTCTTCTTCCATGAGATCTTCATACTCAACGTCTTCTCCTTCTACTGCTGTGAGATCCTCATGTTCATCCCAATGAAATGGGTCTTCTTCCTGAGATACCCTGCCTGCGAACAAAGGCGGGTAGATTCCTTTCGAGGGCGATGATGGTGCTGACGGCGTTTCACGAGACTTCTTTGGAGATCCTTCAACTCCTTGTCCTCCTTCTACGGCTCTTTTCCGCAGATCTTCCAGCATGGTCTCGTCGCTTACACGTTCTTCGGGTTCTCCAGAAGGTACGTCGTGCATCGAACTTGAACTCCGGGAGTGAGAACTAGATCCTGTGCTGGCCCTGCCTCCGTCTGAGGCCCTGCCTCCGCTTGAGGCTCCACTTGTGTCCAGCATATCCAATAGTTCCTCTACCTGTTCTTCTTGGGACTGTCCTCGATCTTCTGTCCGAACTACTGGTTCCTGTGCCGTTCCTTCTTCCGTGATACTTGCCAACGCTGGGGCTGGTAACGGCTGTTTACTGTATGTTCCTTTTGGTTTCTTGGGGTTCCATGGAGTTACACTCAACTTCAGTACGGGTTCTTTTCTCCATCCAGTGGCGATTCGCCTTACCGATCCTGTCGCCAAGACTCCGTCTTCAACTCCTACCAAGTGCATATCCTGGGAGTTCTTACCAAGGTAGATTCCTCCAATCCAGTTCGCTGTCCCTTTCTTCTCGGGTTTCTTCAGCGCATACACATACTCGCCGAATGGGGCGATCTTCCCAAGGTAAGGTCTACCAACGACACTTTCATAAGGGGTTGACCCTATCGCGACGTGTCTGTGGTACCTGTTCAGCAACCATGACGCATGGCAGAGTCCCCAGGCCCAAACTGCATGGCCTTCGGGAATCTCTATACCAAGCTTTCTTTCGGCTGCTCGTACCAAGCATACCGTTTGGTTCCTCACCGTCTGGATAAACCTTTCCACTCTAGCCGTTCTTCCTTTCTGGTACGGCTTGCTGTTCTGATCGTGAGTCTTACGGTTCATCTTCCTCCGAGTTTCCACTATTGCAGCTATCAGAGACAACATTGCCTCTTCCGAATCTCCAACAATTCCGACTTCCTCCAAGTGTCCAAGACTGTGTACCCATTTCAACACTTTCTCCACTGTCTTCCTTTCCGTCTGCTTTCCAGATACCGGGATCACAACTGACATCCGTGTCCATGAACAGATTCCAACCAATGCTGGTGTGTCCTTTCCTTGTAGGAACATGAAATCCAGCTGAATTATGGGATAAGGTACTCCCGCTGAGTCCTTTCCTGCCTCTGGGTTCTTCTTTTCGTGATCCTGCTTACTCTTGGCTTCTACGCATGATTCACACCAATGAGCAAAAGGTAGGTGTGTTGCTTCGTGAGCAAGTCGTTCTTCTTCCGAGGGTTTGTACGGTTCTGCTTCCACTCGTACTTTCTCCTTCTCTTCGCTCTTTAGTTTCTGTGCAGATTTCTGCATCTCCAACTCTGACAACGGATTACCGTCTCCATCGTAGGTTGGTCCCAATACTCCTTCGCTCCTTCCAGGGGCGATACTTACCGGTACCACCGGTGTACTCAGTTCTTCCGGAACTCTTCCTTCACCTCTAGCAAAAGGTGTTTCCGGTCCTCTCGAAACCATGACCGCTTCAAAGTCTCGACAGAAAGTGAAAAAGTTTCCACTCACTGCATGTAGGATAACACAGATCCTCTTCGGTCTTCCATGACACTCTGCAATTTCCACATTGTGGCTCCTGTTAGAACCATAGTCCGAGTACAACTCGACCAATGACCATTCACTTCCTCCTTCCGACACCATTGTCGTCCTGTACTTCCATCCTGGAAAAGCATCCTTAGGATCCATATAAGTCGTTCCTTGATACAAAATAAAAGATGTACCGTCTTCCATGATCGTCCAATTACCACTGGGAGTACTGTCCAACAGTTCCCGTAAATAGTTTGGAATACGTACTGTGACGCTTCTCTCCACTGCAGTCCGACTGTCAGTGCTACCTCTTGAGCTTCCGTCACTCTGACCTGTTCCCGTCCAACGGGCGCTACGATCACTTCCGACAACAGATAATCTACCTAACAAACAACAACTGTTCCGTTTGTAAAAGATCCTCGCGTTTGCTCTCACATCTGGGCTAACCAGAACCATTGACGACACTGTAAGGTTCCACTGAGCACTAAGAGCTTTCTCACCCTCAGGTACTTCCGGCTGATACTCCAGTTTCCAGCCATTCTTCAGCAGTCTTCCCATCGACAACAGAATGTTTGTCGCATCACTTACAATGAAGCTTTCCGAAATACTTGGGGCTGTCCAACAGTCCTCTTCTTGTTCCACTGAGATCACTGCCGTGACCATTCCTGCTGACCTAAGTGCATTCCCTTGGGCATCCTCCAACATGATACCCGTTGTTCCTGTGTTCATGCGTGTAGCCTTCGGATGTGACCTAGGTCTAGGTAACAAACTAGCATCCGATCCTGAATCCAAAATGATAATCTCGAGTGCTTCTTCGGGTACTGTCTCTTCTGCTTGAACTGCTCGAACTACTTCGTGGTTGTCTACAACAAACCACTCGCCATCTTCATCCGTGGCGTCCATCACATACCACTCTGCTACATCATGGAACTCTTCACGAACCATTCGAACTTTCTCGGTTTCGGTCTCCTTTTCCTTCTCCATCGCTCTGAGGTGAGACTCTATCCACTCATTCTCTCGCTTCACCGCATCCTCGATGGCTTTCTTGTCGTAGGGCTTTCCTTCACTTTTCAGCTTCCTCTGTTGCCTCAGGTAGTGTTCTTCTCCTGGATAATGTTCTGGTACTCGTGGGATTCCAGATTCCGTTGGTGGTGCAACTGGCTTGCACACCGGTTCCAGGCGGGTACCACAACCTTGGCAGGTTCCAGTCGGTTCCTCGGATCCAAGCTCCTCCTCTGAGTCTGTAAAACCGGGACTGGGTAGTTCACCGAAAAATGGATTGGTGATCTCCTCACCATCTGCAGTTTCATCTGCAACATCTCGTACCATACGGATGGTGTTGACATACGTGATGTCGATGTCTGACTCGTCCTCCGAGTTGATCGGGAAAGTCTCCGGATATTCTTCTGGTGGCGTAGCTATATGGTAAAATGGTTTTGGGTTGAATCCACTTGATCCACTTCACGCTCCTACTCTTCGAGTAACAATCCTTGGGTCCGGTCGACTTGTTGTCTGGCGGATACTGCCAGTCTCGACAACATCAGGTCTTGGGTAAGGTTCCTGGTTTGGTGGATTGTTGGGATACACTTCCGCTTGGGGATGTTCTTCGGCTTCCACATTTCGAACAGAATGTCTGTTGGGGCATTCGTTTCCCCAATGGTCTTCTTGATGACAAATCCTACAAACTGTCCTTCCAAGCCGTTTCCCTTTTCCTTTCTTTCCTTTTCCTTTGCTCTTTCCTTTGCCTTTTCTACCTTTTCCACCTTTCTTGCCTTTACCTTTTCCTCTTCCTTTACCTCGACCTTTGCCTTTGCCTCTTCCACGACCAAACCTGAATCCTCGACCTGCCTGCATGGCTCCAAATCCTCCAAACATCTTACCATAACCTTTCTTACCTTTTCCTTTTCCGGCACCTTTTCCTTTCCATCCTTTTCCCTTGTACTCTACTCGATTGACTTCCATTGCTTGATGTCCTCCACCAGTAGGTGCGTTCTCCACGGCTCCTAGGTACTGTTGACCTTGTCCTGATTCCAGGGGTTGATATACTTGGCTTGGCACCCAACTCCTTGTCGTCCGCTCGTAGACAAGTACGCTTTCTTTTACTTGGCTGTACGTGGTTTTATCTGCAAGCTGAAGATGGATGTGCTCCTTCAAAGGACTAGGGATACATCTCAAGAGAGTCGACAGGAGAATCTCTCGAGGGTAGTTCTGTCCACTACATCTCTCGTAATCCTTTACTAGTTCTTCCAGCTTTGAAATCTGTGCGACAGCACTTAGTCCGGGTGAAAAATTTGGGTATCCATGAATTGCCTGCATCAAAGCTAAACTCCTGCTTCGAGTACTGGGTTGGTACATCCTCAGCAATGACTTCCACAAAGCAAATCCATTCCGGGATCCAGCAATACTGGGATCTCGTGCGTGCTGCTTCGTGGTTCCTGTCAACCAAGAACTCAGTAACGAGTACAGCTTTGTAGACATGGTCTGGTGTGTTTCATCCGCGAATGTAGCTGGTAGTACTTCATGGTCTTCCAATCTCTCCAAATTCCTAAAGGCATCCGAATACTTGGGTTCCGCATACGCAAGAATGTTGTACAATTGTTCCTTGAAATCCATGAAATCTTGTGCATCGGTTTTACCTCCACCAAATGATGGTGGCCTACCCAACATCTTCACTGCACCTTCTAATGCCTTAGAAAGTATACCTTCGTACGAGCTTCCTGTGCTTCCTTGATTTCCAGAATAGCTAACTAGCTGATGGATAGCTTCAGTGGTCACTCTGGAATTCTGAACCAATTGTCCAAGTATTTCTTGAGTAGGTACCATGCCTAATCCGTCTCCGTCGGCTCCATCTTGTACAGGTACTCCGGCGGCTGATGATGGTTGTGCTGCTTGGGGTCCCTGCATAGCTTCCGTCCTGACAAGCAAACAAGCAAGTACTATTGCTCTGAACTTCCGCTTGCATCCACTTACTTTACGTCTCCAACGAATACTGTGCATCCGATTCACTTTCCTTCGCATACAAGTGCACGTGACTCCTTTTTGCATTCTTCCTGCGAGAAGAGTTGTTCCGAATACGCAGCTCCAGATGAGCTGAAGGACTAGTAATACAACTATGCAACCTATGGTTGCCAGTACAGCTTTTGCTGTTGGTAGCTCAAGCGCCAGGCTACAGATCATTCTTGTCGATGTCTGCAGCCGACTGTCCAGCTGGTTCGCTTCTTCCAGCCTGGTGCTCAGGTTGCTTCTTGCTTTCCTCGGCGGCCTTCTCGTCAAGCTCAGACGAATCCGGGTCTTCCGGGTCCTCCACGCGGTCCGAACTTTCGCTTGCCTCTGACTCCGCATCAGACATTTTGTCATCGCTTCCGGCTTCATCCGGTCCTGGGTTTCCTGGTTCTCCTGGCCCAGGTGCGGGTTCTTCCGGCGCTGCTGGCTCTTCCGGCACTGCCTCTTTTGCAGCTTCTGGCTCCTTTCCGGCATCCTTTGCTTTCTTGGCAGCCTTGGCTCGTTCTGCGAGCTCCTCATGTACTTCATCCATGATTTTCTGGGCTTCCCGCGACTCCAACGTTCGGCGCAACTTTGCCTTGTGGTGCTCTTCATACTGGCGGCGAAGTTCTTCTCGACTTGGCGTTGTCGTAGTAGGTTCTTCCTCTTTTCCAACCAAGTCCACCACGTTCTTGCTTGACTCATCCTCCTTCGCTGTCCAGATATCCTGCTTGGGCTTTTCCGGCTCGGTCTTCTTCTTTGTGGTCGCAGCTTTGCCTGCTTCCTTCTTCCGATTGGCTTGCTCGTCCTGATACAGTACGGGAAAGTCTCCATCATCCTTAGCTTTTCCCCAAAGCTTCTTGTTGCTTTCCGATACTTCTCTGGACATACTCCCGAAGTCGCAAAGTGCGAGCATCGGGAAAAACTTCTTGTAGGGATTCGTGGCATCCCCTTGGTACCCTGGGCGAGATATTCCTCGCATTGGATACAGTCGCCTCGTCTTGTTTCCGCGATCCAATACTGTGAGCATGGGCTCGTACAGGCAAAATTGGAGTGAGCTGAACTTGCATGACTTCTTCCAGTGTCCACCATGCCAACATAGCGAGCACAAACTTTTTCCTGGAGGTAGACTTCCGAATACAGTACGTCCTCGGGACGTCTCTGTGGGCTCGATGTCCAAACGGCCCTTTCCGGCTCGGTGCATGCTCCATGGTTCGATACTCCTTCCAGCACCTTTGCATTCTCGTCGGCTAGGGATGAGGCGTACGCTATACAGCTCCAATTGCGAGTTGATTTCCTCGAAGTCCTGATACGAAGACAACTGCCATGGAAATCCGTAGAGAGGCTGTACTTCTCCATCTTTCTCTCCGATTCCTCGCATCGCCAGAGTAGACAAAAGCTTTGCCACTTCATGCGCCCACTCTCTGGTGAACGGCGGCTTGCATCCTTGGAGAAATTCTTCCCCATCACGCAACTGCTGGCGCGACTCAGGCCAATCTTCCTCGTAGATCCGCTCAGTCCATTCCCATCCAGGGGTTTCCTCAGGCGGCTGCTTCTTACCTTTTCCAGACCTTCTTTTATCCGGGATCCTTTTCTCCTTGTCTTCTCCTGTACTCTTGGGATCCTTCGCATCCGGGAGTTTTGGCATTTTCTTGGGCTGCGGCATTGCCTTAACGGCTGGTTCTTGTACCAAGGTTGTACTTTCGTAGATGCCCAACAGGCATTTCTCCAAGCCTTTCTCCTCTCCGTAGCGTACCGCTGCTTTGATAGCCTTTCCCATTGCAGACTGTAGCTTTTCCGAAGACACCAAGAATCCATTCTGGGCTTTCTCGAGGGTTCTGCATGCTCCAAGCCATTCCTCTTCTGCTTTACGCTGAATTTCCACTTGCTCGTCCTTCCGCGAGCGCAACCGGTCCACGACCTCACGGGCCTTGTTACGGTACCATTCATCCGGATCCACAGTCTCCACTGGTACTGTGATCTTGCCTTGCTTACGGTTGGCATCCTGAAGTTCTTTGGCTCTCCGCTCAGCTTCTTCCACGGCTCGGACACGCTTTGCTTCATCCTCGAGTTCTTGCTGCTTCTGCTTCGACTCAGCCTCCAAGGTCCGCTTCTTTTCTTCCAGCTCTGCAAGCTTCCGCTTCCGAGACTCCGCCTCGGACTTCTTCTCCTCTTCTTCCTTGAGAGCTTCGAGACGTTCTGTCTCCGGATCCTTTCCTGGGGGATCGTAGAAAGATCTGGGCTTGAAGTGCCAATTGTTCTGCAACATCTGGCTGTAGATACTAAGGAAGGGGGGTTGATACTTCCTGTCAAGTCTGAACCGCTTATACTCTTTCTCAAGCAACATAACGTTCTCAATCGTTCCTGCCACTTCCATAGCTTCATCCAACTTACGTCGAACACCTTCAGGACTTGTGGCTTCTTCTTCCAGCTTCCTTTTAGCCTTCTCGGCCTTTCTACTGCGCTTTGCTTCTTTCCGGGCAGTCTTCTTTTCCTTCTTCTTTTCTTCTCGCGACTTTCCTCCTCCAGTTGATACCGGGGTCCTCGCGAGAGTGCTGGCAACTTCTCTTCCTGTACTGGGGGCAGCTTCTTCCTCAGGCTTACTCAGTCCTTGCTGGGGTCTGCAAGTTTGCTTGCTCCACAAGTGCAGTTCTTCTGCTCTGTGCGCTTTGCTGCATTTCCTCCAGTTCAGAAACTCTTCCTGCCATAACATCCGCTGGCGTTGGGTCCACTGCTACTCCTGTAGGTCTTCCAACCGGCGGCAGAGGGAGAATCTCTGTAAACCGGGTGTTCTTTGGTACTTCTTCTTCCGCCATCCTGGAAGCAAATGTTCCCATACACAGGTTTCCTTATCCTCTTCGAGGGGATACAGCTGCGGTCGAATAGCAAGGTGAGACATGTTCATACACAAGCAACTTGTTTCCTGAATACTTCCTTGGCTCAGCGTGATACTCATACAGAATCCAAACACAAATCGCAAGAGGTCCTTGTACATCTTCTCCATGATCACCTCCATGGCGAATTCCAAGATCTACTGTCCAGTTTCCAGGTATCCTCGTATACTTCTTCCGGTTCCAATCCGGGTTTCCTTCGGCCCACGGGTTTCCTGGATCTTCAGGCTTCCTCGCTCCGCTACCAAGTTAAACTGTAAAACCCTGAGCGTTCACGCTTTTCCTGCTTAAGCCAAAGGCGCTGCATAGTCACACTATACAAACTATACCGTAGCCTGGGCTCACCAAAGGTGTGGGGCGTTCCTATGTACAGAATTTAACAGATAGGTGGTCCTCCGTTCCGATACTTTCCGGGTATAAGATACTTGACTGGAGCAGAGGAGAACGCAGAGGACCCAAACCCCGAGGCAGCAGTGCGGCTCAGAGGGCAAAGTTTGGGAAGTGTGGAAGTACACTAGCTAGCGTATCCTCCCGCCACCTCCCTCAACACCTCCAGGGAGTACGTAGCAAGCCTAACTTTAGCTAACTGGCTTCAAGCAGTAGTACGGACAACACGAACTTCTTTTTAGCGTTGTGGCGAAGTCCCGCGTTAGCCCGGAGAAGAACTCTAGCCTTTGGCTAGCTAATCTCCAGGGTGGGTTGGGTGGGCACTCGAAAATTGCCCCCCAATAGCAGGGGGCCTTTCAGCACAATGGCCACGGAGTAGCGCATGCTTCACCGGCCATGTGCAGTCACTCTAGCAAACAGACAGGCTTCGTTCTGTTTAGCTTCAGAGGAAAACCCCTTCGACGTTTTCTAGCGAAACACCTTCGATGTTTCACATAAGGATACTAGCGCTAGCATACACGGTCGTACCTCATTCCTCGGCACGAGTGCGTACACTAGCTAGCGTATCCTCCCGCCACCTCCCTCAACACCTCCAGGGAGTACGTAGCAAGCCTAGCTTTAGCTAACTGGCTTCAAGCAGTAGTACGGACAACACGAACTTCTTTTCAGCGTTGTGGCGAAGTCCTGCGTTAGCCCGGAGAAGAACTCTAGCCTTTGGCTAGCTAATCTCCTTGCGCAGCCGAAGGGCTACCAGGGACCTAGCTTACGGGCCTTCTTAGCGAACCTTGGAGCCTTGGGCTCCGCGGTTCTCTTCCTCACTCCTAGCCCTTGGAAGTAGCTAGCCGAGTGTTCGAGGAGACGGCCCAGCACGCGCCACTCTAGCTTATCCCCCTCCAGGTTCACCCTGAAGTCCGGGGAAAAGCTAGCGAAGTTCTCGTTCGTGAGATCGTCCGCTAGCTGGTTCAGGTCTCTGCGGATCCACTGTAGCTGAAGCTCACAGTTCTTAGCGGAGAGTTCCTCTGCTAGCTCCATCAGCACCAGGGTCGAGGGGAACTTCGTCGTCATAGCCTTCTTCAGTAGCGCTTCTTTTGCTTGTTGAGTGCTCGCGCCGCCTGTGTAGGCACAAACGACGTGTCAGAGGTCTCAAGAAGGGACGTGAACTACAGAACTGTACCACACAAGCTCACGTAACACTAAGTGGTGCATTCCCGGCGGTAGCCGAAGTCCTTCGCTGGGGTTAGCACTCTGGTGACAAACTTTCCGCCGTGCAAACAGTTGTACACCGCACAACAGGAAAGTATCAATCTACAGAGTCAACGACCGGAGGGCTCGGGGTGTACAGTAGAGCCTCCTCAGGACACGGGCAAGCGGGCCCAGGATCCAAGTCGGACTAGTCACTTTACAGAAAACGTAGTGCAAAGGTGCTTACAGACCTTAAACGGAGCCAAAAGCACAAGTGCAGCTCCTAAACTCAACGTGCCTTACACTCAGATGTACAGGGTCCAAGTGAAGGTACAGGCAGAGCCCCATACTTATTTACAAGAACTGTACACGAAGCAAGCAGTCAGGTTTCACGACGACGTTCGAACTCAGGTGACGTCGCTGTAGCCCAGACAGCAGCCCAGGTCACAGCGGCTCGAAGATGCAGCTCAGCGGCCCACCAGTGCCAGCAGCACCAGCCCAGAAGTGAGTCTCGAAGCAGCAGCACAGCTGCTGCAGGCGCTAGCAGCTCCAGCCCCGAAGAGTCACAGTAAGTCCAGCCTTCTAGCGAAGAAGAGCTCCGGCGACCTTCAAGCTGACAAAGAGGCACTCGCAGCAGGCCAGAAGCCGTGCAAGTACCTTTCCACGCAAGCGGGCGGGGGAACCAGGACTAAACCCTAACCTAGGCCCCTTGGGGGAGGCCTTGTGCGGCAGTCAGGCATCGACGGACCTCTCGAGGAAGGGTCCTGATACCTTTGAGGTGTTCGTGCAATCGCTCCGCAGCCTTAGCCGAAGCACGAACAGCAGTCACCTCCCACTCCTTTGCAGTAGCAGCCTCAGCATACCACTTTTCACGAAGCGATCCCCGCAGGCGCCTGGCAACACAAGCCTTGGCGGCTTGATCCGCCGCTGAGTTCAGGGATCTAAGGTGATCAGCAGTCAGGGCGGGGTGCTCCGGCCGCCAATTCAGATGTCTCTCGTGAGCAGGGACCCACAAGAATGTCAATGTGATGCCTTGGGCTCGAACAGCGGTTTCAAGGGACGATAAAAGTGCCCCAAACAGGGGCATCGCCTGGCAATTAAAACGAGCTTTCAGCGCCGCTGTGCAGTCGGCTGCGACAAAGACGCGGCCTCTAGAGCCTCGTTGGGCCGCCAACAGCACAGCCTCAAGAGTGAGTCTTAAACCGCACATCTCTGCTCTGAAGGAGGACTGATCTTCCGCGTTATCAGCTCCAGCGAAGACTTGATCAGGTCTGTTGACGACCGCCGCATGCGCCGCGATTCCATTTTTGGCAGAGCCATCCGTGGCAATGACGATGTGATCAGCACACTGCAGCTCGGTCACAATGGTCTCGGCAAGCTCCTCAGTGAGTCCAGTGATGTCAACAGCCGGAGGCGGCGGAGGCTGTTCTGAAACATGTTTGGATAGGAGGCGCTCCTCCCCACGATGCTGTGGTTGGCTCAAACCATTGCGGAGGTCACTAGTTTTGGGACACACCCACAAAAGATGCGAGCGACTCGGCCTTACATCCCCACACATGCAGTTGCAGCGCTCAGCTATTGCCTCCTGCGAGGCGGCAGCATTGTAAAACCATGTTGTGCCTCCTGAAAGGAAAGCAGCGCGGCGGTTATACTCAGAAGAACGATCATTAAGGATTACTCTGTGACCCTGAAACGTTACCCTATATCCCGGCGGGGGACTCGGGAGATCTAAGCCTTGCGCAAGATTTGGTTCTGTAGGTCTGTGCAACGATTTGGCAATTCGACGGCACCTCGACAGAAACTGCCCTCTATAAAAATCCTCCAGCCACCCTTTCAAGACCGAAAAACTTTCAAAGCCAACACAAACTTTGCGGAGGCCTCCATTGGCATCTCTCCGGAAAATGGTGTCGGCTCGGGCATTTGTCCACCACCCTGTCTTATGCAGAAGATCACCGAACTGAGGCAGGTGACAGATCCAGGTTGCTGGCATTGCGGTTAACGGCAATAGTTCATGCCACACTGGCGGTTTGGCAATCCACCGCCAAGCCAACTTGCACAATCCAAGATCCAAGGCAAATTCAGGTTCAAGGCCCCAGCCCAGGAGCTCATAGAAGGCAACAGTTGCAGTGTCGCCTCCATACCCTCCGCTGAAGAGGTGACGAACCTCCGATCTAACAGCATCCAGGTCCTGACGCGAAGGCCTGGCGAAACCTGAGGCCCATGCCAGACACGGAATGACAAGAGATCTGACCAACATTATGCGTGCTCTCGTGGTGGCCTGAGTCCATCTAAGAAGTCGAAGCCTCAGAACAGCTTTGCGCAGTGAGAACTTGGGCAAGGCTCCGGAGCCGTCAAACGCAAAGCTAACACCTAAAAGGTCAAGTGTGTTGCAGGTCAGAAATTGCCATCGTCTTGCAAGATTCTGCGTTCCCTCATCATGTTTAGCAGCTGCGATGTAGCACTTGCCCGCAGAGAGCCGGAGCGAAAAGGCATCATCAAAAGCAGCGCTGGCATAGAGGGCTTGTTCAAGATCTTCTAGCGACCCCGATGGCTCCAACACAAGGGTCCTATCATCCATGAAGATTTGCACACCTACGTGGCTACACGATGCTTTCATGAAGGCGCTCCAACAATGCGACAAGGCAGCTGCAGCGATCGGGCTGAGCGGGCATCCCTGGGCAAATCCCGACTTAACTACGTGACAACCTTCATCAAAGGAGCCCTCGAAGCAAAAATACCGTGAGGCCTTGCCATAAAAGGAATCCAAGAGGGGCGCAAGTTGGAGTGGCGCACCCAGTTGTTTGAACACCTTATTCATTGCCGGCATGCTCATTGCATCAAAGTATCCTGCAATATCAAGGAGTGCAGCTGTCCGCGTGCCACGATGCAATGCTGCCTGAATTTGGGTCAACACATCGCAAATGGATCGGCCAGCAATGCCGCCGTGGTCACTTTCAGTGGCCCATTCGGGCGTCCATTGTCTGAGTGCTTTGGCGACGATTTTTGCGCCAATGCGCCAGATCACCTGGGTGAGGGTGATTGGTCTGGTCGCTGGCCCGCCTTTCTTTTTGACAAGCACGACCTTAGCCGAGCGCCATAACTCAGGCACAACACCTCGATCCCATACCTCCTGCCATAGCGCAGCTACATGTGCCCACCAACCGATTGGCATTCTACGTAGGTCTCGCCCAAACCAGCCATCGGGACCTGCAGCCTTATCGGCTATGGAAGCCGCCACGGCGCGAAGTTCCTCGGCTTCAAATTTTAAGTTGAGAACCGTCTGCGGCACCTCAGGTACCTTCCGCAAAATGCAATCGATGGCCTCGTGCTTTGGTTGTGGCTCCGCTTGCCATTTGGCGATCCATTCCTTGGTCTGGTCACGTACCACGACCGACGGATGTACGGGGCCAGCTTGGTCAGCCGAGGCAATGTCTAGCGAGCCTTTTTCAAACTCAAGTTGAGCATCGGCACGGGTTTTGACAAAAGTGCGTTGCTTTCCGCTGTCATCCCTGAGGAGTTCCTTCCAGCGGGCTCGTATGGCCTTTGCTTCCTGGTCCTGACACTCAAGGAGTCGTCTGTCGACGAACGAAGCAAGCTCGTTAAAGTCTGAGCTAACCCAAGGGAGATCAGAAACAAAACGGCGGGCCCGTGGAAGGGACTTCACAACCTTTTGTGCGGTCTGAGGGTCACCGGTTTCAAGAACAACAGCAAGTTGGCGCTGGAGCTTTGTCAGTGTTTTAACTGTAGCCGAGCCCTGAAGAGCAGGATGAGCCTGATGTTCCATGCGGCGAGGCATCCACGACTGATGTCTGGGTAGGGCCTCGGCTCTATCTTGGCAGAGACATGTCTCCGCACACGCCGAAAGGAAATTCCAGGCGCGGTCGAGTTGTCCATGATTGAGGGCCTCACGAAACGGGGCACAATCGATGGATGCAAACGCTGCAGCGACATCCTCCAAAGGCTGATCGTGTGGGGATCGCCTCAGCGGACCCACATGGAAGTCAGGCACATTTAAAGGGATCTGATAGCCTACCGATGCGTGATCGGAGAACTCTGGATTGAAGTGCATGATAGCATCCGCCGCAATCGACCAGTGGCATAAGCCGAAATCTATGCGTCGCTTGCGTCCTGGCCCCGTGGCCGGAAGCGGAGCTCCTTGGGCCGCATCATCCAAGGAGTTTACGGCACCGCTGGCCCGAGCTTCGCCCACAATGGCCTCGTGGGGCTCTAGATTGAAATCACCGGCAACGATAAACGGCAAATTGCTGTGACAACAGATCGCCAAGATGTCCTCTGTCTGCGCAGAGGCGGCCTGTGGATTGCCGGATTGCGCATAAATAGCAGCAATCAAAACTTGCTTAACTTCGGAGTCATTCTGAAAATCAAAAATGCCAGCGGCGCATCTTGACGAAGCAAAGCCCTCTGCCACCTGAAGACTCCTAAAAGTCACCGTGCTAACCAAGGCAACCCTTGAAACTCCAGGACCTTCCGGCACAGACAATGAGACCTGGTATCCTCGCCGCTTCCATTCCTTAATAAAGCCTGGTGCCGACGATTGGTTGATATCGGCCTCTGCCACCGTGCAGACCTGCAACTGATGGCAGTCCATAAAATTAGCAAGTGCATCGACAGAAGAAATGCCTTTACCAGCAAGGTTTACAGTTGCAACTCTCAGGAATACGGCAAATTGAAAATATCTCGGGCCTGTTGGAGCAATTTGCTCTCACGCTGCTTCTTCCCTCCGGGGGGCGTGTTTTTGCCATGAGCCTTGGCAAGCACGTCAATGGCCTTGACACGGCGCTTGGCTTTCTTTTGGGCGGTCTCCTTGTTACACAGTCCCCTTTTGGCGTGGGAAAGGGCATCCCCAGAGGTGCGAAAGGGACCGCAGCAGTTCAGACACATCCATCCAAAAGATGCCGCAAGACCACCTTGAGCCTTAAAGGTTTTGGAAGGCGCTGCCCTTGGCCAGCAGAACAGCCTGAAACCCTCAAGGTCAGTGCCCTTGGCTTTGCTAAGGCGCTTGATGCACTCGCGACCCCTTCGTGTGACGGCCGCCTTCTCAATGGTGCTGGCACGGTCGAGGGCTTTGAACTTTTTCCAGGAAGTATCAGGATGTGCTTGTGTGCAGTGGGCCCGCTTGTCAGCAGTGACAGCGTCTGCACTTTTTGAAAAAGCATCCTGCGCGACAATCCCGAAATTGCAAATCGGGCACTTCCAGTGAAGCGCCTGGCCTCGGCCTGCACGAATCAAAGAAGGCTGCCGCCGACCATGCAACACGCCTGAAGGTACCTGGCCAGGGTGATGGGCTTTGTAATGGCTATAAAGCATGGTCTTGCGGGCAATGGCATTTTTTGCGGTGGCCCTAAAGGGGCACAAAGGACAGACAACAGCAGTCTTACGATCGAGACACAGCCCCGCACGGCCCCAGTACCTGATTTGGCGGTCAGTTGGTGGTTGGGGGCCGGTGAAGAGTTCTCCATCATGCTGATCGTGGCTTGCAACCGCCGTCGTCTCAGAGGCAGCGGGGAGCACGGACACATCCTCATTCCTGCCTTGATCAGCAGGGGATCCGGGCTCTGTCCAAACTGATCCTTTGCCCGAGCTGATGGTGACCTGGGCCTGTGTCCAGACCGACTTGTGACTGCACGAGCGCTGTGAAGGCAATGTCCAGACCGAGTGCTTTGAAGCAGCAGCGCTGGTTCCAACAGAGGATGTTTTGCCACCCCCTCTCATGGGCACCTTAGGCGGGGCAGTAACAACATCTCGCAGTTCCTGCGGCAATTTATCTACTGGCCGGAGCCACTCATAATGGCTGCCATTAAAAACCAATACTACAACCCTTTTGCGCTGCTGAACGTGGACAGCGCACACCTCAAGGTCGGGCGACCGGGGATAAATGACGAATTTAACGTCAAAAATGCGCCCTAGCGCGGCGAGTTCTAGATGGCCTGACCATGTCCCGACCTCCGCTATAGCATTGATATACTCTGTAAACGAACTGGCAGGAGCCTTGTTCGGCATCTCTCTATCCCAAGCAAGTTCGTACCGCTCTTTGTGTTTAGTGAAGTGTTGTGCTACTTTGGCGCGTAACACACTATGCGATTCTGGCTTAGTCTTGAGAACATGAGCTAAGGCCGAGGATGCAGCATGGAAAAGGCAATTACCGTCGGTCGGGGCGCTTTCTTGCACCATGCCTTTGGGAAGGTCCCGGGTTTCAGTGCACGTTCGTTTTGCAGTGCTCATGCCTTTGCTCGGGGAGCCCCGCTTTGCCTCTTTCTCATCCTTAGCCTCTTTAGCTTCCTGAGCAGCCTCCTTTGAGTTGGCCGATTTCATGGCAGCGTCCTCCTCCGGCTGATTTTCGTCCTCTTCCGGATGAGCAACTTGTGCAACCTTGGTGGTTTCCCCAAAGGGGTCACGCGGAGGCAACAGCGACCAGGAGCCATTCGTTCTGATGGTTTGGGCTTGGGGTCTTGCACGGACCGGCGCCCATCTGCACCACATGATTTCAGTCTGGTCTCCATCAACAAAGGGAAGGGCAACGACATCGTGATCAGTGGTGTGAGCAGCTTTGAAAAAGAAGTTGATTCCCTTACGTGTGCGCTGCTGGCGAGTCATGGTCACTTCTGCAAAGATGCTCGATACAGCCTCGAGAGCCTGGGCCGCACTCCAGTCGAAGGGGGCATGCTCAAGCATCCACATCCTGGTGATGGCCTGATTAGCTTCCCTAGCAACCCGTTTCCCCAAACCCCTCCGTCCGACTATGATGCCATAAGGGGCTTCGACAGTCCTGACCCGTTGCAGGAAATCAAGATCACTTTCCTTGGGCTCTTTCTCAGCCCACTGCACAACAAATGAAGGGAAAGATATCCATCTCGGTGGGTCGATAAAGATGCCGTCCCTCCCACTCAATGCAACGAAGGCCGTAACGTCGGCCTCGGGGACTCTAAAAAGGGCGTAAACCTTATGATCTTCCCCCTGTGCTTGCTCCTTGGCCCATCCCCAACTGTCCTGCACTTTCATACGTTGCTGCGCAACCCAAGTGTGGAAAGCTCGCTGGGGACTTGCTATCACATCTTTCCAGGTGGCCTTGGAAACATACCTCTTATAAATCCTCACATACAAGACTGCTGTTTTCGCCGGCATGACTTTTTGAGCCCTGGCAGCAGCTACCTTTGGGCCCGGCAGGTCAATTCCAGCCGTGCTGATGTGATGGAAATGGACCTGCTTGAACACACAGCTGTTCCCTAAGGCACCAGGACAGCGAGCTGAGGCATCAGGGTGATCAGGAGTGACCGCAACGACCCCATGAGGTCGCTTGGATCCAAGAAGCAAGGTTGCCAAGAGGTCGGCCTGCCCTGGCCCACAAAGTACGACAGCTTTGTAAACGCCAGTGGTTTTTTCCAGCTCATCTGCGACAGCATCGAAGTTGACGGCAGGGGCCGTCCAATCCGAGGACCGAAGGCTCCACGAAGCCTGCGGTTTTCTGCGGTCTACGGTCTGCCATTCATCGGTTGGCTGCGCTTCGGCTGCTCTTGGCTGGTCTTTGCCTTTAGCTCCGTCGCCTTTGCCACGGCCGTTGCCAACCTCAGCGGGCTTGCCACCTTCCTTGCTACGACCTTTGCCTACATTGCCCGGCGATTGACCATTGCCGGGGCCTTTGGCGCCGCCTTTGGCGCCTTTGGCCTTGCCTTTGGCATCTGACGAGTTTCTGTCAGGCTGGGTGGCATGGGCGCTGGAGGCAGCAGAAGAATCCTCCCCAGCGGGTGCGTCGGACGCTTTGCCATGCTGACGCTTGCGCCGTTTCGGCCCAGGCTGTTCAATCTCCGATCCTTGCCTGTCGCCAAGCGAGAGGCCCTGCAGAGCTTCCTGGATGGCTTTTTGCACTGCGGCCTCGATGAAAGCACGGATGTTCGAGGCGAAATCGGGCCCCAAGATACTGCCAATATCGAGATTGAAACCGCTCTTACCCTCGGATCCCTTGGGTCCTGGATTGCTCGCTTCACCGACACGCACCCCCACGAGGGGCGACCAACAAGTTTGCAGCCGAGGAATACAGGCTAAGGGCAGTGCACACCCGACCCACATGGCAACCTCAAAGATGCAATCAAGAACTCCCTGGTCCTGGGTATCGCTGGTCACGCTGCGCGGTCTCAGGAGGTCCGGGTTCCTCGCCTCAGGTTGAGTCAAGTCGGCATAAACATTTTCATGGTGCTTAGCGCTCCTAGCAGCTGTCTCGGTACCTAGGGATATACTCGGATCTTGCGACCTACTTGAACCCACGGTACCAGTTGACAGCGCAGTGTGCAGCCACAACGGATCGGGATTAAAGTGCGAAGCGGTATCATCGCAGCAAATGGCATCAGAGGATTCGGCGCTCCAAGGAGAGCAAGAGACACTAAGGGATATGCTTGGATCTTGCGATCGACCTGAACCCTCCGTGCCCTGCACCTGCAACCCTGTATGCTGCCTGCGTCGGTCACTTTCAGCAAATTGGTCCCAAAGTGCAAACCAGCCCGCACTCTCAATGGATATTCTAGGGTCTTTCGACCGGCCTCGACCATCAAGCGTGCAAGGCAGTCTCTCCTCATTGAAATTGGCAGCTTCACCGACCAAGCCTGGGCACAACCTGATCGAGAAGCCAAAGCACTGGTCACTAGCGGCAGTGATGTCCTCACACAGCAACCCTCGAGAAAGAAACCCACCTAAGGAGTGGGAGGACCTAGACCCTAGGGGGGTGTGGGGAACGATGTTTTCATCTGCGACGCCTCGCCAAGCAGGTACCTTGCACGAGTCTCCCGAAGAGACTCCCTGCCAAAGCCCACGGGACTTGAGGTCGTCATCGTCTTCATTGCCAGGTGCTGGCATGCACACGTATACCCCACCTAAACCACCTAACGGGGAAGAGGACCTAAACCCAAGGGGGGAAGGAGGGCAAAGGCGGCACAGCACGGAGACTCCGCTAAGGGGTCTGGCAGGTAGTAGCTGCCTGCATCACAAGTGTCTTCCCACACAACTGCACCGTCGCAGCGATCAAATGTCCTGCGTCTGTCGTCGTTGCGAAACAGCCTGCACACGGGAAACCCACTAAACCCACCTAGGGGGGAAGAGGTCCTAAACCCAAGGAGGGCGGAAGGTTCGTCGTCGTCGGTGTCTGGTAGGCACACGGATGACCCACTAAACCCACCTAGGGAAGGGAAGGACCTAAACCCTAGGGGGGCAGCAGGGGCGGTGGCAGCACAGCACGGGTACCCACTAAGGGGGTCGTGAGGCCTAGACCCGAAAGAGAAGAGGGGAACCCCTTCGGCACCACAAGCTGTGGCGCAGCAAGCTCGGTCGGGTGCGTCATGTTCCTGCCGGGCATGACTGCCTGCATCTTGGATGTCCTCCCAGACGATCGTCGTCCTGTGATCCCATCTCGAGTCCTCAACGTCGTCACCGAAGTCGATGAAGCTCTGGCCGCCGAATCCATTCCGCCGCTTGCCATGGCAACAGTCGAGGCTACCAGAAGGGGGCCCAGAACGGGCCGGTGGCGGGTTAGGGCTCGGGAGTGGCCTCTCGGGCTCTTCATTTTCTTCTTTCGACCGGCTTGTCTCAGGGGTGGGGCCGACCGCTTCATCACTTTTTAGCCCTTGGCGGGTCTTCATGATTTCTTTATGGGGCACAGATCCTACTGCGCCATGGTCACCAAGAAGTGGCTCAAAGGCGGCGACGCGTAGATCCCTGTCCTCGCACGCCAAAGCTCCTGCACGGCAACCGTCCTGGTAGAAGAAATGGCCGCCTCCAGCATCACCTAGCACTCCTCGAGAGAAGGCCCGAGCAACGTCACTCAAACTCGGGCGCAGTACAGTGACCTCTTCGTAATTGTAGTCCTGAATCGAGGCGACCTGCTCGATGGCGACACACGCCCTGATCGGGTGGGTCTGGTAAGGGAACTGGCCGCCACCAGCAGCACCCCAACCGTCTGCGGGACCACGAGGGTTCCTCCCCGGAGGGAGCCCCCGCGGTATCGTCCCCCTAGCAGCGTAGGAGCCTCAGTTGGACACGAGGGACTTAGCGGGGGCGGGGAATCTCCAACCATTGTGACGGAGTGAACGGCCGTAGCTGCGCCATCTGGCGTGGTCGGCGCCAGGGTAGCTTCGCTGTCCGACATGGCAGCGCACCCACAGCAGGGCTAATTAGCCCTGTTCCCCTTCCTACCCCCACTCGAAAATTGCCCCCCAATTGCAGGGGGCCTTTCAGCACAATGGCCACGGAGTAGCGCACGCTTCACCGGCCATGTGCAGTCACTCTAGCAAACAGACAGGCTTCGTTCTGTTTAGCTTCAGAGGAAAACCCCTTCGACGTTTTCTAGCGAAACACCTTCGATGTTTCACATAAGGATACTAGCGCTAGCATACACGGTCGTACCTCGTTCCTCGGCACGAGTGCGGGTTGACACTGTCGGGCCCAGAAGCTTCTTTGAGACTATGCGATGATCAGTTTGTTTTGCGCATCATGTTCCTGTTTGCAGTTGCAGATGCAGTGAACGCAATCGCCGGAGCACCGGCCCCAGCCCTTGCAATGGAACAGCCAGAGGACGGAGCGGATCAGGACATGCCATCGCTCTGGGCCACTCCAGAGTGGTCAGAGTTTGTTGCCAGGTTTGGTGTAGACTGTGTGTCCTTTGATCAGGGGCCGCTCCTGCATCGGAAGCGCAGGCCTACCACTCTTGCATCAGCCTGATGTTTCCATCATGTTTGGTCGACTGTAAAGGGCCAGGTTTGAAAGGCCAAGTTCCCTGCAGTGAATCTGGAGCTGCGTGGGCTCCAGGTCTAGTGACGGCCGTTGCAGATATGATGTGGCACAAGTGCAGTGCCAAGGTCACAGGTGCCCCAGAGGTCCGTGCATTAGATCTCAGTTTCATCGAGCACATCAAGCAGGGGCAGGTCCCTTACCGCAATGATTGCAAGTTCTGCAGCAGGGGGAGTGCTAGACGTAAGCAGCATCGCAGGCTCCTTTGCTCTGAGGCGTGGTGCCTCTCAGTCGATTTAGCTGGACCCTACAAGTGCGGCCTTAGCGAGACCTCAAAGTCCCAGAGTACATGATTGTAGGCGTTGGCGTGCTTCCTTGCGTCTGAGGTTTCCACCACCCAACCCTGATCATTGTCGTCTGAAAGCCTTTTCGTGCGGGCGGCTACGGTGACAGAGTGCCACGCCTGTCGCCGCCAGGTCCTCCGCACAAATTGAACCTGTGTGTTGTACCCAATAGACCCGGTTAGGCAGAAAGTTGCCTAATCCCGAAATCGTAGGATTCAGTCGAATCGGTCGTTTTCGGCAACACGTTTCGGCAGATCCTTCGGCAAATTCCTTAGGTTTGGGCTGCCCAAAATGAAGCGAATCTTCGGCAGATCCATCGTTGTCGAAATCGACAACAACTGCCGAATTCGGGAAACCATGGTTTGCCGAATCCGGCAGAATCTGCCGGATTCGGCAACCCGGCCCCGGCCAAACTTCAATCAAACTTCCTCGCCCAGGCCGCCAAAACTTCCACCAAACTTCCTCTCCCAGGCCCCCCAAACTTCCACCAAACTTCCTCTCCCAGGCCCCCAAACTTCCACCAAACTTCCTCTCCCAGGCCCCCAAAGTTAAGCCGAACTGGGCTTCGAAACGGTTGGAATTCCCGCACAGCATGCGGATCATATATCCGTGTGCCGAAGACTGTTTCTTTCACGATATATTGTCCTCCATGTATATATATATATATATATATATATATATGTATGTATATAGAGATACACACACATACCTTCGCATCTATATATATATATATACGATACTATACTATACTATACTATACTATGACAGAAATCTCCACAAGTAGGTCGTGCCGAATGCTTTTTGTTGCTTTTCAACAATACACCAGACAGGCCGCAAAGCAAGCAAAGCAATGCAAAGCACAAAGTACACAGCAAATGCCAACAGACGTATATTGAGCCCAATATGCTACTTTGTCACCACACAAGACACATGAGACATGCAACCACACAAACCAATCACACAGAGACCACACCAACAACCAAAACACCTTTTGGAACCAATTTTCTTTTTGCTGCTTTCCAACTGCACAATACCACACATGACATCACATGACAAAACAGAGCAAGCAAAACTGAGAGCACAACAAAGGCCACAAAGATTCATAGTTTTTGTATCCATGCACAAAGTTTTCAGCCAATTGTTTGGTGTTTTGTTTTGTTTTATACCTTGAGAGTTGAAAGAAGTTTTGCTTGGTATACCTTGAGAGTTGAAAGAAATTCACCTTGAGAGACCGACACCTTGAGAGACCGACACCTTGAGAGAGATATTCACCTTGAGAGACCGACACCTTGAGAGATATATAGGAACCTGGAGAGACAGAGACAGACACCTTTTGAGAGACATATTCACCTTGAGAGATATAAAAGCAGACGAGACAGAGACACACACCTTGAGAGCTGGGAACCTGGAGAGAGCCAGACACCTTGTGAGCGACACAGACCTGGAGAGACTGGCGGGGAGCATCGACTTCACGAGATGCCACAGCTGGTTTGCCTGGCTCGTTTTACAACAGGTTGGGTTTAGGGATAGGGTTGGGTATTTTTGGGGTTGAAGTTCCGTCGTGCCGGATCCTAAACTGTGGCAGAGCAAAACCGGTAGGATCTGCGCTCTGTGGGTGTGGGTGTGGCTGTAGGCAGGTGAAAGTGTTGTGTGTGGCTGCACTGTTCCTTGAGCGACACATGTCTGTGTGTGGGGAGTTCGAATCGAATGCAACTCATTTGCAGCCCTTTTTGGGCTTCAGTGGCTTTAGGAGCCATGCTGGGTCGGGCACGACTCGTCGCCGACCCGTGCATCGGGGTCGGTGATTTGCAGAAGGCCTTGGAGACCTTTTGCCAGGCGGCCACGGACGAGGGTAAGAAGTCCTTCGACTTGCTCAAGTTCGTGGACCCACCGAGCGGTGTGACGTGGAAGTCTTCGTGCTGCTGCGGCTGGGTCGTCTCCGTTGCTCCGCTCTTGGAGGTGCTGCTCAAGGTCGTGAAGAACGGTGTCATACCGTCCAAGAAGCACCGTGCAGCCCTCCTGTCTGTGATCCAAGCTCGTGGCCTCAACACTACGAAGAAGGTGGACACGGACTATGCGGACTTGGCCGACGACTGCATTCGTATGTGCATGTCGCACCTCCGAAGCTTGGTCGTGACCGAGGGTGCCAAGGAGAGAGCCTTTCGCAAGATCGATGTCCATCAGCAGAATGTGCTTCAGAAGCTGCTTGATTTGATGGAGCTGCCATCGAACGAGCAGGCATCGCCCACAGCAAAGGAGCCGGCCCTGCAGCTGGTGGTCCAGCCGCCTGAGCCCGAGTGTGAGGCTGTTGTGGCTGCGAAGGGGCCTCCTGCGAGGATGCTCTCGAGCCTCTCCGTGGGGACAGCCGGCTCGGCATCGTCTGCTGACATCGATCCTGGGAGCGTTTTCAAGCGGATCTTGGAGGCGAAGGACAGCGACCCAATCTCTGTCCAGAGCTTCGGCAGCAAGAAGCGGCCCGTGCCGCAGGCCTCCAAGGCAGCAAAGGCGGCTTCCCCCGAGAAGGGCTTCTTGCCAGGACTTCTGCTGCAGGAAGACCTGCTGACGGCAGAGGACGAGGAGCTGTTGAAGTCTTGCGAAGAGGTGAAGCCCCCCGTCAAGGGCCAGAAGACTTCGCCGAAGGCGAAGGCCAAGAACAAAGCCAAGGCCAAAGCAAAGGCTGCAGCCGTTTCGCAGAGCGGTGGAAGTGGGCAATCGCCTGTGAAGGACCAGAAGGCCTCGGTGAAGCCAAAGGCCAAGGCAAAGGCGAAGGCCGACAGCGAGGTGGACAGGACCACCCTTCGGAAGCGGATCGTGTCGAGGGCCTACCATCGGGCCTGTGATGCTGCTTTGTCGGCCGGAAAGCCGAAGCTTCTGGCGAAGAAGCTTGGACGACAGGCCTCCCAAGAGGCCGGAAAGGACTTCGACAACACGAACCCCCGGCTCGTGGACAAGCAGTGTGAGGAGGTGAAGCCGGCTCCTGCTGCAGACAAGGCCAAGAGCTTGAAGAAGCCCAAGGCCAAGGTGGTCAAGGCGAAGATTGCGGAGCCGATGGATAGCCAGGCTACTGTGAGTGCCGAGCCGATCGATAGCCAGGATGCTGCGAGTGCCGAGCCGATGGATAGCCAGGGTGCTGTGAGTGCCAAGCCGATCGATAGCCAGGGTGCTGTGAGTGCCGATCCGATCGATAGCCAGGGTGCTGCGAGTGCTGATCCGATCAATGTGCCTACGAAGAGGTACAAGAGAAAGGGTGCGGCTGATTTCTCAGGCTGCTGATTTTCCTGCGAACAGCTTTCGAGCTTTTTTGGTGAGGTGCCAAATCTCTGTAATGAGTGTTGGCGAGCTGTGTCTGGCAAACTTTTGGACAGGCTGCGAGGTGACACACACGAACACGTATGGACAAACACATATCGTGATAGGTTGTATACTTGCGGCCCATGCATACGGCACATGACTCAAGCACTGTCTGCATGTGTGTGCACAGGAGCCAGCCTGATCCTTTGCTTTTGTGGTGCAATGATTTGCAGCGGCAACAGTGTGTGAGTGGAAACTTCTGTGATCTGTGTGTGGGGTGCTGGGGGAAGGGCTTTGGGTGAAGGTTGAGGTTTATATATAGAGGGTCCGGAAATTGGCGCTTTTCTCGTTTCCTTTATATACATATA
The DNA here is from genome assembly GCA_905221615.1 of Symbiodinium sp. CCMP2592. NCBI lineage: Eukaryota > Dinophyceae > Suessiales > Symbiodiniaceae > Symbiodinium > Symbiodinium sp. CCMP2592. Next base: position 116,173 of record CAJNDT010000847.1, read on the forward strand.
TATATATATATGTGCACCTTCAGATCTCGAAGCCCCGAGGTTCCAAGCTCCAAAACCATAGATACCCCAAAAGACCAGAAATATGAGTCTATATACCTTCCACAATCCCATATACTCATAGACCCAAAGCTCCGAAGCCCCACAGCCCAAAACCCAGAAACTCCCGAGTACTGCTTTGCACCCCGTTTTGGCAAGCTTTTCACTATCCTTAAAAAAAATATAGCACCCCTAAGCCCTAAACCCCGAACCCACAGCAGCCAGGTGCACGATGAGATGTGGGCGGCTGGACACGTGTGCGGGGGAGGCCTGCCCCTCTTTGTCTGGGGTTTGTCAGGGTTGGGTGTTTCGAAAGATTCAGGGATATTGTCCTTTCACAGTGGCATCCTGAAACGTTTCATGGGCAAAGGGAGGGGGCGGAAGGGTTTAGGTTTTTTAGGGTTTATAAGAGTTTAGGGTTGATTATAAGGCTACGGTTCAAGGTTGAGGGTTCAGGGTTAGGGTCTATTATGGTTTGAGGTTTTAGGGTTTATTAGGGTTCAGGGTTGAGGGTTCAGGGTTTAGGGTTCAGGGTTCAGGGTTCAGGGTCGAGGGTTCAGGGTTAGGGTGCATTATGGGGTTAAGGGTTTAGGGTTCAGGATTTCAGTTGGCGGGTTGAGGGTTCAAGGTTTATATATATATATATATATATATAGGGGTTACGGCTTACAAGTGTTTTTTTAAGGCTTTATTCGGGTTTTAGGATTTCGGGCTTAGTATACAGGGTTTAAACCTTAAAACCCCTTAGCCTTAAACCCTATATGTATATGTATATATATATATATATATATATACATATATATAATGAAACCTAAACCCTTGTGTAAGCTCCAAACCCTAATCCCTGAACCCTCAACCCTCCAACCTACACCCTAAACCCTTAAACTTAAACCCTGTCCGAGTGTAAGCGAAAAAACCCTGTATATAAAAAACTGCAAAGCTAATAAGCCCTAACTAAACCCTTGTCTTCCCTGAACCCTCGACATGTGCTCCCATTTGTGCTTCAGTGGACCGAGTGCACACAGGCAGCATGCGAGCATCCCAAACCCAAACACCGTCGTAAGTGCACAAACCTCTATAGACCCCGCCTCCTCGGATCTTCGTGCGACCACCCCAAACCCCAACACCCTCCTAACTCTATAATCTGTAACCCTGGACCCTCTATATATAACTGTCGACCTGGGTACATCCTTTTTGATCCCTTTTCTATACACACACACACACACAAAGCCTTAGCACATGTGTATGCCTGATCTCCAAGACTTGGCCTCTATATGCATATATATATATATATAGACACACATAAACTTATATGCTTTATACATAAAGGTGATGTGTGTGGAACTTAAAACAAGGCCAATCTGGGGTGCAGGTGTATACCTAAAAAGGGTTCATGGCATCCCTTCGAGTCTATGTGGCTGGCTTGCAATTCCGCATAACACAATGGGAGCTGCTTTCACTGGTGCAGCGATATGTTCCTCGAACCAAAGCCGAGAACATACAAATCGTGCGAAAGGGCCGTTACTCTCCTACTGCCACCTGCTCTGCATTCATTTCTGTGCAATCCGAAGCCGAGCAAGAACGGTTGATCGTTGGATTAAGTGGATCCTTCGTTTCTGGGGTGGCGGGCCGGGCATTGCATTGCGAGAAGGCAATCCCCAGAATGTCGCAGTTGCAGCAGATCGCTGCAATGGTTGCCTACGGCGATCCAGAGGAGGCTGCTGGCCCATTGGTGGAGGATGTGGTTTCTGCGAAGCCGGAGAGGCCAGAATCGGCGAAGAGGTCGCGATCGCCGAAACGATCGCCGAAGAAGTCACGATCGCCTACGAGGTCACGATCGCCGAAGAAGTCACGATCGCCTACGAGGTCACGATCGCCGAAGAGGTCACGATCGCCGACGAGGTCACGATCGCCGAAGAGGTCACGATCGCCGAGGTCACGATCGCGAAAGAGGTCACGATCGCCGAAGAGGTCACGATCGCCGAAGAGGTCACGATCGCCGAGGTCACGATCGCCGAGCTCAGGATCGTCGAGTTCAGGATCGCCGACTTCGCCAGCAGGGGATTGAGCTTTTGTCCTTTTCTGCATGGCTGGACTATATATGAGCATATATGTTGCAATGGGTTTTTCGAGCACGGCAAGCTTTGGTGGCAAGGTTTTCTGCATATCTGTATCCACACACAATGATCAAGCTGGGCTGGGCTGGTCATGATGTCGCTGGCACAGAAGTTTGGCCTCGTGTTGAGACGGCTGCTATATGGCTTTGGCAAAAAGACGTGTGATCGAAGATTGTCGTTGTGAGAGGTCCGTTTCAAGCTTCATTCTCATATATGCGAACCTATCCTGGTTTAGTGGGTGCCTTGACGACTTAAGCGATTTGCAGATTTTCGAAAGCAGGGCCCGACGAAGCTTTCTGTTTCAAAAAACATCCATTCGAACCCCAAACATTAAACCGTGGGAATTCGACCCTACCCGAAAAACAACAAGAGCCTTGAACCCGTTTGTATAACCCACAATGAGAACAATCACTGTGGCAGGTTGGGAGTTTGGCTTCTATCGCAGCCATCGCAGAAGAGGCCAGGTTCCAGCCGTGGTTTGTTTAGGCAGCTCGGCCTAGCTATATATGTGAAACCTCGGGGACATGTGGCACTAATTGGGTGATATGTTTAGCGAAGTGCTGATCCCTGTATATGTGCAATACACCCAGCCATAAAAGCCGGACCCGTTTCTTGCATGCATTACACACCACACAAATATACCTGCTTTGAAAATATACATCTATGTCTGTATGTCTACATACACATCATAAGACTAAAGCCCCCGCCATTAAACCCTAGAAACCATAAGAATCTTAAACTCATGCCTGAATGTGAAAGCCCAAAGATCAAGTGTCTTGGTTTTCGAAAAGATCGGGTTATAGTGTTTTTCGTGTTTGGGGGTTCGGGCTTGGGTTTAGGGTTTTAGGGTTTTCGGTTTTTGGGATTGATTTGGGGGTTTGGGTTTGCGGGGGTGCTGGGATTTAGAGCTTGTTGGTTTAGGTTATATTCTAGGGTTTGGGGCTTGGGGGCTCGGGTTGAGCTGCCGTTTGTAGAAGATTGAGGGTTTTAAGGTTTAGATTATTATCGGGTTTAGGTTTTCGGGGTTCGAGTTGGTGTTTACGGTTTTTAGGATTAAGGCCTTTACGGTTTAGGTTGTCAGGGTTTGGGGGTTGGGGTTCGGGTTTGCGGTGTTTTGGATCTAGGGTTTTAGGGTTTAGGATATGGCATCTGGATGCCAGGTGGAGCCAGAGAAGATTTGCGATGTGATCGATGCCAACACCGGCAAGGTTCGGGGGTTTGGGGTTTACGGTTTTTCGGAGTTCGGGTTTTAAGGTCTAAGCTTTTTGGGCTTTGGGGTTCGGGCTTGGGTTTACGGTTTTTCGGATCTGGTGTTTTAGGTTTAAGTCTTTAGTCTTTGGGGTTTGTGGGGTTGGGGTTTGGGTTTACGGTTTCCAGGATTTAGGGTTTTAGGCTAGGTTTCCTGGGTTCAGGTTTGGGTTTGCCGTTTCAAGATTCAAGGTTTTAGGGTTTAGGTTATGGGGTTTAGGTTTTGTGGGGGTTCGAGTTTGGCCCCAAGAATGCCTCAAAGCAAACCCCTTCTCCCGGGCCGGGAGAGGGGGTTTGCTTTTCGGGTTTAACGTTTATAGCATTTAGGGTTTTAGGGTTTGGGGGTTCGGGTTTGGGTTTGCGGTTTTTTAGATTTAAAGTTTTAGGGTTTAGGTTATCAGGGCCTAGGGTTTGGGTGTTCGGGTTGGAATTTACGGTTTTTAAGATTTAAGGTTTTAGGGTTTAGGTTCTCGGGTTTAGGTTTTGTGGGGGTTCGAGTTTGGCCCCAAGAATGCCTCAAAGCAAACCCCTTCTCCCGGGCCGGGAGAGGGGGTTTGCTTTTCGGGTTTAACGTTTATAGCATTTAGGGTTTTAGGGTTTGGGGGTTCGGGTTTGGGTTTACGGTTTTTAAGATTTAAAGTTTTAGGGTTTAGGTTATCAGGGTCTAGGGTTTGGGTGTTCGGGTTTGAATTTACGGTTTTTAAGATTTAAGGTTTTAGGGTTTAGGTTATTAGGGTCTACGGTTTGGGGGTTCGGGTTTGGGCTTACGGTTTTTAAGATTTAAGGTTTTAAGGCTTAGGTTATTAGGGTCTAGGGTTTGGGGGTCGGGTTTGGGTTTAAGGTTTTTTGTGATGTAAGGTTTCAAGATTTCGGGTTTTGGCTGTTGAGGATTTAGGGTTTGAGGGGTTTGTGTTTGGGTTTGGGTTATTAGAATTTAAGGTTTTAGGGTTTAGCTTATTAGGGTTTAGGGTGTGGGGGATCGGGTTTGGGTTTACGGTTTTTGGGATGTAAGGTTTCACGACTTCGGGTTTTTCGGTTTAGGTTTTAAGGGTTTAGGGTTTGGTGGGCTCGAATTTGGGTTTACGGTATTTAAGGTTTAGGGTTAAGGGTTTCGGTTTTTTAGGGTTCATGGCTTAGGGGTTCGGGTTCGGGTGTGGAAGTTTAGTGGAAGTTCACTGGAAGTTTCCACTAAACTTCCACACCCCCCAGTGGAAGTTTCAATCGAAGTTTCAGGGTGTGGCTGTGTGATATTATTCGAGAGGTGTTGCATTTTAGCCTTTGAAGTAAGCTAAACTTCCACCAAACTTCTAGCAAACTTCACCCAAACTTCGATCAAACTTCCACACTTGTGCAGTGGAAGTTTCCAGGAAACTTCCACTAAACTTCCATTAGGGGTGTAGAAGTTTGGTGGAAACTTCGAGTGAACTTCCATTGTGTTTCCTTGCCGCAGATCATTCTTTTGTGGCTGGACCGTGCAGGTTCCTGATCTTTTGACTGTGGGTGCTCCTGGTGCAATGGCTCCCAGTATGTCCAAGGCGCTCAAGGACAAGGGTGACAAACCGACTGGGAAAAGCCTTGTCCTGAAGAAGCCGGCCGCCCTTGCAGTTCAGAAGAAGCCCTCGCTTAGCCTTGTCAGCCAGGTTCAGTGCGAGATGAAGAACGAAGAAGAGAAGGACAATCAGACCGATGCGACTGGGCGAGACAAGGGGAAAGCGGTAAAATACAACAAGATGAAAGATGAACTCCCGGCATGGCTGGTGGACCTCGTAGAGCAACAGTCCAAAAAGAGCAGTTCGCCTCGTCAGATGAAGTCTGACCTGATTAACAAGATGTATCGGCGAGAAGCCGACGGCTCGCTCTCCCTTCAGCTGGACCAGCCGGTGTTCACAGAAGCCCAGAAGGCGACTTGGGTTGGTTGTGTGGTATGTTTTCCGGTGGATGGCTTCTTTGGTTAAGTTCTTTTGTGGTCTCTAGATGAATCCCAAACCCGAGCATCCCAAAAGCAATCGTATAGATAAGGCTAAGCCTGAAACCTTAAACCCAAACCCCAAACTGCCTAAAGCTACTTGCTTTCACACAGAGGGAGAGACAAAGACACACATACATACACACATACATACACATATACATACATACATATATACATCTCTATATATACATGTGTACATACATGTTTGTGTGTTTATTCATATATATCCGAATATGGATACACACTTAAACAGACACATAGAGATAGGAACTTTTTGTTTAGATGCATACATGTTCTGTAAATCGAATGTATGGCCGAGGAAGGATTCCGAGGTGTGTTGGCTTTGTATATATCTATATCTATGTCCTTATCTATATCTATATATATATATATATCTATATATATATATTATCAATATACGATTTTTTTACATAAGGAGTCCATGTATAGCGACTTTTATGATGTGTATCCCCTGTCGTTCTTATCTCACGACCTACCTCTCTCCCGGGTAAACTTTACCATCCCTGCCATCCCCTGCCAGATTTACAGCCGCAAGTACCGCAAGTCGGAGGAGGAGGCGATGGCAGAAAGCTTGATGCTCGGACTTTATTTTCAGGGCAACCAGCAGCGGTTCGACAGGGCGGCCGAAAAGGGGGAGATCATCAAAGTCAAGACCGAGAACGACGGCGGAACCGATGTTCAGTTCTGGGCCTTTCGGAAGTTCGTCGTTGGTCAAGAGGACGGCAAGACGTCTTCGCACAGTACAAGCGGATCGCGAAAGCTCAGCGGCAGCGACCTGAGTGCATTGAGGGCTGCTTTCAAGAGTCTCAATTGGTCGTTTGATGTCTACTCCAACGACGAAGTGATCGGCAAGGATGGTTGGTCCAGCAATGCAGCACACCTCCTGGACCAGGCCCGAAGCGCTTTGGAGAAGCTGAGCAAAGACGCCAGGGCCCTCATCAACAGCTGGAAGGGAGATGCCGACATGCTGGCTGAGATGAAGAAGGGCTACTCCAAGGCATTGCAGCACTCCAACGAAATGAGCCACATGAATGATCTGCAATCCTTCTCGGACGGAACAGCTGTTACGAAGGACAATTTTCTGCCATTCATGAAACGAGTGGCGATGGACGTCGAGGCCTTCAACATCACTTTTCAGAAGGCCAAGGCCGAAGCCAAGACCCGAAGGGCATGAGCTTAGGCGACAGCAACCGGCACACCGAGAGGGAGGGCGAACCCAGACTCCGTTTACACGGCCCCAACCTTAAGGCCCCAACCTTAAAACTTGCTTCATAAGCTGCCCACACCTCGAGTGCCAAGTCAGATTTCTGCACAGGTTCTCCATGCATCCGTTTTGGGGCCACCATGCAGATTCGTGCCCACAGGATGCTTGCAGAGCCCAGCATACCGGCCTCGTGCCACCACGAGCGAGAGCGAGAACGAAGGTTGACCGAGAGAGTGATTGTTGTTTGCTTTTGCACCGGAACCCGAAAGCATACATACACCTCTCATTTACAAAATCTACTATAGTGTACTGTAGATTCACCCCATGCCCAGCCTCTAAAGCCTACACAACCCAAAATCCGATCCCCGAAAACTGATCTCCAACAAACCATCAAGCTTGAGCTCCAAAGCCTAGCCCAAAAAACATCCATTCAGGTCTATCATGTTGGTCGCATCCCCAAACCATCCCATCTGTAACCGACCATCTTGATCATGCCACAAAGCCCCTCTTCGATGCAGGTCTTCACAGATGTCGTGCCCGAAATCAAGGTACCAGGGTCAGGGGTTGGGGAGAGAGGGCAAAGGTGTATAGTGTTTATTATAGGGTTTAGGGTTGGGGGTTCAGGGTTTAAGGTTTTGGTTACAAAAGGGTTTCGGGTTTATCAAGGATAATAAATAAATAAATATATATATATATATATATATATATAGGGGCTTGGGGTTCAGAGTTTAGGCTTGAGGGTCCAGGGTTCAGGTCTATATAGGGTTTACACGAGTCTAGGGTTTATCAGGGTTTAAGGGTGTAGGGTTCCGAGTTAGGGTTGAGGGTTCAGGGTTCATGGTTTACGGTGTATACAGAGTTTAGGGTTTAGAAGGGTTGAAAAGGGTTTGGGGTTCAGAGTTTAGGGTTCAGGGTTCAGGGTTCAAACGAGTTTCGGGCTTAGGGTTTCAGGGTTTGGGGTTCAGAGTTTAGGGTTCAGGGTTCAGGGTTCAAACGAGTTTCGGGCTTAGGGTTTCAGGGTTTGGGGTTCAGAGTTTAGGGTCCAGGGTTCAGGGTTCAAACGAGTTTCGGGCTTAGGGTTTCAGGGTTTGGGGTTCAGAGTTTAGGGTTCAGGGTTCAGGGTTCAAACGAGTTTCGGGCTTAGGGTTTCAGGGTTTGGGGCTTATATAGGATTTTGGGTTTTTTGATAGGGTTTCACCCCGAAGCCCTATACACTCTAAAATACACCCTAAGCCCCTGAACCCTAAACCCTTAAGGGTGATTGTCCGAGTGTGAGCGCCGAAACCCTTATAACCCACCCGGTTCCCCCAAACCCCGAACCCGCGATAAACCCTAAACCTTGAACCCTATAATCCCTTAAACCCTTACAAAAAGCCCCCCCCATTCCCCCGAACCCCGAACCCGCACAGTTGTGCTTGTTATGGAAATTTGGGGTTGAAGGTTCAGGGTTTTTTTCGGGTTGATGGTCTTATAGGGTCATGTAGGGTTCAAGGATTGGGGTTTACAGGGTCTTGCCGGCTTCGGTGTAGTTTCGGTGTGGGTGTGTGTGACGGCTTGCAACTATATATATCTAGTCAAAACCGTGGACCTACATAGTGGATACCTGGTCCAGGGGATTATATATATATATATATATAATCATGTATGATTCGGGCTTAGGGTTTAGGGATGTGGATCCAAGCAGCCCTTACTTACATAAGAGTTCGAAGCAGGCACCACTTGTCCTTCAGCGAACTATATCAATGCTGCCCGAACCTTCTTTTGTCTAGATTCCCATGCTTTGTCCTGACTGCAAAATCAGGCTAGGTACATTATATACTGTGTTTAGTGGATTCGCTATTTAGGCATATCGCACATAAGCCTTCACAAACCCGAAATCTTTCAACTGTATAATGAACCCCACACCCTGGAACCCTGAAGCCCTCTTGACCTGAATCAAAAAACAGCTCAACCCTATAATAGCAGAAGCTGACCCATCCCAGGACATGCACTCCTCAGATCGCAAAACCCTATATATACAAAACCCAACCTTTGCAAAACCCTATATATACAAAACCAAACCTTTGCATATAGCAGCCACACATGCCTCGCTCAGGGTTCCCTCTCTCACTCCGGGTTCACTTTCTCCCTCAAGGTTCAGTCTACATCACACGTCTCTCGCTCGCGGTTCATTCTCGCTTAAGGTTCGCTCTTGCACAGGTGTGCCTTTCTCGCTCAAGGTGTCCTATCTCGCTCAAGGTGCCCTCTCTCGATCATGTCGCTCAGGGTTCCTTCTCGCTCAGGGTTTGATGGATACACTGCCTATAAACACCATCAAACAAACCTTGAGATAATTCAGGGATTGCTTTTGAGGAGCATTGTCATATGATAAGCTTTCGAGCTGAATAAATTGAAAAATGTACATCAATCCCCCAATATAAGCGCCTGAATCGTGTGTCTGTGCATTCATGGTCTGTGTGTATAATCGCATCTCCTGCAGCTGCGGGGGAAAAGCACAAAGAGGCTTCCCGAGTATATACCCATGTGCAGGGATTGCAAAGGGGTTGCAAACATATATATATATATATATATATACATATATGTATATATACAGAAAAATATGGCTTCATATCATCAAAGGTAATCGGTGATTCAGGAACGGTTTAGGGTTTAGGGTTGAAAGCTATGTTGTAGGAGGCATTGGGATCCTTAAGTAAGCCTCTATACGAAGAGTAAACACATCTATATATGTACCATCTACACCTGACGTTCAAGTTTTAAAGTCTTTCGGGTTATACCGGGCCGGGGTTTAGGTGCTGACATGGGAACTGTGTGAGTTCTTCACGGTGCCATGGCCGATCCCGGAGCCAGAAAGAGAACACGGAGTGGAGGCATAAGGCAGAGGGTTGCAAAGATAGGGAAGGAAAGCAAAGATGATATCATGAACAGTCGTTTGGCGGATCATCTTTTGGATAAGTGGTCCTGGGGCGAAATGAGTGCCCAAGATATCCAAGCCATAGCAGCTTTGTGTGTGGAAGACTACGAGATGCACAGGGACTTGACAGTGCTCAGGAAGATCGGCGAGGCTGGTATGCACGGTTTCTACTCCAACAAGGTGTATCAAGCAGTACACAAGATTGCTGCTCAAGGCATTCATATTCCACGACCGTCTTTGTACAAGATCCCCTTCAAGAGCCCTTGGGACATGCTCTTGCAAGCTATGATGCTACCCCACATACTTTTCTCATGCATTTATTCAAGCTACCCAGCCACGTGGAAGAAATCCATTTGTCCGAGTGTGGAAACATTGGAGCAGTTTTGGAATGCTATGTTGGAGAGCAAGAACCCCAATGTTACAAGTGCCATCACAAGAAAGAAGAATTGGAAGCAGCGGTGTATACCACTTGCCTGTCACGGGGACGGGGTCCCCGTGACAGGCCTGGGGAAAACCTGGGTCCAAACAGTAACCAACTTTTCATGGTTCAGTCTCCTCACCACCGGTTCCTCCACAATGGATGCACTTTTCTTTATATACTCTATGTACGACAAAATGAGAGCCGATGCGAAGGACTTGTCCGGAACTGCACACTATGTGCTCCAGCTGCTGCGATGGAGCTTCGAGATTCTCTTTAAAGGTGTGTGGCCTTCAGCTGACCATTTTGGCCAGGTGCATCTCGGCTTGATTTAGAACAACACAGAATCTTGAAGCCTAGAGAACGACAGTCCCCACTATAGTTTGTTGGAGATCCTTTCCCAAGTCTGTTATAAAGCTTATGTATGTCATGCGGAAACTGTTGTTATAAATCAAGTTTGAAGAACTATAACACTATATACTTGAAACTGTGTGAACCATGGTAGAAGGTGCTTTCAAGTTTTTCTCCACACAGCTACCCCGAGGACTCCCCCCAAGGGCGAAAAGCCGGCAAACAGATCGCTGGCGGATTCTGCGGCACTTTATTTTCCGTGGTTGGTGACCTCGATTACTATGCGAGTGTATTGGACCTGCCACGGTCGACATCGGCATCGTCACCGTGCTGTAGGTGCCAGGCGACGAAATACGGACACTTGAGCTGGCAAAACTACCACCCTAATGCACCGTGGAAAGCCACGGTGTACAGTCCCAGTTCCTGGCGGGGGCTGCCAGCTGCGGAAAAGTCCACCTGCCCACTCTTTCATATGAGTTCCACCAGCATCTGCAATTTGGGGTTTGACTACATGCATTGCAAGTATTTGGGGCAGGACAGAAAGCTGTACTCCTCCGTCCTTTTCCTTTTGGTTTTTTATGTGCTCAATCTCGGCAGCCCAGAGGCGAACATGGACTGGGTTTGGTCGCAAATCCAGATCCACTACCGAACCTTTGGTACGGAATCGCGGTTTCTTTACCTGAACAAGGTCTCAATGTTTTTCAGGGCCAAGGTCCGTGCTTTGGGCCTTCGAGGCAAGGCGGCCGAGGTTCGATCTTTGGCGAAGCCGCTATTCTTGATATGGGCGAGCACAATGAATCACTCCGTCGAGCTTCACCGGAAAGTCCATTTGCTCTTGAAATTGAACAACAAGCTGGAGGAGATTTTGGCGGAGAACAAGTTCCAGTTCACCTTGTCAGCAGCAGATGCCGCCGCTTTTAGGGACTCAATGAATGGATTTTTACTTCTGCAAGAGCAGCTGTCCCAACACTTCAGCAACAGCAACCATGATCCACCCCTCTTCTCCACGACGGAGAAGTGTCACTTCTTGCAGCACATTGCACTGGAGTCTCGGAGCATAAACCCACGTCTTCTATGGTGTTTCTCTGGCGAGGACTTTCAGCGACGGGTTCAAAGAATAACTGCAGCTTGCGCAAGAGGGCAAAAGCCAGGGCAGGCCGAGGTGAAGATGTGCCAGCGATACCGAATCGCACTCCACCTCCGTTTCCGAAAGCATGAGCTGTGAAAAAACAGGGTGTATAGGACGGTTGTTGTGTTTCACATGTGCAAAGCCAACGTTTTCTATGCATAAATGCTTGCCCGGCCAGGACTATTCTCCTCGTGTGCGACGACGGGAGACAGGAAAGGGAGGAACCCTACCACGAGAGACAGTGCGGGCTTCATCTCTGTATCTCTCTGTATCTCTCTCTCTCTCTCTCTCTCTCTCTCTCTCTCTCTCTCTCTCTCTCTCTCTCTCTCTCTCTCTCTCTCTC
>CAJNDT010000848.1:0-127860 GCA_905221615.1 Symbiodinium sp. CCMP2592
CCAAGCCCTCTACCTTACCCTGCTGTGAAGCAGGAAGAGAACTCACTCCAAGATATTTTGGTAAGCGACGAGAGCATTATTTGAGCAGAGAGAGACTTTACCTCTTGGTAAGTCGCTTTTATCTTAAGAAGATTGAAGAGACTTCGCTCCTAGCAAGAGAAGCCAGGGCTCCCCTTGCCTCCAAAAAGAAAAGTCTTCTACTTCATCCTCCACAAGAAATGATTGAGAGCTTCCTCCCATGTAATGAGACGGGAGAGAGGTCCATCTCAGCACAGCAGACAGGCCCCTTCAACTTCACCAAAGACAAGAGAGCTCCATCTACCCCTGCGTCGGCAAGAAATCTTTTTCCTTGAAGTTCTGCAAAAACACAGATAAAATCACAGCTCACAAGGGTGTCGCCCCAAGATTTGCACAGACTCAGATCCCAAAAACCCAGATCGCAAGGGATATCCCCCTAAGGGTTCGTTGAAACAACAAGTTCCAAAACAATAAATCGCAAGGGGTGTTTCCCTAAAGCTTTTTATAACAAATGAATTCCAACGCCACAAATCGCAAGGGGTGTCCCCCCCAAGGTTTTGTAAGAACTCAGATCCCGAAATCACAGATCGCAAGGGGTGTCTCCCTGAGGTTTTGTGAAAACTCAGAACCGAAAACCACAGATCGCAAGTGGTGTCCCCCTAAAGGTTGTTATAACAAATAAGTTCCAAAATCACAAATCGCAAGGGGTGTCCTCCTAATCCCTGCGAGCAGAAAGCCTGTAAATACCGCGTTAAAACTACGGCCAGGGATCCCACACATCTGCGGGCAAAATCTGGCGGAAGTGATCCGCCACCGAGCCAAAAGCCTGTAAATACCAAATTAAACAAAGGGCCACGGATTTCGCACATCTGTTGGCAAATTCTGGCGGAAGTACCGACTGCTCACTTCCGCCAGATTTTGCCAACAGATGTGCGAAATCCCTGGCCCTTTGTTTAATGCGGTATTGACAGGCTTTTTGCTCGGTGGCGGATCACTTCCGCCAGATTTTGCCCGCAGATGTGTGGGATCCCTAGCCCTTGAAGTGGTGGGTGAGAGGGTGGTGGGGGGGTGTTTGGGAGGTAGGGTGGGCAGGAGGTGGAGGGAAGGTTGTGTAAGAACTCAGATCACAAAATCACAGATCGCAAGGGGTGTCCCCCTAAGGTCTTGTGAAAACTCAGATCAGAAAACCGAAGAGCGAAAGGGGTGTCCCCCTAATCCCTGCGAGCCGCGACCGAGCAGAAAGCCTGTAAATACCGCGTTAAAACAACGGCCAGGGATCCCACACATCTGCGGGCAAAATCTGGCGGAAGTGATCAGCCACCGAGCAAAAAGCCTGTAAATATCGCATTAAACAAAGGGCCAGGGATTTCGCATATCTGTTGGCAAATTTTGGCGGAAGTACCGACTGCTCACTTCCGCCAGATTTTGCCAACAGATGTGCGAAATCCCTGGCCCTGTCTTTAATGCGGTATTTACAGGCTTTTTGCTCGGTGGCGGATCACTTCCGCCAGATTTTGCCCGCAGATGTGTGGGATCCCTAGCCCTTAAGTGGTGGGTGAGAGGGTTGTGGGAGGGTGTTTGGGAGGTAGGGTGGGCAGGAGGTGGAGGGAAGGTGTGTAAGAACTCAGATCCCAAAATCACAGATCGCAAGTCGTGGTGTTCCCCCTAAAGGTTGTTATAACAAATAAGTTCCAAAATCACAAAGCGCAAGGGGTGTCCCCTAATCCCTGCGAGCCGCGACCGAGCAGAAAGCCTGTAAATACCGCGTTAAAACAACGGCCAGGGACCCCACACATCTGCGGGCAAAATCTGGCGGAAGTGATCCGCCACCGAGCAAAAGCCTGTAAATACCGCATTAAACAAAGGGCCACGGATTTCGCACATCTGTTGGTTTACAGGCTTTTTGCTCGGTGGCGGATCACTTCCGCCAGATTTTGCCCGCAGATGTGTGGGATCCCTAGCCCTTGAAGTGGTGGGTGAGAGGGTGGTGGGAGGGTGTTTGGGAGGTAGGGTGGGCAGCAGGTGGAGGGAGTGTGAAGTGGGAGAAAGGGGGGGTGGGGGTTGGGACGCTGGGTGGGCGCTGAGGGTCGGTGGGTGGCAGGGATGGGTGAGGGAGGGTAGGTGGGGTGTTACTTCCCGGCCCCATTTAAGTAATTTAAATAATTTAAATCCTGGAAAAGGGCCGGGACCCCCGGAATTAATTAATTTAAATCCAGGGGGTTCCCCCATATTTAAATTATTTAACTCCCTGCCCCGGACCCCGCCCACACCCCCGGGACCCTCCCCCAGGATTTAAATTATTTAAATTATTTAAATTATTTAATTCCCGGCCCCAATTAAATAATTTAAATAATTTAAATAAATTAAATAATTTAAATGATTTAAATAATTTAAATCCTGGGGAGGGGGTCTGTGGGGGGTTCCGGGGCCCCGGGACCCTCCCCCAGGATTTAAATTATTTAAAGTATTTAAATTATTTAAATTATTTAATTGGGGCCGGGAATTAAATAATTTAAATAATTTAAATATGGGGGAGGCCCCCGGATTTAAATTATTTAAATTATTTAATTCCCGGCCCCAATTAAATAATTTAAATAATTTAAATAATTTAAATAATTTAAATAATTTAAATAATTTAAATCCTGGGGAGGGGGTCTGGGGGGGTTTCCGGGGCCCCGGGACCCTCCCCCAGGATTTAAATTATTTAAATTATTTAAATTATCTAAATTATGTAATTGGGGCCGGGAATTAAATAATTTAAATAATTTAAATAATTTAAATAATTTAAATCCTGGGGAGGGGGTCTGGGGGGGGTTCCGGGGCCCCGGGACCCTCCCCCAGGATTTAAATTATTTAAATTATTTAAATTATTTAAATTATTTAATTGGGGCCGGGAATTAAATAATTTAAATATGGGGGAGGCCCCCGGATTTAAATTATTTAAATTATTTAATTCCCGGCCCCAATTAAATAATTTAAATAAATTAAATAATTTAAATAATTTAAATAATTTAAATCCTGGGGAGGGGGTCTGGGGGGGGTTCCGGGGCCCCGGGACCCTCCCCCAGGATTTAAATTATTTAAATTATTTAAACTATTTAAATTATTTAATTCCCGGCCCCAATTAAATAATTTAAATAATGTAAATAATTTAAATAATTTAAATAATTTAAATCCTGGGGAGGGGGTCTGGGGGGGGTTCCGGGGCCCCGGGACCCTCCCCCAGGATTTAAATTATTTAAATTACTTAAATTATTTAAATTATTTAAATTATTTAATTGGGGCCGGGAATTAAATAATTTAAATAACTTAAATATGGGGGAGGCTCCCGGATTTTAATTATTTAAATTATTTAATTCCCGGCCCCAATTAAATAATTTAAATAATTTAAATAATTTAAATAATTTAAATCCTGGGGAGGGGGTCTGGGGGGGGTTCCGGGGCCCCGGGACCCTCCCCCAGGATTTAAATTATTTAAATTATTTAAATTATTTAAATTATTTAATTGGGGCCGGGAATTAAATAATTAAATAATTTAAATATGGGGGAGGCCCCCGGATTTAAATTATTTAAATTATTTAATTCCCGGCCCCAATTAAATAATTTAAATAATTTAAATAATTTAAATCCTGGGGAGGGGGTCTGGGGGGGGTTCCGGGGCCCCGGGACCCTCCCCCAGGATTTAAATTATTTAAATTATTTAAATTATTTAAATTATTTAAATTATTTAAATTATTTAATTCCCGGCCCCAATTAAATAATTTAAATAATTTAAATAATTTAAATAATTTAAATCCTGGGGGAGGGTCCCGGGGCCCCGGAACCCCCCCCAGACCCCCTCCCCAGGATTTAAATTATTTAAATTATTTAAATTATTTAATTCGGGCCCGGGACCATCCACCGAACAGACCCAGGATATAATCGCCATCTGCCTGTCTATATTAAATACTATAGGCGTGAAAACCCACAGTTTCAGCTGGCGATAATACCCCATTTAAGCCGCACACCCCCCCCTCCCCCCCAGCGAAGCATCTGAAAAAAGCGTAAACCCGAAGGCAAACGGCAAACCCTGCTTGCAAACTGTCGAGGAGCATAACAATGTGATCGATTGATGCTAGATGCCCGGGCAGTAACGCCACAGTCCACTAAACTGCCCTGAACACAGGCCCCCCAGACCGCTGGGCCCCAAACCCCGAAAAACAATCAGGGTTAGTCTCAGCCCACCCCTGTGCAACCTTCATAGAAACTGCTTGTTGCAAACCTTTGGACCTTTTGCGAGCTGGCAGAAACCACCCCATGACGAATGATTGCAACTGGCAAAACCAGCAACAGCAAGTTTAAGCTACCTGAAGCCCTAACACCAGTGCTTCAGGTGTTCGTCTTCGCTGTACACAGATATGGACTCGGACTAGAACATGCCCTGCGCCGAGAAATGGTGGAACAAACGCCCTTCCAGGAACGGCAACAATCCAATCATACACGTACACGCGGCAACGCTATAAGCTCTTTGTAGCAACACTAAGACTCAATCCCTCATATTATTCCCCTTACATGGCCCTAGTCTTCGTGGGGGGAGACCAGAAAACGTTACCGGTAACATTCCCACGCCCCGGGAGGGAAATCATGGTTCCTTGTAAGGGCGTGCAACCCCCCTCTCGGTAACATATGGTCTCGCCTGTGTTGCTTGTATAGCAGGGCCTGTAAAGTCCATACAGTTAGTCGGGGATTGTTGATTTGTGCTGTTTATGGTCTATGATATTTAATACTTTCTAAGATTCGCGACTATTTTCTTGGGGATTTGCCTATATCTTTAAGGCAAACGATCTTTTTCTAATTACTACATGCTTTCATCTTACGATCTAGGGTTTTTAGGTGTTTAAGGGTTTGAGATGTATGGGATATGGAGAGGTCTGGCCCCGCGATGCCCCGCCGCGGCGGCGTCAGC
Source organism: Symbiodinium sp. CCMP2592 (assembly GCA_905221615.1). NCBI lineage: Eukaryota > Dinophyceae > Suessiales > Symbiodiniaceae > Symbiodinium > Symbiodinium sp. CCMP2592. Next base: position 4,964 of record CAJNDT010000848.1, read on the forward strand.
ACTCCTGCAACCGCAGAGTTTGCATGTGCAATCCGACGTGAGAACAGTGAGAGAGTGAGAGTGAGAGCGAGAGCAGCGAGGCAGGTGCGCAACTCCACTTGCAATCTCTTCGATCTTTTTTTCGGCACCCCTCGCCGACTCTGGATTTCTGCGGATGTCTGCGGCGATCCCCCTCGCCCCGCCAGTCCGGCCACCTCAAGACTCTGTGCCTGCGATGGCTAACAAAGGCTGTGCACGATAATCCACGCTCGAAGCAAAATTATGCACGAGCTGCGAGCTCTTCTGGATGTTCCCCTGATCTGGCATCAGCTTGGAGAGCACGGTCAGGACGCTCTTGCCATAGTCGTCGGGCTTTTTTGCTTGGCCCTCGAGAGTCACGTCAAAATAGGAGGCGGCTCTCCGACAAACGTGATTCCATGACATTTTGTTGGAATTCTGCAGAGAGATCCTGCCTTCTCCATCGAGGAAGCTACAACCGGCATCAGCGTAAGCTTTCGGAAGCATTTGCAAGAAGGCTTCCAAATTGGACGTTCCCTTTCCGCCCCGATTGAAATCTCTGAAGGTCCATGTCTTTTCCCACGCCTTGACGGGCTTGGCAGTCGTATTCGGTGCGATGGGCTCGGGCATATTCTCGCACTCCACGAGTTGGTCCGGGTGCTCCCTCAAATAGAGGATGCGGTCAACCTTGAACACCCACTTGTAGTCCCGCCCCTGGTTGAGCTGGTTCGTCTTCTCGGCATCCACCGGCACCTCACCGACCACGCTGCCCAATGGGTCATACACTGAGCACGGCGACCCGGCGCAGCAGAACCACAGCTGTTTGTTCTCCGCCCATGATAGCCTCACGCATCGCAGCGCCTTGCACTGGGCAGGTGTAAGTGGCGTCACGGAGGGCTTCGTTAGGCGAAGAGTCCTGGATCCTTTCTTGGTGTTTTGGACGGTGCCTCGAAAAATCGTCAGCACGGCCACGTAGACCAATCCGTCCACCGGGTCCTTCACGACAAGAATCTGTGGGTGCTGAGATGCACTTGTCCAGCCTCTGTAATTCTTCACCGGCTGCAGCACCTCGCCACTGGGCTTTTCCGCCTGGTTCTGACATGCTCGCTGCTGGGTCGCTTGCCACAATGCCGACCTTGACATTCGCCGCCCGTCTTGGAGCGTGGATGCTCGAGCTAAGGCGAGCTCATGTTCCAACCGGTGGAAGGGCGACAGAGACTCCACTGCTTTGCCACGTAACACCTGTGCTTTGCTGAGCACACCTTCGCGCAGGCGAAGAGCCTTGCTGTAAGATCGCATCAGTGGCTCGAGAAGCTTCATTCGCTTGAGGCAGGCAGTCAAGTTCAAGGGGCCATCTTGGAACTCTGGCGCCTTTGCACACGAAGCGACGAAGGAGACCCATGTGTCGTGGGCGCACGGCTCGGCCTCGCAGACATCGGAGGGCTCCTTTTCCATCTCCTTGAGCTGCTCAGGCGATGCTTGCTCTGTCTCCACGGGCTTGGACTCCAAGCCTGCGGGAGACTCCTCGTCGTCGGCAGTGGGGCCCTGCAGCTCCTGGATTTTCTGCTTCTCCAGCAGGAGGTCCTCGACAGTCTGCACCGTCTGAAGGTAAGCGTCCTGCTGCAGCATGCTGCAGCTCCTCATCCAGTAGCTCTTCGAGGTTTTCTTGGAGCGCTTCCTCATCCTCGTCCTCTTCCGGCTCGGCACCCTGTGTCACGAATGCCCTGCCAGTCGCCAACCACCAGGCCTCAAAGTTGTCCTCGATGTCCTGGCTTCGTTGCTCATGCTGGATCCAGGACTGAAACTCCGAAGCGAGGCTGTACGATTGCAGGAACAGGGCAGACGCCTGCGGCGGCAGCACAGGCACAGCTGCTTCGCCGTTCAGCCGGAGTGGTGCACGGCTGGTGCTCAGATGGACGGCATGAGTGCTGTACACCATCTCCCGCATCGTTGGTGTGCCACGCCACGGACCTTTCAACTTCGCGAAGAAGTGTTCGCAAACCTTCTCGGCGAAGATGTGCGAGTTCTCCACCAGGTTGGTGCAGCACGACAGCATCACGGCTCCGAGGTAGTGCACGGCGTTTCGAACTGTAGTGCCGTGCAAGAAGTGTTTCTCCCAGTTGGTGCCGTAAACCCTTTGGGCATTCGCGGTGTTGAACAGGATGAGGAAATATGCCAGGCTGGCCTCAGCGAAGCGATCCCCGGTGCTCATCTTTGCACCGCCTTCGCCGACACTGGACAACAGTGCTGACATCAGCGTCGCGATGTGCAGCCCTGCCGCTGTCCAGTCATGCTCGGCGACATAGACCGGACTCAGCCTCTGCACCGCCTCAACGTCAGACATCGGCTCCTTCATACAGAAGGACTTCCATGGCAAGCCTCCTCGCAATGCGGAGGTGAAATCCACGAAGAAGCTGCCCCACTGCACTGCCCTTAAGCCACTCACATGCCCTCCACTGAAGCGCTTCAAGATGTGAAGGCAGTCGAGGCTCGGCAGCACGATCTGCTCCTTGTACTTCGCCAGCTTGAACGGGAAGAACGAACCGATCATATCCTGGAGCTTCTGAAACTGGAGGTCACTGAAGAAAGGGCAGTTCTGCGGCGCCTCGAGCCCCAGCAGCACTCGCCTCACACCGATGTTACTGGTGCCGCAATCGAATGCCACGCCCGCCGGGGCCTTGTCGTTGTTCGCTGCCAGGATGGCCACGATCAGCTCCCCGGTGTAATGCAGGATATCCTTGGCTTTTCGTCCATCTGCCTTGGGCATCGGGATGGTGGCCACATCGTACACCCGGTCCATGGAATCCATGCGGCACAGCAGGTAGTGCAGCGAGAGACAGGAGATGTCCTTGTCACAGAGGTCCTCGGCAGACTCTAGCAATGACATGTCTTTGCTGGGGTCGTGGCTGAAGGAACCGCCGACGACCACGCACTTCTTCGGGTCCAGGAAGCCTGCGAGGCAGCTGTAGGTGCCTCGCCAGGCCGACTCATCCATAGCCACGAAGAACTTGCGACTGTCGGGGCACTCCAGGAGCTGAAGTGCCCGGGTCACGTTGGTCTCCAGCACCTTCGAGCTTCGGTGAGCAGCATACGGCTGCGGCAACCACTCCGTCTGGAAATTGATCTTGGAGGCCTTTGTCATGGACACTCCAAACTTCTTCAGCAAGCGCTCCGTGCCCGCTCCCTGCCCAAGGGTGTGCAGCAGCTCTGAGACCGTGTCCTCGGACAGGTGCTTTGAGCTGCAAGGGCGCTTATCGCACCCCCTGGATACCCGCTCACGCATGTCGTAGAAACTCTTCAGCAGCAGCGACACCACACGATCGCCCTTGAGGGAGTTTGCGGCTATCTGGGAGGCAAGCTTGAGGTTGCTCTTGTCCATCTTGCCTGAGGCAACCTCCTGGGCAAAGGTGCTGCAGAGAACGCCATACGTCCTCCTCTCATCCTCGGTCTCCTGGCCCATGGTAAGGTTGGTCACGGTCGCCTCGAGCCAGGCACCGTAGCGGGCACTTCGGTACTCCTGCTTGACACTGCAGAGCTTCCACTTGATGCAATTGAGGCGGGCGAGCGGAGTCTCGCATTCTCTGAGCTTCGCAAGGTCCGCGAGGACTTGTTTGGATACCTTCCAGTCCGTCTCGGTCAGGGACGACCAAAGTCTCTGTCGGTCCTCGTCGCTACCCAGAACCAATGCCTGGGCGTAGTTTCCCAGCTCCTGTCGGAAGGCCATCTGGATTGCTTGCTCCACGAAGTTCCGATCGCCCGCCGCCTTCAGACAAGCCTTGCAAGCTCCTTGCCCAGACACGGGGCAGCATTCCGCTGACCGAAGCAGCAAATGGTCCTCCGCCCAAGAGAAGGTCTTGTCCACGACATTGTCGGCATCGTTTTGGAGCGAGAGCATCCCACCCTCGACCCACTTCCGAAGCGCCTCCGGGGCATAGTCGATGCGGTGATGCCCGTCGCCCACGATGATGCCGGGACATGGGTGGGCCTCGTCCTTGCTAGCAACCTCCTTATGGTTCCTGGCTTCATGTCGCTCTATCCAAATTCGGCCGCAAGCAGTGGGCCTGAAGACATTGACACTCGCCTGGCAGCGAGTGCAAAAGAAGACCTTCGCAGTCTGCTGCACATAAGCTCCAGCGGGTCGGTTTGCAGCGATCCACTCAGCCAGGGTCTCTGCTCTCTCTCCTGTCTTGGGTCGGCCAGGACCTCTCCGAGCAGCAGCAGACTGAGCATCATCAACTGCGGCAATCTGCAAATCCACCTGGCCGGCAGGGACCAGAGCTTCCGAAGGTTGCGGCTGCGAAGCTTCTGACTGCACCAGGACGTCAGGAGTCTGAGAGGGCGGCGCCGGCATCAGGCGTCGCTGCACAGCTTGGCATGCCTTGCAAGGCATCTTCTCCTTTCTGCTCAGAGCGAGCAGGAACTGCTCGAAGTGGCCCTTGCCGCAATCCTTCTTGAGCTCCTGGTGGTGCCGGACGAAGCTCCCGTGAGTGAGCCCCGCAGTCTGCAGTTCGGCCAAGGCTTTGCCCTTCAACTCCTTCTTGGTAGGTTTCTTGTTGGCTCGGGGCTTGCGCTTCGACTTGGCAGCCTCCTCCACCAGATCTGCTGCCTTTCGGTTCACCAAGTCCAAGATGCCAATGTCCTCGTCGCTGTCCTCATCTGCTGGGTCCTCCACCCTTCCCTGGCCCCGCACAGCCATGGGCCGCTTCTCATGCACGGGCGACTTATCGGGTAGTCTGGGACGAGACGTCCTGCGAGGCGTGCTGGGCGCCTCTGTCGGCGGCTCACGCTTCGCTGTAGTGCTCTCAGCTTCTGGCGGCGATGCTCTCTCGGCCTCTTCCTCGTCAAGCTCTTGCTTCGCTTCCCGGAAATCCAGTCTGCAGTCCTTGAAGATCTTTGGCAGAACCCTCGTAAGCAGCTCCAGCAGCTGTCTGCGCCGTTTTGGCAGGCACTCCACTCGTTCACGAAAGGAACTCCGGTCTAGCGTAGGCATGCGCAAGTCCTCCAGATAGCCTTGCCAGCGAGACCTCCGAGCTGCCACGAAGCCCAAATGGTCCTGAGGTAGCCAAGCCCCTTTCAACTTCTCCTCGGACCACTTCTCAGCCAGTTTGCCCTTCTCGATGTAGTTCATGTAGGCGGCGGCCTCCATCATGGCCGTGTCTGCATAGTCCCTGCGAAAGTTGCAGCCCATGACATCAAGGATGGACTCCCAGACCTCCTGCTTCAAGGAGAACCTCATCCACAGGTGCACAGAATTGTCAGTCACCTCTACCTGTGACAGCTAGATTAGGCGAGCAGCATAGGCTCTCCATCCCAGCTGATCGCCAAACCAGACTCGTCCAGTTGAGACCGCACGTCCTCCTGCAAGACTTGCCACGGCCTCCTCGTGGGAATCGACGATGGCTGCCACCCACCAAGCACCTGCGGGTCAGCATCGCTTTGTCTTGGGTGTGTGTGTGTGTGTGTGTGTGTGTGTGTGTACCCGCAGCACACGGGAATCGGGCCTGACCCGGATCCACCTTCTCAGCCTTGAGCAGCTTGCCCTTCTCCGCCTGGCCACGCAGGAGAGAGCTGATCGCGGCAAATTTGCTGGATTCAGAAGCAAGCGGGAATTGTTACCGCAAGGGGGGTCCACGGTCTGCAAAGCGTGCCCTGCCCAAGCCTTCCCGTACCTACACCCCCACCCCGGTAACGTTTACGTGCTTGTACGTGCTTCTCTAGAAGGAACCCAGAAATAAGAGAAGGAGCCGATCCCGTCACGAAGCAAATCACCCTCGGGTTCCCCGGAATTCCCAGGAGCACCACCGGAAGCCCCGGAAAGGTTACCAAGACAGGGGTCCACGGTCTGCAAAGCGTGCCCTGCCCGAGCCTTCCCGTACCTAGACCCCCACCCCGGTAACGTTTACGTGCTTGTACGTGCTTCTCTAGAAAGAACCCAGAAATAAGAGAAGGAGCCGATCCAGTCACGAAGCAAATCACCCTGGGGTTCCCCGGAATTCCCAGAAGCACCACCATAAGCCCCGGAAAGGTTACCAAGACAGGGGTCCACGGTCTGCAAAGCGTGCCCTGCCCGAGCCTTCCCGTACCTAGACCCCCACCCCGGTAACGTTTACGTGCTTGTACGTGCTTCTCTAGAAGGAACCCTCAAATAAGAGAAGGAGCCGATCCCGTCACGAAGCAAATCACCCTGAGGTTTCCCCGGAATTCCCAGAAGCACCACCGGCAGCCCCGGAAAGGTTACCAAGACAGGGGTCCACGGTCTGCAAAGCGTGCCCTGCCCGAGCCTTCCCGTACCTAGACCCCCACCCCGGTAACGTTTACGTGCTTGTACGTGCTTCTCCAGAAGGAACCCTCAAATAATTCCGTGAAAAAGCAAAGCGTGTGCTGGTGATTGTTGTGCGCTCCAAGACCCATTCATCAGGACACTTCCAATTAAGTCACGAAGCGCCCTGGCTTGGTTATTCTGCACTCGGCTGTGTGGTTCTCGGCTGGCAAACTTCGCTCGAGCCCTGCCTCTTGCACCTGCTCGGTTTTCGGCCGCTTCGCCGGATCCTTGCCACCGACTCCAAGCTATCTTTGGGGGCCGGGAAGAAAGCCTTATGGGAATCATCCTTGGGTTCCTGTGTTTGTCCCTTTGCGAGCTTAGAAAGGGAAAAACGATTATTGGGCGCCAGTTTGTTTGGCAGGCTAAGCAAAAAGACCTTGGACCCAGTTGCCACCATGTGCCTGGCTACCACTCAGCCATACATAACTGGGTTCACACCACCTGCCACCTGAACTGCACGGTTTAAGGCTTAAGGTTTGAGGGTGGCGTCTGAGTCCTCCCGAACCGCATCAGAAGGGAACGCAGGCGGCACATGTGGCATGGCCTCGGCAGGAGCTGCGTGTTTGTTTGTAGTACGCCCAGGCCAGGACTCGTTGCCTCATCCACCGGCTCGGTTTTAGCCAAAGTTTTGGCCCGCTTCGCCGAATCCTCCAGGCAGGATGAAACAGGAAGGGAGAGCAACAAAGGCAGCCGCACACTGGCAAAGTATGCCCAAGCCCTGCCTCCTGCACCGGCTCGGTTTTGGCTTGCTTCGCCGGATCCTCCAGGCTACTGCTTCTCCAGGCACGATTGCGTGCAAGTCTGCAGTGAGGCCAACACCACGGCCGGGGGAGCAGCACTCGAAGAAGCCTTCCAGTTGTCAGCTAAGCAGGGGAACATGCAGAGGTCAGGGCGCGGTGACCCAAGCACACGCACCCGCGCATGGGGGTTGCTACGGCTGCTACGGTCCGGATCCGTGCCTGCAAGATGGGTACCGTCTGCTCCACAGCTTCAGCGACCTCACGCGATCCAAGGCAGGATGGGAGAGCAACAAAGGCAGCCGCACACTGGCAAAGTATGCCCAAGCCCTGCCTCCTGCACCGGCTCGGTTTTGGCTTGCTTCGCCGGATCCTCCAGGCTACTGCTTCTCCAGGCACGATTGCGTGCAAGTCTGACTCAGGCCAACACCACAGCCAGGGGAGCAGCACTCAAGGAAGCCTTCCAGTCGTCAGCCAAGCGGGGAACAAAGGTCAGGGCGCGGTGGCCTAAGCACCCGCACCTGCAAGATGGGTACCATCTGCTCCAAAGCTTCAGCGACCTCACGCAATCCAGTCGCGGTCACTGGAAAGCCGAAAAGGGGGCTCCGGGCGAGGTGTCCCCAGCATCCTTTTTTGCCCTCCAAAAACCATTCCCGGGGACACCCACACAAACCAAGCGCATAGAACTCAGGAAGGCTGGCATCACTGGAAAGCCAAAGCCACGTGGACCTACCAATGAATCCGGAAGGTCCAACCTCAGCTGCTCCATGTACCGGAGGTAGAACGGGAACCGGCTGCTCCAAGGCCTGACCAGCATATATCAGCATCCCAGGGGCTGCAAGGATCAAAAACCTGCCTCCAGCGGCACGGCAATCGGCCTGGCGACCTGGTGCAAAGCAACGTGCACCTACCAATGAATCCGGAAGGTCCAACCTCAGCCGATGTTGGCATCAAGCTCACACCAGGATCCTAAGGCAGAGCAACAAGCAGAAACCAAAGCCGCAAAGCCAGAACCCCAGAAATTTCAAGGGCCCAGCAGCATCGGAACGATCGGAAAGCGGAGCCTGGCGGGGTACACAAGTAGCTGTGTTGCAGCGAAGGAAGCTGAAGTCCAAGGTCCAGACAGCGGGTACCACAGAGCCAGCACAGACCTCCGCATGCGAGTTGAATCCAGTCAACCCAGTAGAAGGACCCAGGATCCAAGGCCCAAGCCGAGGAGTCCACGGCCCCACGAGTGATGACCTGCAGAGGTTAGGAACGGTTATGGGGTGCGAGCACGGAACGAGGCCAGGGGTGCCATTTTGCCAACGCATGTTTGGGGCCCAACCTTGTCGGTGTTGTCTTCAACCACGGCATCACCGGCCTCAAGGGAGCAACAAGCGCACGGGCACGTAGGAACCGAAGGCCTCTTCCCTACCTTGTCGTCGAGAACCAGAGCATCAGCCTGACCGGGAGACAAGCTTCCAAGCGAATGCCAATGAACCCCAGCGCCCCGGTCCTCATGTTCACCAGGAGCATCCTGGTCGCACAACAGGAGCAAAGGAGTCGGACAGCCACCACTGTAAACCCAAGAACCCCGGCCTTGGCATCATCCGGTGCATCTGCAGAGACCTAGGGAAGGAAGGGGGAGCAAAAGGGCAGCAAGGAGGCTAGACCAAGGATGCCAAGGTCCAGGCTATCGGCACCAGGGAAGAATTCGCAGCCTGCAGGACAATGGAGCTTAAAGGGGGAGTTCGGGATGGCTTCAGGCGGCGGGAATGGACAAAGGGGTTCGGGGGCTTGATGGGGCTTGGGCTTTGAGGCTTAGGCTTTAGGCTTCGGGTCTGGGTTCGGGTGGGGTCGAGGTTCAGGCTTTGGGGTTCCGGGTTTGGGGTTTGGGTTCGAAGTTTGGGTTCGGGTGGGGTCGAGGTTCGGGCTTTGGGGTTCCGGGTTTACAGTTTGGGTTCGAAGTTCGGGGACTCCCCAAAGCTCAAGCTCCAAGCCCAAACGCCAAACCCCGAAGCCCAAACCCCACCGAAACCGAAGCGAATGCACGAACAAACCCCAGGCACGACAACCAAACCCCCAAAGAACGGAAACCAAAAAACACCCCGAATACCTAGGGGACGGAAGGCGGGTGCCCTGAAATCTTAGGGGGGTTGTAAGCGGGACAGGAGAGAGGCAAGCAAGCATTTCCACTCACCAAAAACAACGAGCTGGCCGAATGTGCAAGGTGTGCATGTCATCCCCCATATAATCCCATATACTACCCCGTAGCCCGGCCTATGCCTAGGATATAGGGATGCGGCCGATTCCACCCCTAGTGCTATGTAGTGTTAGAACCCAGACACACCCCGCACACTCGGCCTTGAAACTCACCCCTCGTGTGAAACTGGAGTTGCTGCTAGCTTTGCTGCTGGCTTTGCTGCTGTGATGTGCTGTGTGTGGTTGCTGTGTGTGTGTGTGTGTGCTGCATGTGCTGTGCGTGTGTGTGTGTGTGTGTGTTGATATGTTGTGCTGTGTTACACCGGCTGCTCTCACTTGCTATCACTTGCACAGACCAGCTGCACGGGAAATCCAACGAGTCGATGACGATGATGACGTGTCGCTGTCGTTGTCCTTCTTCTTGTCATCATCTTTCTCGCTGTCGTTGTCCTTCTTTTCGTCATCATCGTCCATGCTGTCATCGTCCTTCTTCGAGTCATCTTTCTTTTTTTTGATGACACACACGGCCATGCCCACAGCAACATACTCATCGCTGGAGTCACCACATCCAGTGTCCTCCATGCGCTCGAGGACTGCCTCGATCGAATCGGTCAAAGAGACCGACTCGAACATGATCACTCTTCTCTCCTCCACCTGGGCCACCTCCACCACGGACCGGCCATGCAACTGCGACCTGAAGTCCGCCAGTCCTACCGCCCAGTCTGGCAAGCCCGGCTTCGTGTCGTCATAGCTCTTCCTGTCATCGTCCGGCTTCTTGTCGTCATCTTTCTTCCTGTCATCGGCCGGCTTCTTGTCGTCATCTTTCTTCCTGTCATCGTTCTTGGCGGGCTCCGTCTTCATGGCCTTCATCGCTGGCTTCTTCGCCGGCATGCTCTTCATGGCCTTCACGGCTTTCATCGCCTTGCTGGCCTTCATGGCTTTCATGGCCTTGTTGGCCTTCATGGCCTTCATCGCCTTCGACTTTGCAGCAGGCTTCTTCATGGGAGCAACCCAATCCTATGCAGCTGCACGACGAAGGCAGAGATCAAAGCAGCCAGGATGCGATGGCGAGGCTCCGCTCACGACGACATGTTAAAGGATTTACGTATCCGAATGTAAGTCAAACCTACACAGCAGATTTCATGATTTCTCCGACCTAGAGGATCTAAGCCATAAGTTCACAGTTTGGCTTCGTGCTGACGAAGGATCCATGGGCCAGAAGTTAGAAGTTCCTGGGGTCAGAAGGCCATGTGTTCACAGTTAGGATTCAGACTGATCCATGATGGCAATCAAGCATGCGCTGCCGTTTTGAGCAGTGACTTCGCACGGTTAGCAACTGATCCTGCACAGCACTACTGTCGCCAGGAAGTGAAGGACACCACCCAGAGGCCCGCACTCAACGGATCCTGCCCATAAACCCTTCGCAGCAGTCCGGCCTCCTTGGAATCGGCACAGAGCTCGGTGTGGCCCTGCCAGGAAAAAAATCGTCGAGATGGGTTACAGTAAGGGAAGAGAGGGAAGGGCAGGTTGTGGGGCTTTGGGGTCCAGGGTTTAGGAACTGCGAACCCCGAAGCTCAAGCTCCAAGCCGTAAACCCCGAAACCCAAACCCCACCCAGGCGGAACCACGAACGGAAAGCCATGGTGCGTGTGCGGGTGTGGGTGCGAGTGTGGGTGTGATGATCTGGATTTGGATCCACTGAAGCCTGCCCAACGAAAGCTGCAGCAGCAAAAAGTGACAGCCAAGACCCACCTGAATCCCGTAACCCCCTGGATACAGCATTGCTCCCCGGAGACCCAGGCAGGCATGCTGCTTGCACAAGCCCTCGGACATCTTCGGACCCAATGCCCCCTGTGAACACTCGTAGGCCTGATCGGCCACGACGAGCTGCACATCCCGGAGTTTCAACCCCGCCAGTTCCTTAAAAAAAAACAATCTCCAAAATCCCGGACCCACACTTCACGACCGCGGTGCCTGCACGGCATAACCGTAGTCCAAGACCCCGGCAGAGGCTTTGTCACACAGGTCCGAGGGCACCTGCCAGACTAGCTAAGTTGCGGAGAAACAAAAGCAAGGTCCGATTAAAATTAAGAGCCGAGCAGGTGGCTGCCCGCTTTCAGATGCCCAACGGTTCGCCTGGCCCATGGATGCAAATGCTGCCGCCAAAAAAAAACAATGCTCCGATGATCTCCGATGCCTTCCTCAAAGAGTCGAACTTCGAGCTGGTGAGATCGCCACCGACGAATTGAAATTTGACTCGGTTCAAACATGTTCCAGAGACGTGCCCGGGAAGCAGTGATCACGAAAAGGAACAAAAGCTGAGTCGAAGACACACCCTCCGTGTCTCGCCATAAGAGCGGTACCAACATCTCCAAACCATGATGGGTACACTTCTAGATACTTCTAGGGTTCGCATGCTTCAATCTGACACAGACCATGGTATGCCTCTGGTGCTTGCTGCTGCTGCTGCTGCTGCTTCTGCTCGCCGTTGCCGGGTGTGTCGCCCGAAGAGGCAAAATGCCTGCAGCCCTTCGAAAACACAAACTCGAAAGGGTCACGACATGTTGCGTGCGGCTTCGCCTCTCTCCCTCTCTCTCTCGAGGCTCCTCTGTCCGCCGCATCCACAGGGGCAAAGCACCACCTGGGAAGAATGGGCAGAGCGAACAACGTCCAATGTATTCCAATGTGTCCAATGCACCGCGACTCCGTAAGGGCACGGCACACCACCTCGTCGTTGCCGACCACCGTGGCCAGCAGCACCCAAGCCGCGAGACAGAAAAAGACAATGAATGGTTGAGTGAGAGATGTGAGAGAGAGGCCGTGAGAGTCCGAGAGACCGTGAACCTAATAGCATCGTCAATCAGCCTTATTGCATTGTGGGAATATGTGGGGCTACACCAGCAGGCTGACTATGTTACCGGAACGGGGGTGCACCCCAACCATCGTCATCATCGTGATTTGCGAAATGTTCCCGCAGGCCTCTGGTAACAGACGTCACGCCCCCCCCCGGATACATTCTTTAGTGAAGGGCCATGGGATCCCCTTACAGTAAGCGTCAGTAACCCAAAGATGAACCTTCAGAGATTCATAGCATTACGCTTTAGATATGCCTCAGACCCCTGTCGGCCTCCACGAAGGCTCCAAACCTCCCACTTTGACGAAGCACGGTGCCCGGCAGGACCTGGCGAGCTTTCGCCAGGTCCTTGAAGGCGGCGAGCCTGGAAAGAAGGCTCCAAGGAGGCCCGAGGGCACAAAGTTCGAGGAAACGACTCCGGGATTCTTTACTACACGCATGCGAGGTGCACGGGATTGGCGCCAACTTTCTGCTATTGCCCTTCTGCTAGTTAAAGTAAAGAACTTCAAATAGCAGTTCAGTAGGTCAGTAGCATGCTTGAGCCGGTAGTGGGGGGAGGTGGCGGGCCTGGCTTCGACCCCTTTGTCGGAGGCAGGCCGCATGGAGAGGTAGAGATGGTTCTTCTCGGGATCCAGGCGCACAGCCCGCACCTGCACTTCGCTGCCCACCGTCTCGTTGCTCGTGCACTCCGTTCGGTGGACGAGACCTTCGATGAACCCGTCGCCTGCAGGTGCCTCGATCTGCACAAAGATGCCATAAGCTTGCTGTCGGCTGACCGTGCCATTGAACCAGACCTTCCCCAGTTTGGACTGGAATTGGGTGACATTGGCCACTTTCCCAGCCTGCTTCGGAAGTCTCTCTCTCGAGAGGACGAGCTTGCTGCGCCGCAGGTCCTCTGGATGGGAAATCTCACTCACCCAGACGTCGACTTCTTCACCTTCACGAACGCAGTCGAAGCAACTGCCTGCAGATCCCGGGCCCGCAGCAGCTCCCATCATCGAGATAGGTATGAGGCCCTCCTTTTCCGCGCCAACATCCACCATCGCCACTTTGTCAGCAACGTACGACACAACACCTGCGAAAGGATGACATTATTCGAGCAGATGTCCAGAATCCAGAACAACCGCAAAATGCAAACACAGCAACTAAGCATGTCTCTGTTCTTACTCGTTTTCGATATCTTTCTTTGTGGATGGCGCAGGGTCGCGAACCTCGCAACTGTTGGCCGACTCTGAAATCACGCCTCGGAAAGGAGGCAGCGTCGTGGACAAGTTGCAAAGGACATACGACGATCGCCATTCACTTCACATCATCTCAGATGTCGTGGTTAGTGGCCTCCTTCCGAATCTGAGTCTGTCACTGTATAGTTTTACAGAGTTCCGCTCTGGGCCAGACCCGAAGTCAGAAAGCAGCCCCAACACCAGAACTGTGAACTTCGCTTCATGTGGACTTTTTACTTTTCCGGCCAAGAGACAAGGGAGCTGCCCCCTTCGTCGTGGCAAAGGCAAAGTCCTACGCACAAGTTCTTTGAGAATCAATCCCGAAACCTCGGAGCCAAAAGCCACGGCTTCCCTCGGTTGCCCGCTGGATTCACAAGGAAATGGGACCTGTAGCTGCGTCCTTCAGTCTCAACAGAAGCACCACGGCCACTGCAGCGACGGCCGCTCTTCTTCGAACCCATGCCGTGTGCTTCATGGCTCTCGTGTCGGTTATTAGTTTCCAAGACAGTGAAGCTATTGTTTCGTGATTTAGTAGTGCTGACGGTGCTGTCAGGCATTCTCACAACGCGGCTGGAGGTGCGCAGGTCCCTTTCCTTCTTGCCACAAGGGAAAGTCGACGGTACTTCACCGATGCCGTTCTGACAGGCATGCTAAGGTCGTGTGAAAGCGCAAACTCTCACTTAGGCGTTGGGTCAGGCACCTTTGGGACACTTTGTTAGGGTGCGGTTCATGTTTAGGGAGTCAAGCCCCAAAGCTTACAGCCTGTGTACCGCAAATATGGCATCCGAATCCTTCCTGCGGACAGTTTGAGCCATCCTGGTGCGGCCGAGGCGTCTGAAAACTGGAAGGCATCATGCTTGCTGAAAGGATGCTCATGTACAACCTAAGAGGGCGACATTCGTTACAAAACCAAAGAGCAAGGGAATGCGGTGTGATCTTCCCCGGCGGTTCCCATATTGAGCAACACAGCGGCAAACCCACCATCACACCATCAGATCACTATGAGATCACCATCCCCAACACGTCGTGCCCTCTGGCCGGGGCCAAGGCGGCCAAACACATCGCCTCCGCGGGACACAGATGCAAGGCTCCCAAAGACTCTCCGGCAAACCAAGTGAAATTGCTGATGGCCGTCGTTTGCTGAATGCTCGGACCTCCAACCTCAGAAATTGCTGAATTCAATGTAGGTCACACGATGTAAGCGGTCTGGCCTTCGCAGTGGCATCAGAACAAGCGTCCCGCCGTGATGGCTTTGATCGCCCCCTCGAGCGTCAGCAACAGGCTCATGTTCGGCTGCAACATCTGATAATATATATATATATATATATAAAATATATATAATATTATATATATATATATATATATATATATATATATTCTATATTATATGATATATATATATATATATATATACATATATAATACACATATATCTACGGCATGATCTTGTAATTTTAACTGCCAAACCAGCGCCAAATGGTGAAAGGGAGAGCTCCTGTCACTCATATTCCGATTTGTACTGTATCGGCAGGAATTTCCCGTGAGACCACCTGTCGAAGCTCAAATCGAGGGCTACTGTGGCTAATTATGTACATTGTCTGGTAATTCCCCTACAGTTCATTACATTGCTGGCTCCGGCTTCGAAAATCAAGGAATCTTTCCGGGATCCACAGCTCGCGCTACAGCCCCCGGGTCCCTTGAAGAGCCCATCATCCCAGAATCCAACATTCCGAAGTGCTGAGGCCTGTGTTACTTCGGAGGTTATTGAAGAAGGAGTCGTAGGGAGTAGTGAGTAGTACTTGTGGCAGATACTTTAGACGCTGTAGCTGTTTCGGAAACAGGTGCCCGACGTTCTGCAACGCCAGGCCACGCATGGCGGCCTGCAACTTCGAAGTGACGCAGCTTTCTGTTTTTTTGTGCGCTGGTCTTCCAAGATGATGCTGTCAAGTGAAAGGAAGCACTTGGCGACAGGAACAACCGCAGGTTAGACTACTGCAAGACAATTTTTGAGCTTCTTTGGGCCGGCGATAGCCGATACCCTCCCTCTCCGATGCCCTGATTCCTAACCGGGACTTTTCAATGGACAGCTTCAACTCTGTTTCGCCCTTCGCAGATCCTGCCGGTCGTAGGTGAGGCTTTCCGGATTCCTCGGACACTCCGTGGCGATGTGGCCATCCTGCCCACCTGTGCCAAGACACGAACTGAAGTCATAAGAACTCTATCAGCACATGGTCGCTTTTGCCATGTCTCTGCAGTCTGGTGTTGCAGGCGCAATGCTTGCATCTCAGGAAGAATGAGAGCCACAGAGGCCAGGTTACCACCGTTAGAAACAGTGTCCCACCAGAACAGACTTCAACCAGAAGACCAGAAGCCCCTACAAAAGCGCACAAGGACCTCTGCAGCCTCACGAGCAAGACCCAAAAGCGAGGAGCAGAATCGGAAATCCGATGCCCTCTGCCACCTCCTAAGGTCCAGCCCAACCTGAAGTCTCAAGCCTTCACCGTGAGTCAAGAGCGGGTTTGCACTGCACTGGGGCTTCTGCAGAAGAAGCACACTTTCGGCTCCAAGCCAACGGCTACTCGCCCTGGCAATGACGGTGACGCGCTTCTTGGAGGGTTCTATCTGTTCTCCGGGGCGAGGCACAGGGGTGGAAGGTGTCGAGCTGTTCAGGTTCGACCAAACTGGCAGGGTCCGGCTAGCCCCCGCTGCTTGCCTTCTGGATGTGAGTAAAGGCAATCGGCGCGTGCCTGTTGCTGCAGCACAGGCGTTGCGAATTGTTTACGCCTTGTTCCAATAGGTGTTGAGATATGTCCTGTACTCTACCGCTTTGTTTCCGGGATGCAGGGCTTTTCTTCCACAAGTGGTTTTTCCCTGCATCGTACAGTTTATCACAAGGCTTTTGGGCTTCTTCAGTTGCTGTCCGGATGGGCTTTTTGGCATCATCATTGAGATATGTGGTTGCTCTTGACAGTGAATGTCTCAGCCGACCACACCTTTTGGCCCGCAAATCCTTCACCGCGCAACTCCTTTCAGTGAGTAGGCTTGGGATGGGACTAAACTTCTCTCAATGTATGTACAGAAACCCGCTTCAAGCTGCGTAGCTCACAGAGCAGACCGGCGCCGTCGCCACCGCCGCCAAACGGAGAGCCATGCCGTGAAAAGCGCCATGAAAGATGCTGGCACCTGCTCCTCAGGGATGGCATGACTGCTGTGCGTGGTATCTCTTGCCCTTCCGAAACATGCAACTTTGTACCTTTGTGCATCCCAACCTGAACACCGAGCGCTCGCTGCACTTTGGGTGCCAAGGAGGCGTCGAAAGCACCATGTTGGAGGCGGTGGTGCACAGCCTCCAACACGTGGCGCAGCGCATCGTTGTTCCCGTCCTCTTCCATCAGCTGCCAGACTTTCCTTCAACGAAACGGTGCAGGGCCTACCTTTGAGTTTCCTGTGCAAGGAACAACCGCTCGATGTCTGTCTGTACCGCTACATCTGTCCAGCAACCTGCTGCTCACGCTCACGGCTCGGCTTCCACGTGCTTCTCATGCCGTCCTTTAAGCCGGCAACTGTCTCAGTGCAGATGCTTGTAGATTCACGCGCACACATACCAATCGACAAGTCGGTACCAAAGTGCGTGTGTGTGTGTGTGAATATGCCGAGAACGATTCATTTCCATCTAGATGACCGTGCTTCCCCTCTCGTATATGGGTTGAATTAAGCATGAAAGTGTGTGGCGCTCTGCCAAGCATCTCATTGAGGCCCCCAGCCGTCTGCTCCGCAAGCAGCTCTGCAAATGTGTGCGGCGTGGCTCCGGCGCTGTCTGCAGCGAAGGCGCCGAAGGCGGCCGAAGTCCAGGCGGCTGCAGTGTCTGCTGGGACTCCACCCTCTTCCAACCACTCCTGTCGCCAATCAAGGACGTGCATAAAGCGCGGGGCCGGGGGGTCCGGGGGGGAAGAAGTCGGAGACTAAGACTAAGACGGTGACACAGTGACGCTGCTCCTGGGCAGTGAGCTGCTGCTTGTAGAAGTTGCCCATGAGGCCAGAGACGCACATCAGGCGCCTGAAGTGCTCCGAATCCTCGACAGCGACGTGGCGGCCCACCAGCCGGAACACAGCTCGCGCTCCAGGCCCTGGCTGTAGGAGCAGGGCGGCCCCGCTTTGCTTGGCCACCGAAGGGAAAGGGATGGCGATCGAGACGCTGCGGGCGGGCGCACAAAGGTCCCGGAGCTTCTGGACGGACAGGCCTGCCACCAGTGAGATCACCTCCTGGTCAGGCCGAAAAGCCAAGTCCTGCAGTACCATTTCTGCCTGTTGCGGAAGCACGGAAACAAGGACACAATCTGCTTCCTCAACGACCTCACGGTTGCTGGAAGCGACACGGACGATCTTGGGGAACTCTGATCGCAAGGCCTCAGCTTTGGCAGTGCCTCGCGGTGAAAGCACGACGGCCCGAAGACCTTTTGGGGGCGTCTCGGGACCAGACTTGCAAAGGCCTCGCACCACGGCGGAGCCGATTGTTCCGACACCGACAACTCCGACGATAGGAGGAACGGCATCTGCCATGGTAGCGTCAGAGCTGAAGGTGCCCAGTTACATGAATGTCACTTCTCTGAAGCAGAGAAGGATGAGGATGCCATGTCTGCAAGCATGCAAAACTCGACGAAACTCCATGAACAACCGTGTCGAATGGTCTTCTACAGGAACAAGAGTGCTTGAGATCAGGCATGTCTGCACCATGTTTCTCAGCATTATTTCCGGACTGTGCCAACTCCCTCTGGTGACTTGGGATCTGGCACACTGGATGCCGAATTTGCACATCCCCTTCGTGGGATCCTGTCAGGTGCGTGAGACTGGAGTTGTGAGGTCCGCACGGTTACCAAGTCGGCTTGCCGCTAACTGGAAAGACCCAACTGCTGTCGAAGGGGCGTCGTCGATCAACCGTCCCTCGGGGTGGTCGTAGAAGCACCCTTGCCTGTCGATTTGTGAAAAGAAGGCCTGGTGGCTCAGCCATCAACTTTCCAAAACTCGCGGATACACGCTTGCTGAATTTAGGTGTTGCAGACTTCGGGAGCAGGATTGAGCTGATTAATGGCTGTAACGCTGGTCCCGGTCAATCTGGTGTGTCCTGGTTTGTATTCCAAACGGACGAAAAAAGGCTGCAACAAAGTGGTGGGAAATCTGAAATCCACAACATCAAAGCTCAAGTAAATCCCACAGCCACTCCAACCTCGTTGACGGACTCCCAATTTCCCCTTGCGTGTGGAGTGGGGCCTTTTACACCGCCTTCCAAACGCGCACGGATTGAGCTCCGAGTCGATGTCCCGGCCTGGGGTGGCGCAGGTACACTTTATTCCCGTCTTAATAGGTTAACCACACACGTTTACACACACAGATATATACATAAAGTGTGTGTATATATATATATATATATATATATATATATATATATGAGTCTCTGTCTCTCTGTGCGTGTGGATACAGACATATTATACACACATAGATACATACATAAAGATATTTTTGCGTGTATATATATATATATACATGTGTGTGTACAGTGCATATGAATGTAAGGTATATGTGTATGTATGTAACCTACCTAGCCTAGCTATCTGCCCACCTACCTCCCTCCCAGGCTGCCTACCTCCCTAACTACCTGCCTACGCAGACAAACATGCATCCAGGCATGCATACACGCACACATATGTGAGAGTGTGCGAAGCAGCGAAGACGGACGTCCGACGTTCAAGGCTATGCGCTACCGCTACCGTCGGATCGA
Organism: Symbiodinium sp. CCMP2592; assembly: GCA_905221615.1. Taxonomy (NCBI): domain Eukaryota; class Dinophyceae; order Suessiales; family Symbiodiniaceae; genus Symbiodinium; species Symbiodinium sp. CCMP2592. Next base: position 24,053 of record CAJNDT010000848.1, read on the forward strand.
CGGCCCTTGCCTGCAGACGTTTTCGTTGGGCACTAGTCGCGCCTGATCAATGCATCTGAGACAAATAGATTTGGTGTCGACGGCTACGTCACTAATTAGCTAACGGCTAACGCTCGGGTGAAACGATGAGGCGCAGCTGCGCAGTTGGCAGGATGCAAGCGACGAATTAAAGCCTGCAGGCGCTCTGGGTGACTCTGCGAACTGTAACAGATCCTCTCCACTCGCCAAGTCTGAAGACTGAGATACATCAACTGATGGCTATGTTGCATGGCCAAAGCTACGCCAGGCCCTGGCGTTCAACTCGCGTCAGCAAAGCCGGTCGGTCGTGGCTTTGCAGCTTAGTGCGAAGCCTTCTAACGTCTTTTTCCCGGCAGATCCTCTGCTCGGGCCAAGCCCAAAGACTTGCCACTCCAGGTCTCAAAAGACATGGCGCCCCCTGGCGGCAAGGGCAAAGCACAAGGATTCACCATGACCATGAGCCCCACCACCCTTTGCACGAAAGAAGCCTTCTAGTCCTAGACCCGGAGGAGGTGTCAAGCAAACCGGCAAGTGGCACCCGAGCACCCGGGCTACGGAGCTGCGACGGCTACGAGGACTCAACACAGAGAGCCGCGTGGGGCTACGGCTTTTGGCAGATGTAGGATGTGACGGGACCGGAAGCCGACAGACATGTCAGGAACCTTTGAACCAAAGGTCCCTGTGTGGGTCTTCATCCCGTGCTCACAAACCATGTCGTGTAATCTTATGATTATGCTCAGTCTGATTGTCAACATCAGTCCTCTTCTCACCAGCTGTCAATGACACCTGAATCTGATAGCTTCTTCAGCAGTCCTCTCATGACTGCGCATCCCATCTCCTACCAACTCCTACCCGGGAGCGGCTCCCACGCCGACTAAGTCCGCAAAACCATGCGCCCGCCCCCGGCCTCAGGAGACACCCAAGACCTCCTCAAGACACGGCGCGTTGCGCAAGACTGGGCCAGCCGAGCCCTGTTCGAGATCCGATGCAACAGGGATCCGAATCTTGCTTTTTGACCTCCGATTTAAGATTCATCTTCGAACTGGGGACCCTCGCAGCTGCTGCAGAAACACAACCCAACACTGCAATGCACGCCGGTCTGCAACGCACGCCGCTCAGGAAGGCTGAGGATGAGATTCTCAATCCTAAACCTTCAGCTTCAAGTGCAGGAGAACCTGCATGGTATCTCAGAAGGCGAAGTGGGATCCAGAACTTCAAAGGCTCCCTTCTCCAATGGAGAGATTTAGGAACACATAGAAAGCCACCACCTCCCCCAAGGTGACGGACCCTTGCCAGGCCCAGCCTTGCCGTAGGCGTTTTTCAGGGCCTTGGAGAGAGGATACCCGTACTTGTCCTTGGCAGGAACCTGGGGCTCAGCATCGATGCAATATATATATATATATATGTATATATATACATATATATATATATATATATGTGTATATATATATATATGTATATGTATATGTATCTATGTATATATATATATATATATATATATATATGTATATATATATATATATGTATATATATGTATATATATGTATATATGTATATATGTATATATGTATATATATACACACACTACACATGTGTATTATACATATATATATATATATATATTATATTATATATATATATATATCTATTTGTATATAACTGTGTATACCGGTGTGTATATATATATATATATATATATATATATATATATGTATATACATACATATATCGGTTCCCAGGGGCAACTGCACGCAACCTGCACTCGTCCGAAGCGTCAAGCAGTTGGCCACAACGTCATGCAGGCTGAGGAAAGGTGACGCTGATTGTCGGACCCTGGCATGCTTACGGTCTCCCGGAAACACTGAGCAAGCGGCCAAATTCCAAATTGTGTAGACCTGTTGCACAGGGCAGCCCAACGGCCTATCCACGATGACCATGTAACACACCTCGGAACTAGACGAAGCATGGAGGCCCAGAAACCAAATAGACCCCCGGAGTTCTTTGGCTTCGCACGTCACTGGCCTGCCTTCCCGCTGTAATTCATTTCCACCAGCGGGCAGTCCCCATAGCCGAACATGCCGAACTCCTTTTCGCTTCCTCCCTTGTCGTACCTGACGGAGAACCTCGGCTGCTCCGAGCGTTCTCTCTCGACAGTCGGTGACCGCGTTGGCCTGACAGGAACTGATGTGAACTCGAACGTCAATGTGAGCAGATGTCCAAGACGCACGACCCCGAAACAGAATCTACGGCCGATGGCAACGCGCGCTCCTCTCCCTGCTAGGCCCGCTAGGCCCTGCATGCATGCCAAACCTTTCCACGGTTTGCGAATGGCCCCACTAGAAGTCGTACTAGATGTCGTCGTAGCAGTGGTGGTAGTAGTAAAATCGTGACAGTAGCAGCGACAGCAGGAGCAGGAGTTGGAGTAGCAGCCGCAGCTGCAGCGGTAGCATGGTAGTCGTCATCGTAGTAGTAGTAACGTCCCACCTACCGACTACACTTAACAGCACATCAATTATGCTCAGTATTTGCACTTCGACTTTGCAAACTCGAGCTTGGGATTTCGAAGGTGTCGGTGGGGTAAGTGGGATTGATGACAACATCCTAGACGACACACTGCTTCAAAAAAACACCCTCCCCCGCCATCGTCTGGGCTGGAGGCTTGTTAGTGCAGCGCACTTTGACAGCTTGCACTTTGGTTTTAGTCTTTAGGGATGTTCGGCTTCTGGTTTTCAGGGCGCTGGCACATTCTTAGCACCTGCGCTGTGCACGGCATTGAATGTCCAGTCTGCAACTTCAGCTCCCGTCGCAGCCCCTGCTACGGGCAGGGAGCCTGAGGAGCTGCCACTGCCCCAGCCCAGATTTGGCAAGCGTAGTTCGTAGGGTGGGCAGGGGCCAGGGGGTAGTGTGGGTCGGGTGGCTCATAGAAGTACGAGCAGTAAGGTGATGCTGGTTCCGGGGAAGTTCGCGCTCCGATATGGCGATGGATCGTGCCATCCTTTGCTGCCGAATTGCTCGAAGAAGTTGTAGCCCAAGTAGAAGGGATACTTCGATGAGAGGGCATCGTTCACCAAAATCGGCAGGTCATCCTCCAAAACGTATACATGTTTATATTTCTTTATATGTGTATATATATATATATATATGTATATGATTATGCATACAAAATGTGTACGTGCTTTGGCGGTTTGGGCTACGGGTTTGGGATCAGTCTGATCGTGCTCGGTGTCAAGTGGGGTCACGAGTTTCTTGTCGTGAAATGCACAGCATGCTATTCAGGCACGTGGCAATGCAAGTTTGTGGGTTTGTGCACTGGGTTGGGAAAACCTAGCAGAGACAGCAGATTTCCCCTGAAGTGGTCATTTCATTTGGAACTGGGCAGCATGGAAGGCCAAAATGTCTCGGTACTACTTCGACTGGTAGGAATGCTCTGCCCCTCGCTACCGAAAAGCTTGCAGCATCAATTCGACCCTTTGAGCCCTCACCAAGCTCTGTGTAGACCCACTGATGAGAAAGACTTAAAGAAGGACTTACATAAAGGCCGTCCGTCCTACACCCCCCTAGAGACCCACAAGCCCAATCCTTGGCACCAACATGGACGCTGTGGTACTCACCAATGAACACTGGCAGTCGAATCTCTGACCAGAAGATGCTCTTGGCATACCTCGGCCGAGGTTTGCACATTTTTCATGCCATCTAAGACTCTAAGACAAACATAGTGGAACTGTCTGGGTATCTACACTGACTTTGGCCAGGCCCAGCCATAACAGGACTGCTTTAGAAACCTCAAAGCCTACGCTCGTCTTCGTGGCTTCTGCAGTATGTCAGCATGATTGCAACAACGAGCGAAGTTGTCCTTGCCCGGAGGAAGCTCCTGCCCTGCTAGGGCTTCACATTCGTGCCAGGCTTTGCGGGATGTGTATCGAGGTGCGAGCTGGAATTCAGCATTTCACACGTTTTAAGGCTCTGCAGGCTGTATGTAAACTCCATCTGTTGCTTTATGGAGTCCAGGGCCTCACAGTCTCCGGTCGCCACAAGGACCTCCAGGAAAATGCGATCTGTCTTTGCCGGCCAGGTGCTTGTCCAAGAAAAGCTCCTGCGTTGAGAGGCCAGGGGGCAAAACACAAGCTAGGCAAAATGTCTGTCCGGCTTCTACTGCAGGCAGATATCGCAGGACTGGCGAACTTGAAGGCATGCTGCTGGCCCAGGCAGAGCCCACAATCTCTGCACACGCGAGAGCCATGGAGAGGCAAAGAAAAGGACTGGTAGAATGGTAGACTTGTTGCAATGTGGACACCGGTAGGAGACGTAACATGTGGCACCGTCCGTTGAACGCAAGAGCCCCGAGCTTGACAGTTCCAGCTGAAGTCTGCCCGCTTGGCTCATGCTAAGATTCCTCGACGACGTGGCCGGGTGCAGCTGTGTTGAAACTGTTGACCCAGCGCTTCTTGTAAGCTGCGAACACATCGTTCTTCCTCAGCTCTCGGACACATGGCTTCGGAGTTAGCTTGGAATGCCCTGAAACTTTGGGTACTGGTTACCAGTGCTTCGCGACCTGCTGTCCGCACACGCTGGGATATGAGAGGGAGAGGGAGAGATGGCTGTTTGCATGCAGGGGCAATGCACGGTGGTCCCGGTGCTTGGACCCAAGGCCCCCAAACCCCAAAAGAACGGACAAAAACCGAACATGGACCCCAAAACCTTCTTTTGCGCGTCAAGCTTCGGGATGTAGTTCGTCGGCGACTTCTCCGGATGTTTCATGCAGTGGTAGAGCTCCTCCATCTGGCCCAACCTTGACTCTCTGCCAGTCTAGGCTGAGGCTTGCAACTGCTATTGAGCTTCTGTTTCCTGTGAATTTTGAAAGGCTCGAGAATAATACCTTCATCAGAAAGTTCGGGGTTGAAGCTTTAGCAGTGCAACAGGTTAAGCCTCCACCGTACAGCCAAGGCTTTCTCCTCGGCATGCAAGTAAGGCTAAGTAAGGTCTCTTCTTGGGGGGAAGGCCCGGTGGGGACTTTCAAAGGAAGGCTGCTTACTCCGGAACTTCAGCGGATCATCCCCAGCCGCCCTGGCCGCCCTAGCCGCAAGCATGCGTGAAAGACCTGCCTTCGAATCTGAGCGAGGAGCCCTGGAGCTTGTCTGCCAAAGGAAGCAAAGGAGTAGGTGACCGTCAGCGCGATTGGGTTCCTGAGCAGAACAGCCATCGTCCCTTGTGCAGGTCCGCTAGGGCCAAACCCCGACCATGCGAAACGCCTCCCCAATCCCTGTGTGCGAAAGTCGCCACTCGACTCGAAAGCTGAGAAGACATCCTGTCTGCCTCTGCCTGGTCTGCTCTCGCCGAGGATCTCTGTGACATTCAGGTCCTTAGAAGAAAGGAGTCTTTCGGCCCACGAAGGGTCGAGCTGAGTGTGACAAGTGCGGAATGCACGACCTACAACCACCCCCGTCCCCCCCTGCCCCAACGGTCGGTATCGTTCTCCCGCCCCCGTGTATTCGTGGTTTGGAACTTCCTGGCAACTTCGGCATCATGATTATCATTATCATCAGCTGCGGTGTGATGTAGTTGAGGGTACTAACCCGGCCTGTCAAGCAGGAGCGCGATCCTCCTGACAGTTGCACTGTCGTCAAAGTTCACGGTTTTGGAGCCGCATGTAAAAGAATTGAATTGCGTGCAGCCACAGGGATTCAGCATGTCTGGACCCGGGCGTGCAGTGCGGCGGGGGGATACCAGGGCGCTCAGCGAACCGAAACCCTGCATCATAAAGGCGTACGCCACATGCGATGTTGCGCGTGTTGGAAAGCGGCGTCTGTTCGTACTAACATACTACTCGTGCTCCGCCTCGTTTCGGATGAGCGTCCTTTTCGAGCATGGGCGCATGGATTCTGTGCCAGCGAACACTCGACAGCCAGGAAGAGCCTGGTTGCAATATGCTACGGCTCCAGCTACTGCTACCACTGCTACCCTACTACCACCACAAGCTGCTCCTTCTACCACTACCGCGACCACTTCCAACTCCTCCAATCAGTGCTGCAGCCGATGGGCTTTCTCAGCCTGGAGGATCGCATCCAAGCTGGTGACCATGGCGCGACAAACCTCAGTGGTTGATAGTTTAAAGTTGAAGGCGTCCTTTCATCACAAATGGAAACCTTCGTGTAAGACCCTCATGATGGAATTAGCCACCAGATGACCCCGCCCTCTAGGCCGAGCGGATTCTGAAAGTCGAAGTTTGCTCTGGCTGCTGGCTGTCTTCGTCTGATGAACCTGGTAGCAGCACATTTCCATGCGCTTCGGTAACCAAGCCCAAACAGGTCAACATCGTAAGCCTAGGCCGTAGCAAGCACAGTCTCCAGGAGCCCCTTTTGCCAGCAACCTCCATGTACCGGCAAGCTCCTAGGAATGAATTCGCCTCGAGCCCAACACTAAGGAACATAATGTAGGAAGTTGGCTGAAACAAACAACCACACCCACACCACCTCCTGTGGTCTCTGTATGCGTGGCGAATTATGGCATGGCAGCACGTAAAGGCAAAGTGCCAAAAGAGTACGAACAGCGACGCAAACAAGAAATCATTGAACACCACCACCACCACCACCACCACCACCACCACCACCATCATCCCCATCGGCAGCACCACGCTACCGCAGAACTTCCAGCACTGAGGGGCTACCGTTAGTTTTCGGGGAGGTCGGCTATTCGACCATACGGAGGAATCAAACAGGTCAGGTCAGGTCAAGCCCTGAGTTGAGAAGCATCTGGCGCGCTGCAAGACCCCTTGTGTCACCCCAGGGTAAAGACAAGAAGCATTCGTCCGAGGATGCACCTTCAGCTTGCGAGCTGTTGGCACAAGGCTACCGCAAATTATACCACAAGGCTGTGGGGGGTTAGAGGTTGGGCGTCAGCGACTCAGCTTTGTAAGCTCTGAGGTCTACGGGTGCCGAAGTGCACACCCAACATGACGGAGTCTTGCTGTTGGCGAACGCATCTCAACCGTATGCCTCCTCCACACTACCCGGACCCACCCCAACCAGTCCAACACAAGAAATCCAACAGTGCTGGAAGCACAGGATTAGAGCGAAAAGGCAAGGCATGGCAAGGCCGTAAAAACAAAACTCGAGAAGACAGTGTGTAGTGGTGCAGCATGCCGTGAAGCCGTACTCAACGAAGACCGCGTATGTCATATGCATCTTTGGTAGACTGACACACCGTGTCAGTCTAACCGACCATCCAACTGTAAGCTTGAAAAGCCCTGCACACTGACATCTGCAAGCGCTAAATCTGCAACTCTTATGGCCTCTGAAGCCACAACGGAACCCCAAATACCAGGCTCCGGACAGTATTATGGAGCAGAAGTGGGAGTTCTTTCAGCTACGACTTCGAAGGCCTTGAGGTCCGGCTCGTTGCTGATGATGAGAGCTTTCAAAGCCGGGTGGTACATCGTATAGTTCCTGTGAGCCGTGTTGAGGGCTTCGGAAGCTTAGGCTTCAGCCTAGGCCGGGGTACTCAATGAACTCAGGGTAATTAAAGTCGTTGTTGGGAGGTGCTGGCCAAAACTTGAACCAACCAAACCTGTCGGCCAGGAATGTGGAAAGTCGTTTTTGGAAGGTGCGCGGCTTTGAAGCAACCAAACCTGTCAGCCAGAATTGGGATAAAGTCGTTGTTGGGAGGTGCCGGCGCAATTCTGAAGCGGTCAGCCAGGAGCAGCCAGACCCGTCAAAAAGGATTGGGGTAAAGTCACTATTGGGAGGTGCTGGCACAACAAAACTTTGAAGCAACGAAACCTGTCAGCCAGGATTGGGGTAAAGTCGTGTTAGGAAGTGCTGGCGGCAGAGAACCTGTCAGCCAGGATTGGAATGAAACCTTTGCTGGGAGGTGCTGGCGCCGTTTTGAAGAAACCAAACCTGCTAGCCAGGATTGGGGTCGAGTCCATGCTGGGAGGTGCTGATACAAAAAAATGAGGCAACCAAACCTGTCAGCCAGGATTGGGGTAAAGTCAGTGTTGGGAGGTGCTGGCACGAAAAAACTTTTGAAGCAACCAAGCGCGTCAACCAGGATTGGGGTAAAGTCGTTGCTAGAAGGGGCTGGTGCTGGCGCCACAAACCTGTGAACCAGGATTGCGGTCAAGTCTGTGTTGGGAGGTGCTGGCGCAACTTTTGAAGCAACCAAACCTGCTAGCCTGCTAGCCAGGATTGGGGTAAAGTCGTTGTTGAGAGGTGCTGGCGCAAGTTTGAAGCAACCAAACCTGTTAAGCGACGACACGGATGTGCAGGTACAAAAAAAAATTGAAGCAACCAAACCTGTCAGCGAGGATTGGGATAGAGTCTGTGTTGGGAGGTGCTGGCGCTATTTTGAAGCAACCAAACCTGTCAGCCAAGATTGTGGTGAAGTCGGTGGAGGTGCTGGCGCCTTGTTAAACCTGTCAGCCAGGAATGGGGTAAAGTCGTTGTTGAGGGGTGCTTTGAACCAACCAAACCTGTTGGCCAGGATTGGGGTCAAGTCCGTGTTGGGAGGTGCTGGCACAAAAAATGGGAAGCAACCCAACCTGTCAGCCAGGATTGGGGTAAAGTCGTTGTCGAGAGGTGCTGGCGCCATTTTGAAGCAACCAAACCTGCTAGCCAACATTGGGCTAAAAACGTTGCTGGAAGGGTGCTGGCGCCATTTTCAAGTAACCAATGCTGGTGCCATGTTGAAGAAACCAAACCTGTTAGCCAGGATCGGGGTATAGTCGTTGTTGAGAGGTGCTGGCGCCGTTTTGAAGCAACGAAACCTGTTAGCCAGGATTGGGGTCAGGTCCGTGTTGGGAGCTGCTGGCACAACAAAACTTGCAGCAAACAAACCTGTCGGCCAGGATTGGGAGAAAGTCGTTGCTGGGCGGTTCTGGCATCATTTTGAAGCAACCAAACCTGTCAGCCAGGATTGGGGTAAAGTCTTTGTTGAGAAGTGCTGGCGCCATTTTGAAGCAACCAAGCCTGTTAGCCAGATTGGGGTCAAGTCGTCGTGGAAAGGTGCTGACGCCATTTTGAAGCTATCAAACCTGTTGGCCGGCGTCGGGGTAAAGTCGTCGTTGAGACGTGCTGGCGCCATGTTGAAGCAACCACAACCTTTAGCCAGGATTGGGGTGAAGTCTGCGTTGGGAGGTGCTGGCACACAAAAAATTGAAGCAACCAAAACTGTCAGTCGGGATTGGGGTAAAGTCGTTACTGAGAGGTGCTGGCGCCATTTTGAAGCAATCCGGGCTTGGGGTAAAGTCGGTCAAGTCGTCGTTGCTGATGAATGGAGCGCGAAGAGCACAAAGGAGAAAGCAACAAATCCAGGACGCTCAAACAGCGCAACACCAACAAGTAAACTAAACTGAATTTAACCGACTTAACCCTTCGCCCAAGGTGCCTGATGGTGAATCCTTTCTTCAGGTTGCCTCAGGACATGCAGCAATCGCATGCGAACCAACAAGTTCGCGATAAGACTCTAGGGCCAGATTACAGGGACAGCTGAACCACTCAGGTTCCTGCGTCCTGTGCACATAAAATTCCATCTCTGCGCAGAAAAGCCGTCTGCTTCACTTCGGAAGGCATTTCTGTGAATCCGAGAACCTGCCAGCGCCAAAATAAACCCAAAGCCGAGATGCTCATGTATGCCTCGTAGACCTGGTTGAAGCAATGCCAGCCATGCCTCGGCACGAGTTCGAAAACTCTCTGGGCTCACCCGCGACTCTACCTTCTGCTGCGAAACGTGTCTTGCAGTCCAGGTCTAGACTCCAGAGACTCCAGAGTCGAACCCGAGCGGGCATCGGAAGCCTAGCTCCCCAAGCGAAGTGCCACATCCTTGAAAAACCCGGCCTCATGGAGAAGAAGCAGTGAACGCCTCTATTGACTCATGCCTCTGCGAACCGGATAGATCGCCAGGTCCACGTGATCCTCCCAAAGCCCCTTCCACATAACCCTCGGAACGCCCTTTGGCGGCTGCCGGTGAGCATTCAGGGCGCAACATAAGCCCCCGAGCTTTGCGCAGGAGCGTGAAACCCTGATGGCACAAGCAGCCCACGTCAGTCTGAACAATGCTGCTGTGCACAGGCTGTCATGCTGTGAGTTGCTCTCGAAGTGAACTGCTGAGACATGGGCCGGCAGTTTGAGTTCTCGGTCGCCATTGTGTGCGATCTGATTCCTGTCGCTGTGTACGTGCCACATTGGGCGACGCGATCGTGAAACACGATGCCCTGAGGCCAAGCTACGACCAGCCCAGGAGGGCCCGGGCTCAGCATCAGGACATGTGTGAAACAGACTTCGCGGCAGGGCCAGGGCTCTTCTCAATGCGCTCTGGCGTCTGCAACTGACTCCACGAGGGCCATGGCGGTGAGGTCGGGGAGCTGGAAAGCGAAGTCGAGGAAACTCCCGTCTCCTTAGGTCATGGGCTCAGGACCTCAAAGCCAACATGCCCCGACAGCCCTCCAGCCTAAATTCTCAGCTACCTACAGTCAACGGGAACGGGGAGGATGGGGAGGACTAGTTGTGGCTCCCACGTGGCGCATCGGTTGACCCACATTGCAGATTACAAGTCTTCCAAGCTTCGCGCAGTACAACCACAAGGGAAGGCACAGGGACTATAGTGACTAGTGAGTGCATCACGTGTTTTCCGTACGAAAGTTGCTGGATCCAAGCTCCTTGGCGAGTCTGAGTCTGAGAACCCTGGTCCCTAGCGCATAAACAAGAGCCACGAGCCACAAGCACCGGAACCGGAGCCCGTGTCAAAGAGAAACGAGGACGAGGAGCTTCCACTTGAGCCGGCAGCTGTGGCCGAAAGTTGCCGTAGGCGAGCTTCTGGCTCTCCTTGAGCCGTTGGACGTTTTAAAGCCTTTGGACCCTCAGGGAAAGGTGGGTCAGTGTGGAATCATGGGAGACGAGTGCCACATCTGCTGAAAGAGATCAACTTCTGAACAGACGGACCCCACTGCCTACTCGCCAGCTGACCATCAGCTAGGCTGCAGATTGCCCGCTTGGAAGAACCGATACCCGACTTATTACACTGACCGCTTCAGCATCGCAACAACGACCTTGAGATCGGCAGATCGAGCCCAAGGTTTCAGTGACTAGAAAATTTCGGGTCTGGGGTTCCCTCCGCGGAAAAACGATCCGAAAAGTTGTGCGACCAAAAGCACAACTTTGCCTCAAGCGAATCGTCCCTCGGGCTCGAGAGACCTAAACTTTCTCAAAGCTTTGCAAGAGGCCAGCCGTGGGTGCTCGTTGTCCGTGCCCCGGAAAGCTTGCAATGGCGCACTTTTGCCTCGACGGTTCAGGTTCAAAGCAAGAGGCCCTCAGCCTCTATTATGTAAATAGCTGAGCACCACGCAAGTACTTAGACTAGTTGGGATCAACATCGGGGAATTGGAGGTAGGGCAGCGATGAGCAGCTCTGCTTGCCCAGATAAGCACCCGAGTCGCTGAAGTCACGGGCATGGAAATCGAAGTGGGCCGTGCTGGTCTTGGAGCCGGATCGGGATGCTGCCGGAGATTCTCCCGAGACAGAACGAGAAGGAGGCTTGGCTTGCCCATGGAGCGATGTCTGCACCTGGACTGCTCAAATCCATCGAAACCTAAAATTGCAAAAACGGCGCGATCTATGGATACAGCAGATTCTGCGGTTCTGAGGCTGTCCCCGTCCTGAATCGAAGAACACAGCGAAAAGCATGAATCCTCAACCTTGGCATGTCTCTGGGCTCGCCGAGCCACTCCGGGAAGCTGCAGGTGCGGGTCATAAGCCGCCGGAGACGGCTGCAGCCCGCTTCCTCTCGGCACTGACAGCTCGCGCATGGCCTCGGCGACGACTTTCCTCTACTAAGACGACAAGACGATGAAAGAGCTGCAACGGAAATATGCAAACCCAGTCTATCTTTCAGAGGGGCCGGGCGTCCCCGTTTTTGAATTCGGTGCACTTCGCAAGCTTTTCGCAAGGAATCCCGAGAGAGAAAGGCCCTGCCAAGCCTCGGAGACGTGATGTCTCCGCGGTTTCTGCGACACCAAGGGCTGCCTTGGTACATGCGAAACTCAGAGAGATCGGGGGCCCCGGGGGACGTCTGCACCTGGGTGCTGCACAGCTGCTCTATACTGCTACAACTGCTGCAGCTTCTCACTTGGTTGTGTAAGGAATTCCGGCTGCGACGAGACGTACTGATGCTGCTACTGACTTCCAGTTTCGCAGGATCACATCACAAGATGAATTATCTAGACCAGTTGCAGAAGGACAGACCGCGCAGAGTCGGGACTCTCTGTCTCCAGCAACAAGGATGCGGGGTGCTCCTGCCAGCAGCCCGACACTTGTAACTACGGGCTTGGGACTCCCTACAGTAGCCGCTAGCCGCCAGCATCTTGTCCTCGCGCTTCCTTCGGTTCCGAGCGCCGTGTCACTAGTCTTCTGATGCCGACGTCTCTCAACAAATCCAAAAAAACAGGCTGTGTTTCCAATCAGCCAACCTACGAGAGTTTTCATTGGTCCCTATGTTTCTGCAGATGTCTAGCCGTTTTGCTGCCTTCGTCGCGGCCGCAAGGGGGACCCAAAAATCCCGCCGGCAGCCCGCAGATGTTTTGCGCTTCACGTCAGAAACAGGCGGTGCATTGCTGTGTGTAATCACGTTTGCCAGATTGATGCCATCTTTTCACCATGCTGTGCTCTTTCTCCAAGTGGTTGCGGATCCTGAACATGACAAGGAAAACGCCGAATGAGCACCGAATGGCATGGGGCATGGCGACAGCAGATTGACAACAAGGCGAAGGAAGTACAGCACATGCTTCGGACAAAAGAAATCCTCCAGTGCGGCGATGGTTCTCTGAAGTCGTGTTGATGATGGCAAGTTGATGGGACTGTTGAGCACCCGTATGTAACCCTCCAGACCCGGATTTCCGGGGTCAGATCTGCCGGTGATTAACAGATTGACATATGTGACAGTCCGCCTTGAAACAGCATCAACCAGCAACGCGACATCTGATTGTCCTGGCCGAGCATGTGCACGATTCGCTTCTTCCACAGCGCCTGTGCAGGACTCTTGGACTCTTAGGGGATTTGGGGGTGAACTCACTAACTAACTCCTGTTTCGGAATACGACTTCAGTGCAAAGCCACGCCCGCGGAGTCGGGGCTGGTGGAATCTTCAAGCCGCCAGCCGGGAACGTCGTACTGTGCTCAGCCGAGGCACTCGACTGAAAACTGATCACCACCACTCGAAGCAACTTGGACTTGACCCAATTAGAACTTGCAGCGGGGGAAGGGCGCAAGGCTTCTCCAGCGTTCGAGCTTCTTCAGGCTCCCAGGCTATGTGACACGGGTATAGGGCAACCATGCGAAAGCGACCCGTACGTTCGCTGGACGCTGAAGTCCTAATCGACCTGCACTCCCACTCCCTGAAACCCTCTGAATCCCAATTGCCAACATCTGCTCAACTTCAAGACTCTTGGCGCCCAGGCTTTTCATAGTGCTGAGGCTGCCTCACAGGTCGTCTCTGTGCGAGTCTGGCAATGGTGAGCCGAGGTCCGTGAAAGGCAGGTCTGCCAGTACCAGGGCCACCAGTGCAGTCCAGCCTGCGAAGGGCGCGGCCCCGGTGCCCTTGCCGGTGTCTGGATCGAAGTTCTCCATTAAGAAGCGTTGCTCCTGCAAAGCTTTCAGGACAACACCCACGAAGCCCTTCTTCAGGGAGTCGAAGGCGTCTCTGGCCTCCGGTAGCTCCCGAGAGCACCTCTGAAGTGCGGAGAGGCTCAGATAGTTCAAGTTCGCCCAAATCTTCCCACGCCAGTAATCCTCGCCCTGCCGGTTCAAGGGGTCCTTGCGAGAGAGCGACCTGACGCCGAAGGGGCTCCAAAGCTCCCCCGTCTTCGGCGCCAAGGCTTTCAGCAGCTTGGCGGCTCTGGGGTGGTCGCAGGGCTGATGTCCCAACAAAAGAGGGAAGAGCGAGACGTAGCCCAGGTGCGGCGAGAAGGCCTTGGCGAAGGCCATGGCCGTCGTCTGACTTCGCTCCTCGAGCTTCGCGAAGCGCCTGCAGCCGGGACACTCGCAGAAGTCGGGGGATCCGCCGCACCAGCCAGAAGGCGAGCAGCAGGGCGCGCCTCCGTACGGGTCGCACTCCCCTGGAGACCCGGCCACCGGGAACTGCGGGCCACATCGCCCATCGGATCGCCAGGGCGGCAACACCCGGACCTTCCCACTGCGCTCGACCGGCTGAAGGCCAAGGAAGTCTGCCAAGGGAGCGTTTTTCGGGGCCTTGGGGTCCACGAAAACCTCAAAGAGGCTCGCATTCAAGGCCGCTGCCCGCTCGGACCATCGAGGCACAACGCACCAGGCACTGTTTGCCTCTTTGCTCAAGGCCGAAGATCCTTCTCCTTCTGCGAGGTGCTGGCAGAGCCGGGCCAGCGTCCTTGCGAAGAGGGCCATCCAACTCTGTAAGTCCAGGTGACACTCGTCCTCGTTCACCAGCAAACCACGAGGGTAGTCGTCCAAGCCGCTGGCCAAGCAATGTGCAGCCGTGCGGCCCTGCCAGCGGAAGCATTTCGAGGGGTGCGAAGACTTCTGGCTCCTTTCCAGGAAGGCAAACCAGGCTCCCAGCCTGGGCAGCGCTTGAGCGCTGAAGGACAGCACCAGATCTCGGAGCTCCTTCTTGGAAAGCCCGGCTTGCTTTGCAAGCTTCTCATCTTCGACGGAAAGGAGCCAGGAGAGGGGAAGGAGGAAGCTGGGAGGGTTCGCGACCTTGGAATCCTGCGTCAAGAACTGCTTGGGCACTCGCCTCTCTTGCTCTGCTCCTAAGGGCACTTCACGAGGGATCCAGCCGTTTTCCTGCTGAAGCTCCAGCCAATGCCCCAGCACCTCCAGGAAGATCCGCGGTTGCCACCGGGCCAACAACAAGCCGTGGAAGCCCTCATCCCACAGGAAGCCCCTGGGAAAGAAGGACCTACTGGGCACTCCGGAGAAGAGCACCGAGCTCCGCAGCCGCACCGGCTTTTCTCCCTCTTCTGTGCGTGCCAACAAACGGCCACGGAAGGAGCCGAGGCCCCCTAAAAGGCTCGAGAGAGCCACGGCCACGCCTTCGAAGGCTTCCGCTTTCAACTCGCTCTCCTTCGCTCCCTTCGGCTTCAGGAAAACCTCGGCGACATGCGTCTTGAAGGCCTCGGAGCTCCTCTTCGCAAGCTCCGCCAACCGAAGGCTTTCAGCATCGCGTGCTCCGAGGTCAGCGGAACCGAAGGCCACGTGCGCATCGATCCGAAGTCCGGCCAAGGGGCCCGCGAGCTGAAATGCAGCGAAGTTGGCGTCCCGGGCTTCCGAGTCGGGCAAAACACGGATTGTTTTGGTGCCCTTGCTTGCGTTGATGGAAACCCGCTTGAAGTGCTCCTGGAAGTGCTTCCGAGCATCCCACACTCCTGTGAGGGGAGGGTCCTCCTCGCTGCTCTCCACCTCGTGGGGCACACGAGACGACAGCTGATGGAATCGCGCCTTTCCTTGGTTCGGGCGCGGCACGTGGGATTCCAAGCAAAAATGCCAGATACAAAAACAAAACAAGCATAGTATAATAGTATTACTGGGTGTCCCAAGAGTCGGGCCCTGAAAGAGAGCCGGGCCCGAAAGGGCCCCGAAGGGTCGGTGCCGGCCAGCACCAGCGATCTACAGGAGAAGTCCCCACACGCCTCCCACTCCGAGTCTTGGGAAACTACCTCTAGCCTGTGCTCTCCCGACTCTACGCCCAAGTACAGGAACAAAGACATGGGCCGCGTGGAGCTCGAGTTCGAGCCGTTCGAGCCGTTCGAGCTCGACAAGGTCTCGACATCCACGCGCGCGTGCAGCTTCTGGTGGCCCTCCTTCACAAAGGTGGTCTGAAGCTTTGCTTGCAGCTTTTGGTCTTCGATGATCTGTCGGCCATAGTTGCGGCCGTCGTGCCTTGGAATAATCGCGATAAGGCCGCCATGATGATGGGGACTTATGGGGCCCGTTCTTTCGGCTTTTGGCAAGAAAGAAGCGAAAGCAACCTAAGCATCGTGCTCCAGCCAGTTGAAAGATTGGAGCTCCCCGGACTCGCACTCGTGGCGCAGAGTCTTCCCATCCATCGAGCCCCAAGCGAGGCCCAGCAGAAAGGAGCCAGCCTGGGAGCTGCCGTCAGAAAGAAAAAGAAACAAAAATGTCCACCTATCCAACAGGAGCTGACAAGGATCTGATCTGAGCTGGAGCTCTAGCCTAGGCTGTCAATGGCTGCGCCCAGCAGCATGTCGGCCTTTGATGCCGAAGTAGACACCCGGCCGGTAGGTTCCGAAAGCCATCTCTGACTTGTAGGCATCTGGGAAGAGCCGTCGGTCCTCCACGAGCTCCGGTGCATTTGTGAGGTCAAAGGACAAGGCCGAGGAATCGGATCCCCAAAGCCAATCAAACCAGGCTCCGGTGGGAGACAGCAGGACAAATAAGCCGGTCAGTCGCATCGCTTTCGCCATGGTCCCAAAGAGATCTTAATTAAATAAGAAGCATCCTGAATCCTGAGGTCCTAAGCCTAAGCCTCCGCAGCACTCCGGCAAACATGACTGGCCTCCCTGCGAAAACTACCCAAAGCTGAAGTTCTCCTGGTTATGCGTCGAGAGGCGAGATATTCATCCCTGGAATGCCTGTGCTACGGCACTCAATCTCATCTCGCGGGCAACACGGCCACGGATCCATCACAAGGCTTACATGAAGCAGTCGTTTTTCCGAACCCGAGACCCCTCTTCTCTGCTGCTTGGCTGCTTTGGTTCTGAACCCTGGTTTTATTGCCTAGCGTTCGAGGGTGTGGATCTGGCCTGTCTCGAGAGCTCGCCTTGTGCCTGTATGCCGCTGAGCACGGGCCGGAAGGCGAGGTAGTGCCAGAACCTCAGAAACGGTGCAGTGTTTCAGGTGTGCCGTCTAAAGCTTGGTTCCGGGCTGGATTCAAGCTTTCAGCATAATGATGGGCTTACTGGAGGCTCAGAGCTTTCCGTTCGCCATGTCTGCTTCGATGCATGCAGCAGTTGGTGCCAATGGTGCCAACAAATCGACCCGTCTTGCCAAAAGCAGAGTCCCGTCTACTGTCGTGAGTCGCTGTTTGCGACAGGGATCGGTTCTCAGTTTGGCCCATCTGCAGCTCTCTTGGTCAAAGCACAACAAACCAAAGCACTTCGCTGAAGCCTTGGGCGATCAACCATCAACTTCCAAACCTGCAACCCCAAAGCCTAAAGTAACAGAACCGACAACTGTTCGGCCGGTAGGGTGGCTGGTTGGTGTCGCGCTGGATCATGCCCATGGTGCTGTCCATCTCTGCCTCTGGATACACCTTCAGCTCCTGCCAGACTGGAACAGTCCCGGTCCTGAACGTTCTGTCAGAAGACTACAGCTCGGTTCTGCGATGCTCATAGGCTCTCTGATCCTCTACTCAACAACGGGTTGGCCTGAATCTCTGTGAATCCGCTTGGGCCCGGCCCAACCCCTGAATTGGCTAAGCTTGCCGCAAATTTCTCAGGCTATAACCTTAGAACCAAACCACTGTCCTCAGCGCTGGCATCTTGGGGTATGGCCTCCGTTCAGCGTCCACGCTGACTTGAGACTTCTCTCTGACAACGACTTCAGGGATGTCGCGAGGGTTTCAAGGGCTCAGGGTATGAAGTTAACAAGGATTGAGCATCGCAGCACCTGAATCATTCTGTCCGGCACACAGGCCACATTTCTTACAGTGCAGACCGCTAGCCCTCCCTCCTGGTTTGCTGAAAGAGCCCTGGCTCACTTCTCGGGGCTTTGGCTTGGACATAGATTGGGATCTCAGAGACTGCCTGGCTCGAGGTCGAAAGACCCAGACTCAGGTGCCAAGTCAGATTCCGCATTTCTGGGATGGCCATGGTCGCTTTCTTTTCTGCCACGGAAGACTTGAAGACAGACAGGCAAAACAAGAAGAGCCTCATAGGCGCTCCGTCGGCCAGGCGTATGGCGCCTCAGCGCCTGTTGGGGCTTGTAAGTCTAGGACTGTAGGATGTAGGGAATGTAGGGTCTAAGAGTCTGCGGCATAGAATTTACAGAGTATTTCAAGAGATTTGCGGGGGAGTTGTGAAAACACCTGCAGGACCTGGTATCACAACAGTGCTCGGTTCACGGTTGGAGCTGGTTTTCCGTTCGCTCTCGAGTGGTTTTGGGGCCGCAAAAAAAGTCACAGTAAGGTTTGGGGCGCTACTGCTATGCTAGACTGTCGTCATGGGCGGACGATAGCGGGAAGTCAGTGGTAATCACTCCGGTCTCTGTTGGCTCTTCATCTCCAACGAAGTAGCAGCGACACCTCTCGAACCCAAACTGAATTCATGTCGACTGCTAAACTCGCCTTAGCCACAGACCCGTAAGAACACCAGAAGACCGACGTAAAGATTGCAGAAAGCTGGACACAGCCTTCGTCGCGGCATGTCATCAATATCCCCTTGCGGCTCTGCCCTTGCCACCGTTGCCACCTACCCTCTCTTTCAAGGTACGAGGGTATATGGAGCTTCGAACTTAGACACTTAGACCCAAAAACGTGTGCCTCTGTTGAAGGTTAGTACCTCGGCCCGGGCTCCCCAACACCCCAGCTGCGCCTTCCGCAGGAAGGTGCGGAACTCTGCAATGTGGCCCTCAAAGAAGGCCCAATGGACGTGGTCCACGTGGCCATGCTTCATAACCTGGTCTTCTAAAGTTAAGCGCGTTGGGGGGGGGAACAAGTTACAGCCTGACAGGTTTGAGGATCGCGCTTCGCGGTTCTTCAGGATCTGTATACCGCCAGCGATTGCCCGAATGTGATTCTACGCGCGTGTCGCCATCGTCCTCGTTGTGAGTTTGTCTTCTAATGACCGGGACTGTGCAACTGGACGAGCAGCTGACAAATGCATCACAGCAAGATCATGTCATAGCATTCGCACCATCACGCCGTCCTAAGCGCAACTTGACGGACAGTTTGATCCTAGGCATCTTCCCGTCTCACCACATGGGAACCAGCATCACAGCATCATCGGAGCTCAGCAGCGCTGACCTCGAAGACCCTTCTTTGCGGCTTGGAAGCCATTCCTTCGGCGATGGCTGCCGGGATTGGAAGCCAGCAGAAGTAGTCCTGCGAGGGCACGTCATGCCCGACCCTCCAACCACTCTGCGTGACTCCCGCTGCCAAGCATCAAGCATCATGCGGGACCCAGACTGGTTTCAACCCAGCCCACAGTTACACTGTCACCCAGCCATGGACCTCATCTATCTGGGAAACGGACTGGACTTGCTGGCATCAGGGTCCGAGATTGAGAGCTGTCGATGAAACCCGCACGCAAGGGCTCTCTCGCTGAATCACTCGCGGAACCACTGATCCAAGGCGCCCTAGCAGCAACCGCCCCGAAGCACTGCCACACAAAGTCCTAAGGACGAAACTCTTGTTTTGCTCATCTCTCTCGCACAATCCCCCGAATCCACGAACCTTCAAGTCGCAAGCGTAACTCCACTTCGCGACAAAGACCTGCTCGCGCCCTTGTAAGCCTCACAGGCCCTCCCATCCCATCCCTAAGCCCCAGCCTCAAAGTGGATTGGCGGGACCAAGGGCGGCTTGTTCTTCCAGAACTTCGAAGTTTCCGAGCAGCTCGGGCAAACCTGTGGGCACACGCCGCTGCGAGCAGCCTAGGGTTCCGAGCAGCCTACAGTAGGGTTCAGGGTGTCGTAGAGAGGCTTTGAGGAATGCTTTGTTTGCCCTCCCCAAGGGGTCAGGCCTTGGCCAAAGTCCTCCTCAACATGCTCCGACGGTTTTCGCAGAGCCTCGGATCTGCTCGAGGCCCCCCAAACAGGAGCTGAGATAAGATCAGAGATACCACGATAAACGGTCAGAAATAAGTACTATGATAGACTTTTGCATGATCGTCATTATGACGCAGTAAGGTAGACCAAACTGTAGGAGTTACAGCAACATGTACTAGAGTATTTTGCAATCTGTGATGTACTGCAATATACAATAGAAAACCAAGAGGCAAGCTCGAAGAAGTACTCCAAGCAGATCTTGAAATTGTGATCCGTTCAGGGGTCCAGAAGATCAGCAGAAGACCATTAGACAGATAGGTAAATAGATAGGTATATAAATAGATAGCTTGGGCAGATAGATCGACAAATATACGCAAATACGGATATAGTAAACTGGTCGTAACATACTTTCGTGACCTTAGAGCAGAGATTCTAGCGACCTCTACCAGTCCCAGAGGCTCAATGGCCAACTGTGCACCCACCTCGAGCTCATGCAGCTGCTGCAGGAGGTTGATGTCCTCGCTGCGGTGTTTTTGGGCTTCGGAGGTTCACACCATTTCTTCTCACAAAGTGCCAGAAACCGACAGTGCCCTCCCAGGCCCAGGAAGCGTCTAGAAGCTCGTCGATACTAGGGCTTCCAAAAAGCTGGTTCACACACACACACCCACACATCATGCAACGCAATGCAGCCACCCGACTGCTTACGGCGGCTCAGTATGACCTGAATTGACCTAAACCTCCCTGCAGCAAACAGCTGCAAAAACGGCAGCGAAGGCTTGCGGAAGCCCCTGTCCGTGTCGTCATCGCCCACGGGGTTCTCCATCATCTCTGCTAGCCTCTCCAGGCCAGACATTGCCTCAAGTCGCGATGCTTGCTTCAGCGCCCGTGAGGAGGATCCGTGTCTCTGAGATCTCTGGCGTTGATTTCAGGTTTCCGATCTCTGCCACCTAGGAGGCCTACGACCTACGGCTCAGCATTCCTCAGCCCTGACTCTCAAAAGCGCACAGGTCGGCCGTGCCGGATCTCTGGTGCCAAGAGCAAGGGGGACGCAGAGAAACGAACAGCAACACAGCACAAACACTACACACAGAAGCAGAATGCCTTGTAACAGCAGCACAATCCTGGCGGATGCTACTTCTATTACCGCCTACCACCACCATGACTGCCACGAAAAGAAACCAATATCATAATCATCCTCAGAAGATTACATATTTGCAAGAAAGAACATGAGCAGTAGCAGTAGCAACAAGAGTTGCAGTAGAAGTAGCGATGGCGGTGGCAGTAGCAGTAGCAGTAAAGGTAGGAGCAGGAGCAGCAGTAGCAGTAGCAATACTGGTGGTAGTAGTACTAGTAGTATTAGTAGTACTAGTAGTACTAGTAGTACTAGTAGTACTAGTCATGCTAGTAGCGCTGGTCGTAGCCGACGACGACCAGTGATAGTCGGAGGGGAAGTGAGTAGTAGTAATAGTCGTCGTCGTAGCAGTAGTAAGATGATGATGATGATAGCGGCCATTTGCCACTGAACATTCTCGGCCCAGCAGCCCAGTAGATCACGAAGGGGAAGACAATGTTGTCAAAGATGCTGCCGAGCAAGTCCTCCCCAAAGTCTCCCCGAACCCGGAAGATCTTCAACACTTGCCTCCTCTGACTCCCCGCGACATTCGGGAAGCGCTTGCTCCCGAAGCCGGACAAATCGAAAAGCCCGAGAACCCTTCCAGGGCTCTGTCTGCGGTCCTCACCCACCTCGGTAACCAAGGGAAGCATGAAGCTGAAGATGACCACGATGACGCGGCAGTGCTGGTAGTATGCCAGCGAAACGGGTCGCGCGATTAGGCCCGACCTTGGCATTGGAGCTATGGGCTGAAAGGGTCTGTGCTGTCAACAGGCCCCTTCTAGCTGACTGCAGCCGGCGGGCAAATGCGTCAGCTGGTCCAAAGCATCGGCAGAGATGCTCGCAATGAGGTTGAGAACACGCTCAGGGTAACCCCACTTCTGCGCCAAGGGCGTGTGGCAGGTCTCTACCAGCATACTGAGGATGACCTTGGGCAACGGTGGGATGATGTCGCTGCTCTGCGGCACGAAGCAGCAGTCCTCCTCCTCGTTGTTCCCGGCCTCGGGCTGGGCTGACAAACTCTCTGCTTCTCTGCATCCCTGCAACTGTTCTCGGGAAGCATGCCCTGGGAGGTGCAAGTCTCCGACCCAGAAGGAGAGACCACAGAGACAAAGACAGAGAGAGAGAACGGCCCAGCATTCCCTTCCCCAACCACAGAGGTGAACAGCAGCGATGCAGGTCCGATTTATGATCTCAGCTGAGTGCGACTTCTTCTACAGGGACGAAATTGTCCAAAAGCCTCCTGATTTCTTGTGTTTCGAACCCAAAACTGCCAGTGCCACAGCGTTCAAGGCCGCTGCCCTAAAGGCTTGAACCGTGCGAGGACCAAATCCCCCTCAAAAACAAGGCGAACTTCAGAAAC
The DNA here is from genome assembly GCA_905221615.1 of Symbiodinium sp. CCMP2592. NCBI lineage: Eukaryota > Dinophyceae > Suessiales > Symbiodiniaceae > Symbiodinium > Symbiodinium sp. CCMP2592. The sequence goes on from CAJNDT010000848.1 coordinate 46,286, forward strand.
TCGAGGACATCGAGTTGAAAGTTTGGGTTGGCGAGCTGAAACACGCAAAATCCTAAACACCCTCGAGAGAGAAAATGCCTTTTGCGTCCCCTGGCGTCCGAACACGAACAAGAGAACCTCCCTGAGACACTAAACCCTCTAAGTGGAAAGCCGAGGACTTGCAAACCCGCCCGTCTACGGGTTATAAGAGCTTTGAAAGCACTGGGGGCTTCAGATGTCCCCCTTTGTTTTGAATCCTTTTGCTTTTCCGGGTGCCTTCCGCGGGCGCATGAGCAGGCCGGAACACTGCGCGGCAATGCGGAAGCGGCCCGTCTCGGCCCGGTACTCTGCCTCCGGCCGGAGCTTCTGGCGGTGAGCAAACACGGGGCATGGAGAAATGGGGAGAAGCAGGGAGCTTTGCTTCAGCTCCTGCAGTTCTGGTAGGAGATCCGGCCTGCCTCACGTTCGCTTCTCGCTTCGCTCGAGACATCTTCTGGAGGTCAGGGTCGTTTCCGGGTTTTAGCCCCTTCTGCGCTGCGCACCCTGAACCTCCGCACCCCTTTCCGTACTGTACTCGTCCTTCTTACGGCTTGGGGCTTTCCTGCGGGGGCTCGTCTGACATCCTCGGCTCCACCGGAAGCTACTTCCTGACATCCTAATTTCCAAAACTTCAAGCCTCGACCCTATAAGCCTAAAGCTTCTAACCCCCCAAGTAACAGCTGCTTTTGCTACATCACCCTGCAACATGGCCTCCGAACCAGCTGCGCCATCCGTCTCACGGGAGATGCCCATGTACCTGGGCTCTAACGAACTTTTGCACATAACTTACATCTTATATCATTCTCGGCATGATTTCGACTGTACTTTGTGCTTCTGTAGCATGATTAGCACCAGTGCTGCTAGTTGCTGTCACCGTTGGCACTGTGACTGCGATTGCAAGCTGTCGCTAATTCCTTTGCCACCATTCTTCTTGCTAGCGCTATAGAACCATGAACACTTCTACTTTTGCTATAGCCACTGACTTAAAGATCGAAGTCTAAATCCATGCAATTGAAACTGGCATTTCTCACCAAGGCTAGATGCTGGTCCACCAGCTCCATCTCCTTGATGCTTTGCTTGGGGGGGTCACTTGGAGTAAAAAATGGCGCCTGCATGATCGTATGATAAGACAACGTAGAGTTTGAGGGGATACTTGTAGTATTTCTATACAGCACACTATCAACGGTTCCGATCCCTATTTCATTGGGGGTTCTCCAAGAGTCTGGAAGTTCGAAAGCTCCTGTAAATTAGGGTTGTCTCACTTCCATACGGTACTAGACAGATTGTGGAGTCCCTCTTGACAAGGACTTTTTGACGCTCACACTCGGCAAAACCAGGCGAGGTCTGCGGAGAGACTTAGGTTCGAAAGGCTTCGCGTAGGCTAGACACGGCGTGTGGTGTAGAGCCTGTGTTTGTTTGTCCTTGATAAGGATTAAGGCTACGGGCCCATAGTTCCAATACCCTAAACCCCTAAGCATCAAGAACCCTTAAACCCCCAAACCCTCAAACCCGAATGCCCCGGATGTCCTCTTCGTAAAGCAGAGCCTGCAAACGGCTGTGCAGAAAAACGATCTGCACGAGATCCTCCTCTTCGAGGACGCCCTGGGCATCTGCCTTGAATACACTTCGGCTTCTTGCGAATTCAGTCAGAGTTGGGCTTGGGGGGTACATCATGTCATCATGTAACTTGAGAAGAGGGCCACGAAAGCTAGGGCTAGGGCAATCAAACTCGACAGATGTGATGTCGCTCTTGCGTTATTTGCACAAACTCTCGGCAGGGTTCCACAGTGCTGAAAGCCTGCAAGATGATGCCTTCAAACCTGCCAAGCCGACACACTCGACGGGGGAAAACAAATTCAAGTCCCTAAGCATGCATAGATGGCAGGTTGATGCAATAAACCTGCATAAGTAGACATAACGTGCAGAAGTCAAGAAAACCCAATGCAATTCGCGAGCAACGTCAACCGCAAACAGCACAACCGCAAGGCCACACTTCCTGCATTTGCCGTGTTGCTAATCGGGGCGCTTGTGGGCAGGGTCTGAACCAAATCATTTGCGTGGTGGTGTGGGGCCCTCCCTCCACCGGGGTTAGTGTTGTCACACCTAATCACGAAGTTGACCTGCTTCACTGTTACGACAAGTCCCGCAAGCTCCACAGAGCCAGCTTTCGTGATATAGCATACTTACATGGGGCAACGGAGGCGATATCAAGACGGATAGAATGCGCGATCTGGATTTGTCATGTTAGGGCCTAGGGTTTGTGGTTGGGGGGGAGCCTGACGATAGAGATTTACTGGCTCCGGTCAGGTGTGGACAAAATGGCAGGGACTTAAGCGTATAAAAAGGCATCGAGCCGTTGTTAGTGCAAATCTTGAGAACGCAAAAGCAGGAGACAGAGCCATGCAGATGAGCAGTCAACTGTGATTCCCCAGAACAGTATGGACTGCTATTGCTGGCTACCAAAGGGCGCCTTCCCTCAATTCTGAGACCTGCAATTACACCTCGCAGAGACACGAACAGAAGGGAGGGGCGGGGGGGGGGGGGGGGGGGGGGGGGGGAGGGGCGACACTTGCAGAACCAAGAAAAGCTTTGAACCCCGAAACCGCACGAGGTCCACCTCGAGTAGATCGTTTCCGTTAGTGATGGACCTATATGTAACATCCTGATTCTACCTGTATAGTGATTCGAGCTCCCTGAGCCTACTGTGGGAGGCATCTCACAGTGTATACAGTGTATACACAAGTACAGATGTGAGTATACGCTATAACATAAGATAGCGAAACCTAATTAATGTGTATATAAACTTTGCCTGTGCACGTGTTTGTCAACGAGAGTATATCATGCATCGTCTTGTGAAAGTAACACAGCTGCCAGTAAACGTTGTGTTGTGTTTATTAAGTATCATCGTCGAAGCTGCGAGGGCCGTAAGGATGCGAAAGTACAGCAAGCAGCTGACGCCAAAGGCAATGGTTAGCCGCACGACATGGATTCGCACCATACTTGCCAGCTCTCCATGCAACCTGAGTAGATGCGCTTCTGTCGAGCTTGAGGGTCTGGCTGCTAGATGCATAGAGGTATAGAGGATAGGGCAAGCGAAGATGTCTTGAGATCCCCGGTCCTGCAGCCCCAATTGCCAAACCATATGCCCCAAACGCCCCTAAACGAGAACATTCGAGGAGCTTCATGATCCGGATCTCCTCCTCCGAGTGCACCCGATGGGGGTTCAGCACCAGATCATGCCTCGATTCAAGGACTGGGGCAGTCAGGATTCAGTGCGATATGGATGTAAAAACCCAAGCGTGCTGGCATAAGTCTAGGCGGTTCTGGTTGTCTCAAACCTTACATAGCCAAAGCTTAGCCGTAGCCATAGGTGCAAGCAGTCTTCCTTGGCACCCTGCATGAAGCTGCAGACTGAATGGATCAAAAAATCCAGCTCGCCGAACATCTCGTCTGTCCTCTCAGTGGCCTCGTTGTTCCGGGCCATGGACTGGTTCATGCGGAAGACCAGCAGGAACACGGTCAAACTTCCCAGCATCGAGAGGCCACTTGTGGAAGACTCGACCCGGAATATCGGCCACTTGGACTGGGCCCAGAAGAGGGCGACTAAGAAAAGCAAGTAGAGCACGGAATTCAAGATCAGATGCCTGTTGATGCCGCCCCACCAATACAGGAGCGTCTGGAACGCACCCTTCGTGTAGCGAATCATGGCTTCTACGAATACAAGGCCTGTGGCAAAGCCCCGGGATCAGAGTTGCTTTGGCTGTGAGACTGGATATGGATGCCGGGTCTTGGCTGGGAACATGGGTTGGCTGACATCTTGGCTAAGGACACAAGGTCTCTCAATTGACGCTTGTTAGATTGGGCCCGAAAAAAACAGCTGGCCCTGAAAAAGCAGGGAAGACTTTCGAGCCAAAGGTGTAGCGAGCAAGCGCGCGGTCTTGCTCTTCGCCAACAATTGTACCGTATAGTCTGGAGAATATACATTGATGGAACAGATACATAACATAGAGAGAGACAGAGAGAAAGAGACAAAGAGGATGATGATGCTGGGGTCAAAGCTTATTAACATGAGGTCCGGATCCGTTTTGTGACAAACAAGATGCTTCAGACCATGCAATCCATTGAGCTGCCTAGTGAGTCCTTGATGCATGCCTCAAGCTGCCAGAAGAAGACTGCACTGGCTCAACAAGCCTTTCCGGGCATAAGAGCACCGGGAATGGTGCCGGAAAGACAGCGAAACCTGCTTGTGCTTGTCGGTACAGGCTTGTCGGAAGCTATTGCAAGACTTACCCAAGTTTCTGGGTGGAAGCCATGTCAACTAGATTCAGATACCCGGGCAGAACCATATCATGCAGAAAATATGGCCTGTGGGTCTCTGACTTCCCTTGCTCTGGGGCCGCGGCTTGTCGCAGGGATCGGGGCCCTGAATGAAGCCTCGAGACGTAGAGCCGAAGCTACAGGCGACAGAAACAGGGAGGGGTCTTGAAAATTTGAGAACCTGTATCTTCAGCAACGACCTTATCAAGCGGAGGACGACGGTTATGGCTATGGTTGGGCTCGGCACTGCAGAGCCTGACTGGCCGAGAGCTTCGTCGACAGCAGTGAACGGTTTTCAAGAAATGCAGAGTTTGCTATCCTGAGTACTAGCAGAGTGAGTAGTGAGTATTCGTTGACCGTCTTCGGGACACCTTTCCGATTCCGGGAGGCCCCAATCACTCAGTCCGACGATGACGTCGATGTCCCTCTTCCAGGCACCATCCAGGAAGGACCGGTGACTGTAGTTCCTCAGTGTTACGGATCCTACCGGTGTTGTGTCCCCCGCATGAACAGAACAAATACAGTAATTCATGGAACTAGAGCACCGCAGAGCACTTCTTGCGAAAAGTGACGGAGATTCGTGATTAATACTTCCTGTGAAGCCATCTTGCAGGGATCAATCTACAGAGGGCTCAGCACCTCAACTTGGAGCTGTCGTGGACTCAAAGTCACCGCGCAGCGTTCGGAGAGCTCGGGTTTTGGACTTGCCGGACCGTTCCGGGCCATGGTTGGGGATGCGAGCTTGCAGCCAAAGAGCAAGTCGTTTCCGTACATCCGGAGCCTCAAGACTCAAGATGACAGCAAAGACAAAGCCCTGCAAAAAGAGCCTTGCTATCAGATTCCAGAACCAGCATGCAGGATTTCTGAAACATGGAGCACTAGGATCAACCAGGTAGGCCAAAAGTGCACAGGTGTTTCCTCAACCCTGCCAGATTTCGAGGACATCTTTGCCAAGAAACGTGTTCACCCCCATGGATGCCAGGACGTCCAGATCCCCACGCCCCCAGCTGTCCCACATCGCTCCAGTAATGTCCTGAGCTCACTGTCGCAAGCGGAGCTCTTCTCATGCCGCAGTACGGCCGCATGGCACTACGTTCCACCATGCTCCAACATTCCGTCGCCTGAAATCTTCTGAGTGGGCCTAGGCCCCACTGCTCCAATGAGATCTGCAAAATTCAAGGCTCTCTGCGACTCCATTCCACCCAAAGCTACAGTGTTCAAAGCTGACCGGCAAAGAGTCAGGGGAGACTCCGATACTGAGAGCCTGGCCGTCATGAAGTCGTCGTCCGTCAGCAAAACTTTCGTGGACTTCAGAGGCGACCTCAGCGGTGGAGCCAAGAGGGCACTGACTCATAATGTATACCATATAAAATATGGATATATATTATAACATATTCTATATACATATATAATGTATAATATATAATATTCAACATGCAATATACAATATACAATATCTATAATACTATGTCTATATATATATATATATATTATACGCACACATAATATGTAGCATATAATGCCTCAGGCTTCGCCCACCGGCCCGGCTCCAGGGTCGCGGCGCGCCGTAGGAGACGCCCTTCATGGCGTACTCGCGGGAGGATCGGTAGGTCGGCTCTGAGTAGACGTCGTACCTACCGCGACTCACGGAAGAGCCGCTGGGCTCTGAGAGAGGGGGAGAGAGAGAGAGAGAGAGAGAGAGAGAGAGAGAGAGAGAGAGAGCGAGAGAGAGCGAGAGAGAGAGAGAGAGAGAGAGAGAGAGAGCTGATAGAGCCTTTTGAATTTCGTGCCCTTACAAGGTGTAAGGGCTTTTCTAGGGTTTATATGATTCGCAGCTCCAGGTGGCTCTTCTTACGAGGGAGGATCATGTCTGATCACGTCTTGATTGGAGATGCTTGAGAAAGTCATGTCGGTGTTACATGGTATCTGTGAATAACAACGAGGAAGGTCCCAAAGAAGCACGCAAACAGAAACACCAGCACCCGGAATGCAGTTCAGGGTGGTGCTGCAGTTCCTGCAGCTCACCTGTCACAAGGTTCTCTGCCAAGAGTCGTTATTGACGAGATGCACAGGAAACAGCCCAGCATCCGTTCCCGCGACGCGATCAACAACAAAGAGAGTTGCAGCACCTACGCAGTAGGTTTAATTCGAAAGTTTTCGTCCTGAAGGCAAGACGAGGAAGAACCTCAAACGTGCGAGCAGGAAAGCGAGACTCGAGACTCGGAAACAGACCAATGCGAGCCTGAGCATGCATGGCTGTGGACACAGCGTCGCATTCATGAGATGCCTTGGAGTGCAGCACAAGCTGAAGTGTGGCAGCACACTGGAAATCTTGGAAACCCAACTAGGAGATGCAAGCGAAGCTACAGAATAGGAAGAGGGGCTGGGGCTTCTCAACGCAAAGGCAACAGCCATCACAGGAAAAGTTCGGCCTCTGGCGAAAGCCGCCCTAAAGCGGAAGTAGCGCCGTGCCGCCGGGCGGCTGGTGGCCCTGGAAGTCCTCGAAGCTGGAAGCTCCCGCTTGCAGCTCGGGCCACCACTCGGGATGCTCCTCGGCAAGGAGGAGCTCTCTTCTTTCGCTTTCAAGCTTTTTCGGTGCCTTCTTCGGTACCGGGAGATGTCCGGCCGCCAAAGAAGACTACGCGGCCACTAGAGAGGTTTACTCGGCGCTGGGATTACTACGGGGGCCGGCGAGGCGGGGGCTCGAGTGCGAATCGATCACTACTCATGGCAGCACTCTTCGCTTCGCAGTCCTAGGACTTATAGAAGCTTCCAGGCGAACTTCTAAGAGGCTTTGTTGGGCGTCCACAGCTTAGTGATGGGAACAGGGCCAGGAGCAACTTGCACCATGACGAAAACTCGGCCAAGGTGCATAGATCCCGTCGTTCATGGCCTCGGATATACACGGCCGAAGCAAAAACGACCTACAGCGTCGCGCGTAGAGCGAAACCTTAATCTTAGAATACAACTCGAAAGCACTTAGCAACGAGGCCGTCCAGAAATCACACAGTTGCCACGCTTTCTTTTCAGTTGTTTGTGCTCAGAACGACGGAACAAACAAGGGAGGCCACGGCCAGTTTTTGGTATGGATCTGGTCAGACGCCACGAGGATCCTAGGTAAGCAAAGAACAGCCCCAAAATCTGCGACTCCTCTGTGGAAGTATTTCGACTCTCACAGCTTACGTAGGTTGTTGAGTCTGCCCGGGTGTGGCATGTCCCTCTCCCTCCCCGGTCCATGTATTCCACTTCTCAGAATACGTCAGAATACCACCGAAACCGGAACCACGGTGAAGAACCGGTAAGGGCATTTGAAAGCCGGGGACCTGGCAACTTCCAGTCGAATGGACCTTTAAACCCCCCTTCACAGCCGCTGGCCGCTGGCAGGGTGCCCAGGTCACGGCAGTCCAGCACTCATCGCCACGCTGCGCCGTCTCGCACGTCATGGTCTTGTCCTTTGCTCCGACGAACACCCCAGGCCCCAGCCCCCTGACTCTCATCCGAGCGATCCAGGCTCAAGGCAAGGGACGATTTTGCCGCTGCCGCTGATCCAAGCTTCCTTCGTCGTTCGGACAATTCCGTCCACAGTGTTTGCCCAGTTCTTGCTGCCTTGCACGGGGCAGTCGGGAGCTTTAGCCTTGACGCACTCGGCGATGTGGAACCACCCGCAAATGCGTGTACGCATGTCATGTAGGGTGCAGATGTGTAAGCGCACAAGGAATCCCTATATGTCATACGTGTCAGCACATCTTCGTCACGGCTCGCCCTCGCCTTCGGCCGTTTCGGCGGTGGCCGGAGGCGCCTCCGGCTCCGCCGCGGCCTCCGCCTCCGCCTCCGCCTTCTTCGGCGGTTTGGGCGCTTTCTCCGTCGCCTCCGTCGCCGTTTCCGTGGCGTTCGCAGCCGCGGGCCTGGGCGACCGAGCACAAATTCGTCCTGATCCCTCTCACTACAGTCGACAATCCGGGAGATCCCTGTGCCCGCTCCGACTCAGCACAACGAGGCTCTTCTCTTCAAACCCTGTGCACGGCACCCCCAAGTAGCACAGCCGCTGGGTGCTTGTCAAAATTAGGGTCCCTTTTTGGGTCCTTAGTATAATACGGCACCGATTTTTTCGGTATTTTTCGGGCACCCAAAAAGGCACCCTAATTTTGACAACCACACATATGCATTATGTCTACGGGCAGTCCCGTACTACGATACACGTTGGAGGAAGTCCTGACAAGGCCGGCACTCGGTCACGGTGGCAGTCGCTGGCTCTTCCGGGCCCTGGGTCAGCGAAAGAATCATCGTGAAGAGCTACAGACACACCCACACGCGTATCAATACATACCTACATATATATATGGGCGCACCCCTATTTGGGGTCCCCTACGTTTTTCGCTACATCATCTGACTGAGCTCTAACCACCAGACTAGGTTATAACCAGCCGATTAGGTTATAACCAGCCGACTAGGTTATAACCAGTCGACTAATTTATAATCAGGTATACATTATCGAATATAGTATTATGCTTGTATGGAGCAGCTCGATGGCAATGGTGTACGCCATCGACTACAGTATTATATCCGGTTTGAAGACTAACCCGGGAAGTTGCAACAACCCATGCTTTCAGAATGCTGAAGCCCGCACAACGCTAAGAATTCTATGACACCCTCGTCGAAACCCCGTTACAATGTGCTAAAATCCTTGCCTTGAAGCCGTCGATATATCTTCGTAATTCATCTTTGTGTGACTGTATCTAAACCGCTGTATTTCAGTTTTTTCCAACAAGCGCGCTGTAGTCATTAGTCTGGCTCAGTCATTCCTTATCGCGAACTAGATTTTGGAACGAAAAGCTTTCCATCTTTGTACTGTAATGCCACAATCCCATCAAAGTCTCTGTTGTTGGACGCATTGCTATCACGTTTTGGCAAACTGAAAGCTTTCAATGACATATCCCTGTGCCCCTATGTGATTGCTTTTCAACACTGGTATATCCGGTAGGTATATTTGAGTGGTGCATTCCTTAATTCTGTATGACGGCTGCCCCAAGCCAACATTGAAAACTTGCACACTACAAGCTTAGCAAACGTTGTACAGTGTTTTTCCTGGGGGACGACATGAAGCGTCGCTTCTTAGGCTTGGCACTGTTTCTATATGCTGAGTGATGACCGACTGAAAACCAGAAGGCTACATCTAGCTTGTCCGAATTTCTGTTTGTGTTCTTGTGAATATTGACTGAAGGTCGAATAGAAGCCATGGTTCCCAGTCCAGAACTTGATCCTCGTGTTAGAAAAAGTGGTAAACACACACCGAATCACTCCTCGAAACAGGTTCATCCATGTAGTTGGAAGTAGCATTGCTAGGAATTTTCTACGTACCGAGCGAGGAAATTTAACAGTTTGCAAGTTGCACATTTTGTTTCGCTCACCACACATATTCTTATCAGTTTTGTCTCATCGAAATCCTGCTTCCTTGGAACGGTCTTTGAACATAGCGTTGCAACCAGTTCGCCTATGTACGAAGTGATGAAACCTGACCACGCTGTAAACTTTGAAATACTGTCTCTCCCTACAATGACGTCATATCAGTCGTATCTCAACTTTCTGTGTACCGTGATTTTCCAATGTTGACAACACTTACTGACCTACTGTAGTCCCGATAGAGCCCCTTCATATTCCGCATTTTGATTCCTGGGTCAGTGACATGTTAGTGGCTATTCTCTCAATGTGTACATAGATCTCATAAACCCGATGTACTGGAACGGACAGACCATTATGTAAAGTCCGCCATATAGCCTTTCCGCTAAAGTTGGGGAATGCGCATATGGTCCCCGGAATTTTGTCTGTTACAAAGCACTGCATCATGCCTCAACAACCGAATACATTCCAATTACCTCGGACCCTCTATTCTTCTAGTCCTTGTTTAATTTCATTGCGGTTACATTCCCCCTGAAACACCGAAACTTTCGAACGTTTGGATCTAGGTGTTGATGAAGTAGCGGTGGCACAGATTTGCTTCGTAAGGTTTATAGTGTGCAACAAACAATCAAGGCACCCCAATTTACAAACCACAACCCTGGTATGTAAGCCCCCCGGTGTTTCGACACAGTTTACCAATATTGCAGGTTCACCATCAAGTGTTGGGTTTGTTTGGGTTTTACTGCTTAGGGTTTGGCGCTAGGGTTTGGGGGAGACTTAAACTTAAACTATTATACCGGCTCGCTTGCGCGATACGACACGGAAGACTTAAACCATCAAACCAATAAGCCAATCCATTTGGTCTATAGGGCACGGCGGGAGTCTTCAAACCCTGAACGTATTTTGCCGCCTGGTTATAACCTCTGTCCCCGGTTATAACCAGGACACCTGCGTAGTAGGCAGCTCTAGACCCAACACTAAACCATTAAACCATTAACAAACCATTAAATTAGTACACCGTTAAACCAATCCTTTCCCCCAAAGGACCCAAACCAATAAACCATTAAACCATTAAACCAATCCTTTTGCCCCATGCCACTAAACCATCAAACCATTAAACATATCCCTTTACCCCATACCACTAAACCACTAAACCACTAAACCATTAAACCATTAAACCAATCCTTTCCCCCAATGCACCTAAACCACTAAACCATTAAACCATTAAACCGTTAAACCATTAAACCATTCCTTTTGCTCCATACCACTAAACCACTAAACCATTAAACCATTAAACCAATCCGTTTGCTCCATACCACTAAACCACTAAACCATTAAACCATTAAACCAATCCGTTTGCTCCATACCACTATACCACTAAACCATTAAACCATTAAACCAATGCTTTCGGCCCATACAGGGATGTGTCTCTCTCTATAGGGGAAAATGATTGGTTTAATGGTTTAATGGTTTAATGGTTTAGTGGTTTGGGTCCATTGGGGGAAATGATTGGTTTAATGGTTTAATGGTTTATTGGTTTGGGTCCATTGGGGGAAAGGATTGGTTTAATGGTTTAATGGTTTATTGGTTTAGTGGCATGGAGCAAAAGGAATGGTTTAATGGTTTAATGGTTTAGTGGTTTGGGTGTGCAAAAACCCAGGGGACCCCATATAGGGGGGTACCCATATATATATATATATATATATATATACATCCTTATTTTCTATACATGTGTGTATATGACTATGTGCGTGTGTGTGCATGTGTGCATACGGTTTGGGTGTAAGGTACGAAGTCTGATTCATGATTGGGCTGCTGTCTTGGCGAGTACTAAACTTCCTTCACGGAACCTTCAGGGATCCCTATAGTCTGCATTGTAGTTCCCTTTTGGGGTACCTTTAGACTTATAGGATCCTTAATATATACTTGGTTAAACCAAAAAAGAATTAAAATGGAGACGATAGGTAGTCTATGAGTGCGGGGGAGCCTGGCGCTGGCCCGTTTTTGCCTCTTGCCTTGCTAGACGAACCTACGACGCAGGGTAATCCAAACACAAAAGACCCATTGGCACTGGCACAGCTTCTTCGCACGGTTTCGGCTTTGAGGGGAGCTTGGAGGAAAGCCTGGCAAAGAAAGCGAATTACCAAAGCCCAGGCCGCAAAAGTTTTCAGATCTGACATTGAAGACTTGGCCGTGTCTTGCAATTGGTTGCGAGCATCTCGAGAGGTGCAGGTTCTCTTTGCCGCACGAAGCATGTTTCATGCCCCTGGCGCCTTGTGAAGAACGCAGGTAGCTTTGAAATCCGCACCTCGGAGCGCGACTCGGCTGGGACTTCTTCAGCGAACCATCTGGCCCTAGCCGAGAAGCCTACATATCGCCTGCCCTTGCATGGACATGCCCAATTCCTAGCACGTACAGCCTGAGCCTGAGACAGCAGTTGCCGAACTTCTCGCATTCCGGCGTGCACCTGCCAATAACTTCCGCTGCGTATGGGATTCATCGGAGGGTGTGTTCACTGCTGTGGGCTTGAACACTCCTGCTTTGCAAGTACAAGCGGTATGATGGTATGGAACACCTAAGGCTGACACCAGGCACCGAGCCGGTAAACCTTCTAACGAAACCTTCTAAACCCGAAGCCCCACTTGCCGCAGGGCAGCTGGCAGGGATGGTGGTGGACGTATTTGGTCCCACAGCCGAAGTTCGCGCAGGTCGGCTTTGTCAGCACCTGTACCGTTGCAGCCCTCCGTTACCTATTTACCTATGTGCATTGCTCCAGGACTTTTGGCAGTAAACGCTCAGAAGGCCGCCTTTTTCTTTGCCTGCCGCCTACGAACCTACGATTCAGGATCTCTTGCTTGGCCACTAGACCTCTACAGCCTCTGACCACAACAGTACGACTTGTCGCGGAGCTGCTCAACAGAGGGAGGCGGATAATGTCAGTCAGCCTTCTTGAAAAAATCGTTTATCTGTTGGGCATCTCTGTGGACTTAACAAAATCTCAGCAGGCATGGACTATTGTCTTCTCAAAGACTCCTCTGCTTCCTCAGAATCTACATCAAGCCCTACATCAACAACAACCTGCATATTAAAGTGACTGGCTGCCTTCGCTGAGCGTGCGAGGCATGTGGCCTTGTAGTCGCTGCCTGAGTGGGGCAACTCGTTAATACTGGTTCTTCTAGCATTCCATCATAGAGTGTAAAGTGCGGCAGTCCGATGTCAGGGATGTCATGCTTGCGATGAGATTTGCAAGCATGCCACAGGGAGGACAACGTTTTGATCACTGCATTTCAAGCCCAAGATTAAGGCCGCACCGGATTGTCGTGGTGAGAGCTGATTGGACGGGCGAGGGTTCGGCGAGCGAGGATCGAAACGTTGCACGGTGTCATGCTGTTGTTCAATGCTTTTGCTGGTGTTGCGGCTTTCGTCGAAGCTTGCCCTTGGCGTCGGGCGTCGGGATGAACTGTTACAGTGTTACAGGCAGGGCATGACAGAGCTCTACAGCATGCTTCCGCCTTCGTTCATGGAGTTGTCTTGCTGTCTTGTTCCGGCGTGTTCAACTGCTATCGGCCGGCATACACACATACCTGAAAGAAGCCCCCACTGGCCCGGCATGTTGTAGCTGCTAGCTTCTCTTCTGTTGTCTTTGAAAAATCCGAAACGCACTGGAATAAGCCATGATTTCTCAAGGGCGGGTGGGAGGAGCGCAGCCCCGCAGCGCTGGAAGGAACCAAGACGGCGGGGAAGGAGGTGCGGGAGGGCAGCCCGCAGCACCGGAAAGAGCCAAGATTGCCGAAAGACGGGGAAGGAGGTGCGGGCTGGCAGCCCGCAGCACCGGAAAGAGCCAAGATTGCCGAAAGACGGGGGGGAAGGAGGTGCGGGCTGGCAGCCCGCAGCACCGGAAAGAGCCAAGATTGCCGAAAGACGGGGGGGAAGGAGGTGCGGGCTGGCAGCCCGCAGCACCGGAAAGAGCCAAGATTGCCGAAAGAAGAGGGGGAAGGAGGTGCGGGCTGACAGCCCACAGCACCGGAAAGAGCCAAGATTGCCGAAAGACGGGGGGAAGGAGGTGCGGGCTGCCAGCCCGCAGCACCGGAAAGAGCCAAGATTGCCGAAAGAAGAGGGGGAGGAGGTGCGGGCTGGCAGCCCGCAGCACCGGAAAGAGCCAAGATTGCTGAAAAACTGGGCGGAAAGAGCCAAGCTTGCCGAAAGACGCGGGGGAAGGAGGTGCGGGCTGGCAGCCCGCAGCACCGGAAAGAGCCAAGATTCTAGTTGTAGAGTTACACCTAATTTCCGGTAATGTTGTGCCCTTTGTTTCCGCTCCTCTTTTATTTCATTAAATTACAATGGAATGGAATGGAATGGAATAGAAGCGTGAATTTAATGAAAGAAAAGAGTGAGGAGCGGAATGAAGGGAACAAACATACCAGGAATTAGTTGTAATCTTTAAACCTAACATTACTAAGGATTGGTATTATTACTGATATTAGTTGTAAATGCTCTCTTATAATCTCGCGCCAGCGGGCTGTTCACGCGCGCCAATTAGGAAAGAAATGCTGCAAGCGTCGTCCCTGCCGAGTGATTCGTATCTTGCACTACAGCCGCGCGGCGTGCAAAAGTTCCAATTTTTTTTCATTTTCGCTGCACCCTCCACGTTTTCGCTCTGTCAGAACAACCAGGCTGCATCATGCGGCACTTCGCAGTAGTGCGACGGATCGCATCCCAGCAGTCCCGCTCTCTCTGTACGATGAAGACGCAAGGCCTGGAAAATGGGCTTCAAGCCAGGTTTCCGCAACAGGCGACGGGCAAAAGCAAGGGTCGTGTGCGCATTGCGAGGTGCCATTCTGCCCGTAGCATTGAGACTGCGCAACTGGTTCTTGCCGACAGCAATCTAGCTCTCGCATTGATTATCACCACCCACAACTCGAACATTTCTCTTCTTGGAGTCTGATCTGGACGTTATCACGGTTGCCACATGGATGCTCTGCGAGAATGGATGGAGTCTGATCTGGACGTTATCATGGTTGCCACATGGATGCTCTGCGGGAATGGATGGAGTCTGATCTGGACGTTATCATGGTTGCCACATGGATGCTCTGCGGGAATGGATGGAGTCTGATCTGGACGTTTTCATGGTTGCCACATGGATGCTCTGCGGGAATGGATGGAGTTTGATCTGGACGTTATCATGGTTGCCCACATGGATGCTCTGCGGGAGTGGGTGGAGTCTGATCTGGACGTTTTCATGGTTGCCACATGGATGCTCTGCGGGAATGGATGGAGTCTGATCTGGACGTTATCATGGTTGCCACATGGATGCTCTGCGGGAATGGATGGAGTCTGATCTGGACGTTATCATGGTTGCCACATGGATGCTCTGCGGGAATGGATGGAGTCTGATCTGGACGTTATCATGGTTGCCACATGGATGCTCTGCGGGAAGGGATGGAGTCTGATCTGGACGTTATCATGGTTGCCACATGGATGCTCTGCGGGAATGGATGGAGTCTGATCTGGACGTTATCATGGTTGCCACATGGATGCTCTGCGGGAATGGATGGAGTCTGATCTGGACGTTATCATGGTTGCCACATGGATGCTCTGCGGGAATGGATGGAGTCTGATCTGGACGTTATCATGGTTGCCCACATGGATGCTCTGCGGGAATGGATGGAGTCTGATCTGGACGTTATCATGGTTGCCACATGGATGCTCTGCGGGAATGGATGGAGTCTGATTTGGACGTTATCATGGTTGCCACATGGATGCTCTGCGGGAATGAATGGAGTCTGATCTGGACGTTATCATGGTTGCCACATGGATGCTCTGCGGGAATGGCTGACGTGGGCTGTAGCAAGTGCCGAACACACCGTAATTACCGGTGTGTTCGGCGTATGGCCCTAAGGAATCACCACAAATACCGAGGGAATCGGCAGGTGCAAAATTTGGGTTTCAGTAGGTGCCGAATGCACCGTAATTACCGGTGTGTTTGCCATGCGACACGAAGGAAACACCGTAAATACCGAGTCAAAGGAGGCGCACAATCTGCGCGTGTACAGCCTGCTGGAGGGTATAATCTAGTACTATCTCCCTACAACTAATATTAGTAATAAGAATCCTATCTCCTGTTCCCCTTCTTTCTCTTCTCTATGTTTAATTCAATTACAAATGAAATGAGGAACGAATGGAGTGCGTGAATTGAGCGAAAGAAGGGAGCGGAATTAAACAGAGAGAAGTGAATGAAGAAGGGAACAAAAGAGTGGTGATTTTAAATTAAACGAAATAAACCACGCTTCATTCCTTTTCATTGTGTTTATTTCGCTTAATTAAAACACACCACGGAACGGCTACAACAGGACTCACTCTTCATTGTCAGGCCGCCGCTCATGGTTCGTTCCCCTTTGTTTTAATTAATTTAAGCACAACACAAAGTAGTGAAATGAATGCGTGGTTGTGTTAAAATTAAGCAAAAACAAAGTGAACGAAATCATGAACCGCCTTGTACGCCTTTGTGTGGTTTATTTTTAATGGAGAAAACACGCGCTCGTTTCCTTCGCTTGTTTTTCACCATTAAATAAACCACAAAGGAATGAAAGGCGGTTGGAATTTACAACTAAAATCTACTACCAAATCTCTCTTCATCGGGATTCA
This sequence comes from Symbiodinium sp. CCMP2592, assembly GCA_905221615.1. Taxonomy (NCBI): domain Eukaryota; class Dinophyceae; order Suessiales; family Symbiodiniaceae; genus Symbiodinium; species Symbiodinium sp. CCMP2592. Next base: position 62,663 of record CAJNDT010000848.1, read on the forward strand.
CTTGTGTGTTTTAATTACAAGGAACTGAGTGAAGAATGAGTGAAAGAGACGCGTGAATTAAACCACACAACAAATCCCGATGGCGTTCATGTGGGCTAATTAAAACAAAGAACACGCGCTACACTCATAATTCGTTCCACTTGTTTCGTTTGTTTAAATTAAGCCCACATTTCTCTTCTCACAATATTATGAAGTGAGTCATTTCGTTTGTCTTCTTTGTGTTTATTTATAACGCAGTGGAACAAAGGCATGAAATAAACACAAAGAAACAACGAAATACGAACGAAATGTGGCGGTCTGGTGGTTAATTTCGTGCTTTGGGTTCCGTGCTTCGTTCGTTCTATTCGTTCCTCATTCTCTCACTCCATTACGAACCAAGTCAAAGACCCGAAATTAAACCACCATTCCCTTCACTTCTTTCTCTTCACTTCTCACCCTTTGTTTTGTCTTCTGGCTTATTTATAATGAAGAGAGGTACGAAAGGAAGCATGAAATAAGCCAGAAACCCAAACAAAGGAGAAGTGAGAAAAGAAGGGAACAAAGAACCGAACTAAAAGAGAGAAACACGCGTACCCTTGTTTTCTCCTTTTATTTCGTTCCTTTGTTATCTTTCCTAATTCTCTTAGTACTAGATTATGAAGAAGAGATATGAAGATAAAACAAAGAGAGGAACAAAAGATAAACGAAAAGAACGGAGTGAGAGAAGTGCATGCTTTTCCTCTCTTTGTGTTCTTCATATTTCTCTTCTTTTCCGTTCCTTTCATTTCGGCCTTTGTGTCGTTGAATTAAACGTAATGAAGAGAACGAAGAGAACGTAAGCACGGTTTAATTCAAGCGAAACAAAGAGGCCGAAACAAAGGAACAGTGTGGTGTGTTGATTTTAAACAAAAGAGAACGAATTAAACTAAAGGACACAACTAGGAGAAGATAACCAAGATTCCTGCATTTGGGCTTATTTCTCATTCTCCTTTATTCCCTTCGTTCGTGAGGTGAACACGCGTACACTTCGTTCCCTTGTTTCACTTCTCTCTCACTCCCGGTCATTAAAGGGAAAGAAATAAGACCAAGTGAAACAAGAAGGGAACGGAACTAGGATCACCAAGAGCTAGAACCGGAATCAAGTACTAACCGCCATATGATTCCAGGATACAACTATATTCTAGTAATGTTAGGATCATACCAAAAGACTCCTATAAATATTGAACTAAATCCAGTAATAAATCCTAAATCACCTAAATGTCCTAATAAAAATCTGGGGTTTGGGCTCATTTCGTTCAAATTAAATTAAGCACGCTTCACTTCACTACGTTCGCTCCATTGTCTTAATTAATTTAAACGAAGAGCCCAAAACTACTAACAAAGGCGTGGGATTCAAGGAGTGGTGAACGGTGGTCAGTCTACAACCAGGTACGAACTCAAATCAAGGGCCGTTCCGTTCCATTCGCTTGTTCATTTCATTCACCACTCACTTCACTTTATTATAGGTGGAGAGAACAAGAGATTAATGGTGTTAGCTGGAACTACTAAGAAGAGAACATAAGAGCAAGAGACACAACATGTTTCCAAATTCTCTCATCAAAAGCATTTCCTAATAATGAAAGCACTAGACAGATATAAACAAGATTGCCGAAAGACGGGTGGAAAGGAGGTGCGGGTTAAAAGCCCGCAGCACCGGAAAGAGCCAAGATTGCCGAAAGACGGGGGGGAAGGAGGTGCGGGCTGGCAGCCCGCAGCACTGGAAAGAGCCAAGATTGCCGAAAGACGGGGGGAAGGAGGTGCCGGAAAGAGCCAAGATTGCAGAAAGACGGGGGGAAGGAGGTGCGGGCAGCACCGGAAAGAGCCAAGATTGCCGAAAGACGGGTGGGAAGGAGGTGCGGGCTGGCAGCCCGCAGCACCGGAAAGAGCCAAGATTGCCGAAAGAAGGGGGGGAGGAGGTGCGGGCTGGCAGCCCGCAGCACCGGAAACAGCCAAGATTGCCGAAAGACAGGGGGGAAGGAGGTGCGGGCTGGCAGCCCGCAGCACGGAAAGTGCCAAGATTGCCGAAAGACGGTGGGGGAAAGAGGTGCGAGCTAGCAGCCCGCAGCACTGGAAAGAGCCGAGATTGCGAAAGACGGGTGGGAAGGAGGTGCGGGCTAGCAGCCCGCAGCACCGGAAAGAGCCAAGATTGCCGAAACACGCGGGGGAAGGAGGTGCGGGCTAACAGCCGGAGGTGCGGGCTGGCAGCCCGCAGCACCGGAAAGAGCCAAGATTGCCGAAAGACGGGGGGCGGGCTGGCAGCCCGCAGCACCGGAAAAGAGCCAAGATTGCCGAAACACGCGGGGGGAAGGAGGTGCGGGCTGGCAGCCCGAAGCACCGGAAAGAGCCAAGATTGCCGAAAGACGGGTGGGAAGGAGGTGCGGGCTGGCAGCCCGCAGCACCGGAAAGAGCCAAGATTGCCGAAAGACAGGGGCAAGGAGATGCGGGCTAGCAGCGCGCAGCACCGGAAAGAGCCAAGATTGCCGAAAGGGTCCAGGTTTTTTCTTGGTATTTTTTATGGTTTGTTTTGTATTTTTTATGGTTTTCGGTGCTGGAATGCTAAAAAACCTGCAGGAGTCACGAGAAAGGGCCTGGCTTTGGGTCTTTTTTTTGGTAATGTTTATGGTTTTCGGGCTTAGCTTCTACAGAACCTGTACGCGTTGCAAGGATGGGCCATATGTACATGCAACATAGTGCACGGCGCTCATGAGACACCCTGTGCACGGCCTCACATTCGCGCACTTCCGCTTTTTTTGACAGCTTCGCAGCAACTTACCGGCATCCACGCACGTTCTCATCGGGAACCATGTGCAAACGCACTTGCAAGCGGTAAGCACCCCCCCTGATTTGGTAACTCCGGGTCAGCCTATAGCTTAAACACACCACCATCAATGTGCGATAACGGTTCAACATACATGATAAACGTGCCCCCTCATTTGGCGATAACGGCTCATGATACGTGTTGAACAACCCCGCTCATTTGGCGATTCCGGTTCACCATGTATCTTTAACACGCCCCCTCGTTCGGCGATAGCCGTCCACCATTTGTCTTAAACATGCCCGCTCTTTTGGTGATATTGGTTCATCATATATCCTGAGCATGTCCATCATTCGGCGATAGCGGCTCATCATATGTGTATGTGTGTGTATATATATATATATATATATATAAAGCGCACCCTCTTTTGGTCATTACAGCTCATATCAGCTGATCGTATATCTTAAACACGCCCCCTGATTCGGCGATTCCGGTTCATCATATATGTTAAACACACCCCCTCGTTCAGCGATTCTGGTTCTCCATCTGTCTTGAACGCACCCCCTGATTCGGCGATTCTGGTTATTTCGGTTCATTATATATCTTGAACCATATATCTGAAGAACGCCCCTGATTTGGTAGTTCCGGTTCACCATATCTAAAGCACGCCCCCTTATTTGGTAATTCCGGGTCATCCTATATCTTGAACACGCCCCCCCCCAACTGGCGATACGATAACGGTTTAACATACATCTTAAACATGTCCCCTCATGCGGCGGTAACGGTTCATGATACGTCTTAAACAAGCCCCTCATCTGGCGATTCCGGATCACCATATATCATATATCATATATATATATATATATGTATTTGTATATATATACATATATATATATATATATGAAGCACGCCCACCCCCCCCCCTTATTTGGTAATTTCGTCACCATATATTTGTTCAAGACCCCCTCATTCGGCGAAAACCATTCTCCGCGGCCCACCAAAGATAAAGCGGGTTGGGCCCCTAGGACGGGCTGTGAAACGTCTCATATATGTTACGCACTTGACTTGCTACGACCAATCGCCAATGATGGCCAGAAAGCGTTTTTGATGGCACGACGTTCGCTAAAGCAAGGTTGGGGGGGGCGCAGCCCCCCCCAATTTGCAAACGCACTTGCAAGCGGTAAGCACCCCGCCTTATTTGGTAACTCCGGGTCAGCCTATAGCTTAAACACACCACCATCAATGTGCGATAACGGTTCAACATACATGATAAACGCGCCCCCATTTGGCGATAACGGCTCATGATACGTGTTGAACAACCCCGCTCATTTGGCGATTCCGGTTCACCATATATATATATATATATATATATGAAGCACACCCCTTATTTGGCAATTTCGCTTCACCATATACGTCTTTAACACTCCCTCATTCGGCGAAAACCGTTCACCATATATCTTAGCTTGCGTGGCCCAAACATAAAGCGAGGGGGGTTGGGCCCCTGGGACGGGATTTGAAAAGTCTCAAAATATTCATGCGCTTGACTTGCTGCGACCATCGCAAATGGCCATAGCGTTCTTGATGGTACGAAGTTCGCTAAAGAAAAACAGGGCTTGAGAAAGCGGGGGGGGTCTGGGGGGCGGCGCAGGCCCCCCCATTTGCAAACGCACTGGAAGAGGACCGGCGGTTCATCACATCTTAAGCAAGCGCCCTCATTTGTCGATTCCGGTTCACCATAGATTATGCAAAACTCTTAGACACACCCCTTTCCGGTTCACCATATATCTTTAATACGGCCCCTCAGTCGGCGATGACCGTTCACCATATATCTTAAACACGGCCCCGCTTTTGGCGATAACGGCTCATCATATCTTCAACACGCTCCCTCATTCGGCGATTCCGGTTCACCAGATATCTTTAACACGCGCCCGCATTCGGCGATAACCGTTCACCAAATATCTTGAACACGCCCCCTCTTTTGGCGGCTCCGTTTCAACATATGTCTTTAACACGCCCCCTCTTTTGGTGAGAACGGCTCGTCATCTATCTTAAACACGCCCCCTGAATTTCGGCGGTTCCGCTTCATCATATATCTTAAACGCGCCCCCTTTTGGCGATTCCGTCGTTTCGGGTGGGGGTTCTTTTTGGGTATTTTTTATGTTTTTTTTGGTGTATTTTTTACGGTTTTCGGTTCGGCGGACGCAGGACTCAGTCAGTCAGTCAACGAGCCAACCGAGCGGTCAGTCTGTCAGTCAGTCGGTCATTCAGCCAACCGAGCGGTCAGTCAGTCAGTCGGTCAGCCAGTCAGCCAGCCAGCCAGTCAGTCAGTCAGCCAGTCAGTCCGTCTGCCAACCGCGCGGTCAGTCAGTCAGTCGGTCGTCCAGCGGTGAGTCGGTCAGCCAGTCAGTCGATCTGCCAACCGAGCCGTCAATCAGTCTGGCTGTCTGTCAATCAGTCTGTCAGTCCGTCAATTTTTTGACACTCACACTCGGACAAGCCTGGCAAGGCTTGTCTCAATTATCCTCTAGTCAGTCGGGCTGTTGATCTGGTGTTGCACCTGCAACCAGTGAGCATGGGGTATCGGGGATTGGAAGGAGGTGCGGGCTAGCAGCCCGCAGCACCGGAAAGAGCCAAGATTGCCGAAAGACGGGTGGGAAGGAGGTGCGGGCTGGCAGCCCGCTGAACCGGAAAGAGCCAAGATCGCCGAAAGACGGGTGGGAAGGAGGTGCGGGCTGGCAGCCCGCAGCACCGTAAAGAGCCAAGATTGGCGAAAGACGGGTGAGAAGGAGGTACGGGCAGCACCGGAAAGAGCCAAGATTGCCGAAAGACGGGTGGGAAGGAGGTGCGGGCTGGCAGCCCGCAGCACCGCAAAGAGCCAAGGTTGCCGAAAGACGGGGGGGAAGGAGGTGCGGGCTGGCAGCCCACAGCACCGGAAAGAGCCAAGATTGCCGAAAGACGGGGGGAAGGAGGTGCGGGCTGGCAGCCCGCAGCACCGGAAAGAGACAAGATTGCCGAAAGACGGGTGGGAAGGAGGTGCGGGCTGGCAGCCCGCTGAACCGGAACGAGCCAAGATTGCCGAAAGACGGGTGGGAAGGAGGTGCAGGCTGGCAGCCCGCAGCACCGTAAAGAGCCGAGATCGCCGAAAGCCGGGGGGGGAAGGAGGTGCGGGCTGGCTGCCCGCAGCACCGGAAAGAGCCAAGATTGGCGAAAGACGGGTGAGAAGGAGGTACGGGCAGCACCGGAAAGAGCCAAGATTGCCGAAAGACGGATGGGAAGGAGGTGCGGGCTGGCAGCCCGCAGCACCGCAAAGAGCCAAGATTGCCGAAAGACGGGGGGAAGGAGGTGCGGGCTGGCAGCCCACAGCACCGGAAAGAGCCAAGATTGCCGACAGACGGGGGGAAGGAGGTGCGGGCTGCCAGCCCGCAGCACCGGAAAGAGCCAAGATTGCCGAGAGAAGGAGGTGCGGGCTGGCAGCCCGAAGCACCGGAAAGAGCCAAGATTGCCGAAAGACGGGTGGGAAGGAGGTGCGGGCTGGCTGCCCGCAGAACCGGAAAGAGCCAAGATTGCCGAAAGACGGGAGGGAAGGAGGTGCGGGCTGGCAGCCCACAGCACCGGAAAGAGCCAAGATTGCCGAAAGACGGGGGGAAGGAGGTGCGGGCTGCCAGCCCGCAGCACCGGAAAGAGCCAAGATTGCCGAAACACGGGTGGGAAGGAGGTGCGGGCTGGCAGCCCGCAGCACCGGCAAGAGCCAAGATTGCCGAGAGAAGGAGGTGCGGGCTGGCAACCCGCAGCACCGGAAAGAGCCAAGATTGCCGAAAGACGGGTGGGAAGGAGGTGCGGGCTGGCAGCCCGCAGCACCGGAAAGAGCCAAGATTGCCGAAAAACAGGTGGGAAGGAGGTGCGGGCTGGTAGCCCGCAGCACCGGAAAGAGCCAAGATTGCCAAAAGACTGGTGGGAAGGAGGTGCGGTGGCAGATCGCAGGACCGGAAAGAGCCAAGATTGCGGAAAGGAGGTGCAGGCTGGCAGCCCGCAGCACCGGAAAGAGCCAAGATTGCCGAAAGAGCAAGAGTGCCGAAAGACGGGTGTGAAGGAGGTGCGGGCTGGCAGCCGGCAGCACCGGCAAGAGCTGAGGTTGCCGAAAGACCGGTGAGAAGGAGGTGCGGGCTGACAGCAGCACCGGAAAGAGCCAAGATTGCCGAAAGACGGGTGGGAGGGAGGTGCGGGCTGGCAGCCGGAAAGAGGAGCTGCAGGCTGGCAGAAGATTGGCGAAAGACGGGCAAAGACGGCTGGGAAGGAGGTGCGGGCTGGCAGCCCGCAGCACCGCAAAGAGCTAAGATTGCCGAAAGACGGGGGGGAAGCAGGTGCGGGCTGCACCGGAAAGAGCCAAGATTGCCGAAAGACGGGTGCGAAGAAGGGGCTTGCAGCACGCAGCGCCGGAAAGAGCCAAGATTGCCGAGAGACGGGTGGGAAGGAGGTGCAGGCTGGCAGCCCGCAGCACGGAAAGAGCCAAGATTGCCACAAAACGGGTGGGCAGGAGGTGCGGGTCCGAAAAGATGCGTGGAAAGATCATGACGATGCTTCCGTTTCTGACTGCGAGGACTATTCCCGTTGTCCTTCATCGCCAGCGCTGCACACGCTGCATCAAACGGAAGGGTGATTTCGATAGCTCGCAAGGATCAAAGATGTGGCGGCGGTGCCGCGGCAGTGCGGTGCCGCTGCTCCAGCTTCTTCTTCGGACTTTTTGGTCCTCTTCTCAGCCCTACTCTACTGCCCTGCTCCAATCTTTCACGGCGCAGTGCATGCACTGAGAAGAACTGAGCAACTGGCAGCAGTTTCCATAGCGGCTGCACTGTGGAGTGCACCTCGGCGACTCGGAGTTGCAAGGGATCCGGTATGACTCACATTGGGATCACCAGGAGTTGCGCAAAGCTCGTGACTTCTTCCTTTCACAACTGTGCTTCAACAACGTAGCCCTCCCCGGGATCTTCATCATCCTTCGGAAGCCTCCAAATCCAGGCAAAAGAGGCTGGCAGGGATGCTCCCCCACAAAGTGGCCACACCCAAAGCTGGCGCAAGTTGGAGCCTTCCACGAGAAAAGCAAAGGTCCGGGCAAATAGCAAAAAATAAGTTGAGCAGCACAGCAACTGACGTGGGGTTTGAATGCATGTTCTCACCAGCCTCGCCTTGTCGAGTGTTGCAGGTCCCTCCCTCATGAGGCCCTAACATCACGACACGTGACCACTTCGGCAGCACCTGCATGTCCTGCACAGTGTCATCTTCGTTATCCTGCAGCAGAGCGGGTTAACAGCAATAAAGGCTGAACTCAGGCTGGGAAACCTGCTGTACCTGTACTGCTACGTACGTACCCCAGTACATACACATGCGACAAGAATATGTGCATGCATTGACGCACCCATCCATAGATGGGCAAGTACGTTCCTATAGGTAGTTACATGCTGGTATACGTACACCTATACATACATACATACGTACCTACATCTTTAGCATTCGCGCTCGATTGCATCAGGCGAGGTTTGATACATTTCCCAACACTACTACAGACTTCCAAGGAACAGGTACATTGCCCTGTCCAGACACATTAACAGCGACCTCGCGACCTCCAAGACCAACACCACAGTCAAAACTATCAGACTTCTCTTACCGGCTTCACTCAGTCAACGCAGTCATTCCAGTAGAACTCACCACTCAGGCTTCAGGAGAAACCTTTCAGCATTTTAGGCGGCGCCCCATCATGGGGTCTGTGTTCGAGACTGTAGGCCACCCTGATCTACCGCAAACTGTTCTTTTTTGACTCCTCACAGGAGCGCGCATGTCCTCGCGACCAGAAGCTAGGATCCTAAAACTCGAGCCAGGAACCCGGCACACAGCCGGAAACCCGATGTCTCTCATTCCAAGTTTCCCTGCTTAAGGAACTTACATATATACGACAGTGACGCTACGAGGCAGCAAAGCATGCACGAACTTCCGAGCTGCTCCAGCAGGCGCGGACTGCCTTCGCTGCCTGCCCTGCCGTCTTTCGGCCAAGCCCTGGCGACGAACGAGCACGGGAGGATTCAGCTGAGGCCCCTCGCAAAGAACACGCCGTACAACTAAATCCAAAGATCCTAGCCGAGCCGAATCCTGCTTTACAGTAAGTTTCTGAAGGTCAGGAGACGACCAACAGCGGGCTAGTGCTGGCTCCACAAGCCAGAACGGCACCCGTCTTGAAGCGCCGGCTGTCGCACAAAGTGCTTGGAAGTTATTATGTGGATATACGTGGATCGTTCTGGACTGTCGGAACATGACAGCTGCCGGATTAGCGAAGACCTGGCCAACTGTACAAGTGAGAGCGCCCCGATTTACGGGTAATGCTCAGGTTCTGACAAAACCAAGCACGAAGAGGCTCAGGCCAAAGGCTCAACTGGATTGGTATAAGCACCCTCAGCTACCTCCCGGCCAATGCAAACTGCCGCAGTCCAGAATTTCGTCGGATCCACGAACTCGTGGCACTTGAAGTCCTTCACGCACCAAACGCCGCCCTCATTGTCCATCCGAAGCTGGATCACGTAAGGAGCCCGACTCCACGAAGAAGACCTGCATCGAGACGACTTGAACACTTGCGTGAAGTCGCCATCCTTCCCAATCATTCCTCCGATGTTGATGCGTGCATGCGCCTGTTCACAAGTAGTAGGCCGCCGGAACTTTCCATGCGTGATGGCATACTTGACCCGCGAGGCAATGTCTGCAAGCGGCGTCGATGAAGCATCGAGGCATGGAATTGACAGCATGACGTAATTGCTGGTGCATGCCACTGCCCCTTCGGCATCTCCCAGCCTGCCATTGTGCACCACCATGATACGCAGCAACTTGTCGGGCAGCATCCGGAACATGGCGGCGATGATGCATGAAAGCCAGGCAATCTCCTCGCTGCATGCCATCCGCTGTCCCGCCATCCGAAGCATATCGCAAACTCCGTGAGTAAACTGCACCCCAACGCTGTGACCCCAGTTGTGGTAGTATGTATCGTTGACAGTGTCGAACAAGTACATGTCTACAGCACCCTCTTGTCCGGCAGCGCCACTCAAGTAGCGCCGCAGCCGCTGCTGCTGCACCGCCAGGATTGGATGCTCGGAGCGAGAAGGTTCCTCCCCATTGGCCAAAGCTTGGTAAGCCTCTTGCAGTGAATGCACCAAGGCGGCAATAGCTCCGCCGTCGCCGTACTTGTGCGTGATGCTGCAGTACAAAAACTGTACGATGCGCTCATCGGTCTGCATGTTGATCAGGCACATATTGAGAGCTGATGTAGAATCCCACCACGCCCAACCGGAGTCGTTCATCACACGGTAAACTTCATCAGCACTGCACTCGCAGCCCCTCTCCAAGCTCTGGGACAGCACGGGGATGTTGAAAGCGGCAGCGTCCTCGAGTATGGCAGTGCGGGGCCAGCAAAAGAACATGGCCTTTGCAACTGGCTCGCGCAGCCAACGTGGCACAGCAACCTCCTCGCAAAGCAAGGACCACGTAGCAGCAACTGTGGTAGAGAACCCGCTGCCGCAGCCCAGCTTCAAGTCGGTGCTGTCATCGAGAGGCGGTCTCGCTCGCAGCATGGGGTGCTGGCACTGCACAGTCTGCACTGCTTCATGAAGAGTACTGAGGTTCAGCATGGTGCCATCCCAGCGAAGAAGCACATCGACTTGACAGTCCCACGGCGCATTGGTAGCACCCTCCCGGTGAATCCTGGCCCCACTCCGAAACCAGCGCAGCAGCGTGCGATGAAAGCCGCCGCTGGACTTCGAAGCGGCTGCTGCAGCTGCTGCTTCAGCAGTCTCCATCACCTCAAGGCGCTCCTCCACCAGCTGCAAGAATCCAGGCTCATCTGCGCACGCCTCGCGCAGCTCGTTGAACTCAAGCGCCTCGCTGATCGGGCGCATGTGCTTCTTGAGGAGGACGGAAAGCCGGGCGATGCGTAGCGAGTCGACACTTCGGAAGTCCACGCCGGCCTGTCGGGCCAGCTGCTGCGCCAGCTGGGCTGCCGGAGTCTGGGCCACCACCGCAGCCACCTCTTCATTGGCGTGTTCTGACACATCCTCCATGAAGTTGCTCTCTGTGTCCACCCAGATCACCTCATTTCGGCCCATGCCGCTCTGCACGTGCTCCAGGTGATCCGATGGCCCGGCCCAGGGAGTGGACTCCTTCTTGCGTGCGATGGGCACCCCGGCGCCGCCCTTCTCAAGCCACTTCCATGCCAAGCCCTGAAACTCAAACTGCATGATGCTGGGCAGCGCCAGGACGAAGAGAATCGGGAAGCAAAGCAAATACCGGAGAGTCTCGACCATACTTGAGCAGTGGGCGGCCACATGCTGCATTGCCCAAGCCAAACCGCTCGGAGAAGCTCCGGGAGGCTCAGGCAGCCTCCGATTCCATGCGAAGAGCATCCAGATGCCCAGAGAGTAGGTCATTGAGGCATCGACGGGCAACAGCCTCAAGCCCAGGCCGACGAGAATCGAAGTGATCAAGCGCCTCTGCCTCGCCTTCTCCTCGATTTGCAGCCCCTTCCAGACCACAGCGCCCAAGAAAGCCGCGCCAACTACGCCACCAGCCCCAGCCCCAGCCCCAGCCGCAGCCAGAGAAGTCAGGCCAAAGGCAGCGAGGCTTTGGGTCCCTCCGAGATTTCCGGCCTGTGCCAGGGCACCGTAGCTCCAGGATACGAGGCAGAGCTGCAAGACACTTTCCTTCACGATGCCCACAAGCGCACATGCGACCGAAGATGGGCTCGCTGCCAGAAGGGCCTGACCAAGACGCAAGACCGTCCCGCCCTGCACAAGCAGGACGGCGAGAAGTGGCCGCCTCGCCAGCTTCAGGTACCACTCCACCTGCGAATCCTGTGCCCGGTGAGTTGCTGCTTGAGCTTGCAACTCCAACTCCAACTCTGCCTTCCTCTCCTCCTGAAGAAGGCTCCGCTGGACCTTCCCGGTACTCGCATTCCGCAGCATCTTCCGCGTGAAGAGCACTGGCAGCCGCAAAAAGCTCGCCTGCTGCAAGCTGTCGCGGAGGCTCCAAGCATCTCGCTCCCGCAGCTCCAGGACCACAGTGCTCCCGCCCTCCACGTGCAACGGGTCTGTGATGCACGCGCTGGCCACTGCACCGCCGTTTTCGAGCTTTAGCTCGGCAACATTGGTGGCCATGAGCACTCCACCCTTCACCTTCACGGTGCCACCACCTCGGCCCACACTGATGTAACGATCGCCTTGCTTCTTCATGATGTCCTTCGGCACTGCGACCCAGGCACCATCAATCACCTTGAACATGTCTTGGCTGAGGGGTCCCGAACCAATCGTCACGGATCCGTCATCGAGGCGCTCGACGTAGCCAGGCGTCACCTGCGGCCCGGCAACACCCAGCAAGCCCGACACCTCTCCTTGGGAGGCCTCGATGGGGGCGAAGCTCTCGTCGAGGAGGTAAACCTTGGCTCTGCCGAGCGGACGCATCGCATGGGCGCTGCGGCCGTCGCTCGTTGCGGTCTCCAGATTGCAGGAAGCGAAGGTCAGGAAATACTCCGTAGCAATGAGCAGGTCGGCCATGCGCACGCCGGCTGCCTTCCACATGGCGCCCAGCTCCACATCACAGCGCTCTGCCCAGCTGAAGATCACCCGGAGACACGGAGGGAAGTTCTTCGCGCCCGGCCAGAGATTACTCAACTGTGAGGGAAGTGCCCCAGAAACTGTAACTCCACGGGCTCCCCAGTCCGGATCTGTGGGCTTCATAAAGACGATACCCATGCGCATGGCCAGGGCAACGTCGACCTCCCCGAAGTAGGCAGCGCCCCACCAACCCATCTCATGATCGATTCGCCATCGGTCCTTGTGCGGATCAACCCGGTACCCGAGCTTGCCGAAGAGCTCTGGATACCCTTCTGTCTCGCTGTAGGCCATGAGGTTTGACAGGCACACGCACTTCGATTGCCCTGTGCTGCCGGATGTGAACATGTAGGCCAATGCATGTTCTGTCGTGCTCGGCACATCCTCGTAATCCCCGATCTCATCCGAGGCCAGGATCTCCCGCGCTGAAACAACCTGCAACGCCGGCCGGTGAGCTTGAAGCTCCGACACTAAGGGTGAGTCGGTAATCACTGCCACCGGCTCGAAGAGGGCCATTGCTTCCTGATATCGTTGGAGCAGCTGTGTCCTGTTGCCGTGGGTGATACTCAGGGGTAGTACAGGGAAGCCCTGGCGCAGAACGCCGAGGACGAGGATCAAGGACTCAGCGGCGTGAGGCAGCATCACAACCATGGGGGCCGGTGCGCCCACGATGTCCCCAAAGCATTTCGGATAGACGCTTGAGGGGCTCCCTGTCAGTCCTAAGGACCGGAGGGCCACAGCAACGGCCTTGGACCTCCGGGAGAGCTGCGCCCAGGTAAGGCTCAGCGAGTCATCCGTCACGGCCAGGCAGTCCGGCAACTCGCGGCCCAGCTCGTCCACTCTTGCTGGCCAGCTCCAATTCAAGACGCCTGTCTTGCCTTCCAGGTCCGTGGCATCCATGGCGGGCAGGTCGTCTGATCCTCCTCGAAGGCGCTTGTAGGGCCGGCTGGGGCTGCGAGGCGAGGGCGGCGCGCGGGACATGGCGGGGCAATGGACAGCTTCGAGACTGCGGCTTGAGCCGTAGCCATACATGCATGCATGCAAGCACACACACACACACACACATGCGCAATCACATTCCAGGCGCACAAATTCGGACATCTCATTATTACACTACATGGTATTGTACCGCTTTGGGTTTGCTTTGCCTGACATTGAAAGCAACGTACTAACATTATACATTCTATCACATCCAGTATACGCGTGCATATGATGTACTATATTAGCATATGCATATACAACCTCTGCCTTGATAGATAGAGGTCTCAACCGCTCTTCCCTGCAGTCCCAGACCTGGTCGAGACCTAGCCGCTTCCCACGAAGCTGCCGGAGAGACACGTCGCAGTCACCTGAAAGATTAAAGGGGCTTAGAAAAGGTCTACAACACCTGAAGCTCAGGTTTGTGTCAGTTTGTGAGGGTTTAGAGCCTCAGAGTCACCTGAAGTTTCGGCGCTCACACTCGGACAATCCAGGCGAGGCATATGGTTCGGCGTCTGCTGAGTGAAACGAACCTAGAGGGAGCATATCAAGCATATCCCTACACACATCTAGATAACACCTAAACTGACTGTAGCATGGCAGTGCAACTCCCATCTCGAGATCCTGCGTCACCTGAAGCTTAGGTTTAAGGTTCATAGAGCAGTTATATGAACAGGGTTTAAGGCGAGGGTTTGTGCTAGGGATCTTTGAACTAGCCTGCTTAGCCATTTGCGAAGGATTACATATGATTATATCAGGAATTTTGGTTCCTGCATTGCTCGACTTAAGGATTCGTGGGATTGTGTTCACCTGCCGTAGAGACAGGACGATGGCAGGGTGGTAAATCAAGCAAAGTGTCTGTACTACATGGCCATGCAAGGGGAAAGCACGTCGCGATGACTTTGGGACAACAGGTCGCTGAGTGAACGTTTTGCCTCCTACCCAGCAAGCAACGTTCAAGCCTTACACTGGCTTTCAAGGTGATTTCAGCGCTTCAGAGTGTCGAATGTCAATGTGATTGTCACAGTTGAAGCCACGGTGGAACCGTATCGAATTCGCATGACAATCGTATGAAGTTGCATCAGAGAAGGGAGATTAAAGATACGACTTCCATGCCCCACTCGCCCAAGGACCATCTCCCCTGCCACGAATCTCGAAGCCGCTCGACCGCGAGCCCCAGGCCTTAACCCTGAACCGTAAAAAGGCTTTAACCAATACAGAACCGTAACCGCGTCGTAACGACATGAAGTCACCCCCTTCACAAGTCACTATAAGGAGACCCATCGTTCGACCCGGCTGAAACTGGCTACGATAGTGAGTGGACCTCGCTTGGCTGGAAGAACTCCAACCGCTAACAGCGTGCGCAGTGAGCCCCAACTCTAAGTACGAAGCAGATCTTCAAGCTACAAGCCGTAGAGCCGTAATCCTCCCGCCTGACTCGCACGTCTCAGCATCGAGAGCATCGTCCAATGCGACGGAGGGGATCTCGCCCTTATCTGACAGCGCGGTCTCAGCTCAAAGCCTCTTTAAGCAACACAGACTCCCAAGGTGTGCAAAACGTGGCCCAGTGTGCAGGTTCACAGATTGGGGCCGCAGGCAGAAACGGTCCAGCTGGCCAGGAGGATCGTCCAGCGCCACAGCAGCATGCCTCCCACTCTCGGAACTCTCAGAAGCCACCTGCTTTGAGGCGCAGTCTACTCCCAAACCCTTTCACCTAACAAAGCGTCGGATGCGGCTGCAGATCTACATGGAATCGTAGCAGTCGCACTCTGGAGTTTCTTCCGCTCGATTGACATCGAGGCTGCGGACTTCAAGGCTTTGGACATAAAAAATGTTTAGAAAGTCTCGTGTTGGCACAGCTTATCCGCTTAGCCTTTTCTCTCTCTGGGGACTCCGACTCCTGCGGCCGAGCAGCTGACTCAAAAGCTTTTGGCAGGATGGAGGAAAGTGTCTTGAGCCCGGCAGGTAAGGCGGTAAGGCGACGGGCGTCAGTGTCAGCTTGGCAGATCTATGCGCTGTGGCTTACCGCTTCTGCAGTTTCTGCTGCTGCTGCGGCTTGCCAACTCGAAACCTCAGCCCTGACAGTGCAGGGCAACCCTGAAACGGTTGCTTCGCAAGTATTGGCAGGTGGTGCAACATTCCCCAGAAGCTGAATCCACAGAAGCCTCCTGAAACCTCGACCTTGCACTGGGACCCAAAACTGAGGCTCCGTCCCTCTGGGTGTGCGTTGGGGCAGTCACGCTTCTTGCATTTTTTGCCGAAGCGACAAGGCCTCGGATCTCGAAGGGCCCTGGATCGCTGGTCCCTGCTTCCCCACACGGGCGCCCCCCTAGCTCCCACCGGCAGAAAGCTCCTGGGAGAAGCTTCGACAGGAAGACAGGAGGAAAGACGGGAGGGGGGCCCTTGGGCCGGCGGGCCAGGGCCCCGAGCTGCGTTGCTTTGAGCTGGAGGATGCGCTCCTCTTCACGCTGCCTGAAAGGAATCCGAGGAGCTTTGCTTTGGGCCCTTTGGGTCTTAGGTTCCTCCTGGTCCTATGCTCTTTTTCAAACTCTCTCAAACTCTGGCCTTTAAGGTTTCAAGCTGTCGCCATGCTCTGGCTCTCGCGAGTTCGGAAGCTCACAGGTCTCACGCAGCTCTACCCTACAACCGAAGTCTTCCCAGGAGCCTTTGACAACTCACCACCAGCAGCACCCATCCACCCCAAAGCAGTTGCTAAAATCCAACTCCCAAGACTCAGCATCTCATCTAAAATGCACGTGCAAAGCCCCAAGCGCGGGCACGTGCTACCGGAGAGGGGAGGCCAACCATACATGAACCTCTGAAGCACCGGAACCTCCGGTATCCAGCCTCGATTTCTCGAATCGAGCACAATCCTCTTCTATTGCTGCCTCAACAACCTGCTACGAATCCATCAACATGCGGCGTGCGAGCGGAAGCGCCTCCGTCTCTCTTCTACTATGTCCTGGCAGGCTCGGCGATGTCTTAGCTCGACAGGAAGAGAACGCAGGGCCCGGGGCACTTAAAGACTTAAAGCCTTCAAGCCCCACAGCCGAAGCCTAGGCCTAGGCGGTGACCCTTTTCAATTCGAGCTGTCTGCATTCCGCAGAGGCTTCATCCGGCCCGGAAAAATCGAAATGGGAGGCCAAGCCTACTACCTGTTCAGGGGAACATGTAAGAACATCTCCAAATGAATCGAAGATCAGGCCCAACTTATTTCGAAGGAGCCCGGTAAACAGCAGACACAGCGTGCAGCCCAAACTCCCGCAAACCCTGCAGCCTGACAGCTTTATCCCCGCCACTGACCCGAGCCCTCCTCTGGGATCGCGCCGAACCCTGGTGGGAGCCGAATCGGCGCCCCATCATCCGAACTGGGCCGCCGCGCTGCGGTTTCCGGGCTTCGGATTTAGACCGGTTCGATGCTCAAGCGTTGAACGTTCCTCGTTCACCAGTAGCAACAGCAACAGCAACAACAGCAACAACAGCAGCAGCACCACCAGCAACAGCAAAAGCAACAGCAAACGCAACTGCAACCCCAACGGCAATTAGCCACAGCAGCAATTACCAGCAATAAAATCTGGTCTGCTCCTACCATCACGCATTCATCATTGACTCGCCAGTGTATCAATGTCGACATGCAAACGAATTTTAACTCTTGACATGCATCACGGCAAAGCCAAGGCGCTCGGAGTCATCTTCGAGCTTTCCTGTCGGGTGCTTCTCTCACAAGACGCTGAAGATTTCAAAGCTGCTGATCCGGATCGATTGGGTTTAGGCTCTGAACTCGGACTTGAAGCTGACAATCGTCGATTGGGGTGGAGTGAGATTAGACTAGAGGTTGAAGAGCGGTCCTCCTACACATGCAGAAGCCTGAACAATGAGACTAGATCCTCGGAGGCATTTATGCTGTAAGAAAAAAAGGAAACCTCGGGGAATTCATAACGCGCCCGACTTACTGGGGCTCCCCGCGCTTCACTCCTTTGAGAGTCGGGGGCTGGTCGCCGATCCCTTCCTCACCAACTCCAAGGAAGGTGGCTAAGGGCTTTGAGCCTGTCGTGTTCTTATAGGTGCTTCAGTCTTGCCTAGCCCAGCTGGGACGGAGCCTGCATGGCTCAGGGTT
This sequence comes from Symbiodinium sp. CCMP2592, assembly GCA_905221615.1. Lineage (NCBI taxonomy): Eukaryota > Dinophyceae > Suessiales > Symbiodiniaceae > Symbiodinium > Symbiodinium sp. CCMP2592. The sequence continues at coordinate 80,169 of CAJNDT010000848.1, forward strand.
TCGGGGTAAACGGTTCGGTTGAGGGCACTGTGCATTGAGCTTGTTGATTGTCTTGCAAATCGGATCCTCAGAAACTGCCAGTGTGAAGGACATGGCTATAGATCACAAAACCTGGTACTCCATCATCATACATTTTCACCGGAAAGTCACCACTACTTGCCTTCCCCCCTTGGCGACAGATGGGAAGATTCGTGACCACGGCCGGAGACAAACCCCAAGCAACATCCCAAAGCCTTACGGAGCCCCAATAAGTTATCTCCTAACTTACGTTTTCGGGATCTCAGCATTTCGAGCTTCAACCCTCAACCCGAGCCTGTTTCGCGAAGCGTGGCCGAGCACTTTGGGACCTCGCCAAGAGGAGCCCAAAAAGTATAACTACTTTACTATGGGGAAGAGGAGTCATGCAAAGTGAAGTAAGGGAGCCTCTGGTGGATTTATCCGGCGATACCCAAGCCAATGCATGTACAAGGACTGCAGCAAAATCATCGAATACGTCACTTTTGGCATCCTGCTGGCTCGGTACTTTACGGTGGCATCAGGCTTGAAAACCTGGACATCTTTGACAAACGAAATCGACAAAAGGTGTCTGAGCAGGCAACAGCTCAGTCTTCACCTGGCGCGACGGACGGACGTCAAGCGTCTCACAGCAACTCCTGCCTTCTGGTGGGCAGCTTTCCGTCGGTAGGTCCCACACTCAAGCCGATGTAGAGTCCAAGGATGTCCCCATGCATGACATGCGATGCCAGCCGCGAGAACCTCAACAAACACCTATCTCCGGTTGTTGTGCTCTTGAAGTTCTCGCATAGACCGCTGATGTTTTGAGCAACAGTTCAAGCCTCTCTCGCGAATAGGTTTCGGGGGGCAGTTTGTAGCGCAACTATCTCATGGAAGTACTGCACGGGATTCGGATTACTAAATACCCAGACCCCCCCCCCCACCTGTATAAATACGCCGATACATGACTCAATACAGAACATGACCTAAAAACAGTCTCTGTAAAGTCTATAGCTCCCTTAAAGGAACCCTTATATATAGTGCCCTTTAAAGGGAGCCCTAACCCCCCCCCCTTTTTCCCGTCTCTGAAGCGTGTCAGCCCGGCCCTTGCCATGGCTTTAAGAGCCCGGCAGCGGGGAGCCGAGGCCCGAGGCCCTGGGCCAACGCAGCCCCTGAGATCGGGCTTTTCATAAGGTTTTTGATTATGATTCTAGTTTTTAGTTATTTATGATTATAGTACATAATTATGATTATAGTATATAGTTATTATGATTATAGCATATAGTTAAAATAATGGTAGCCTAATTATTTATGATCACAGTATAGTTACAGTAGCCATGATTAGTACCATGGGCTTCAGGGGCCACCTCAGGGATAAAGCATAGGGAGTCTTGATTGGAAGTTTCCGAAAATAGGGGCACCTTGTTTTGGGGTCCTTATAATAAGGATCCTACTATTTAGGGTACTATATCAGGGTCCCCTATTTGCGGAAACTCCCTATTGTTGCTCTTCTTTTGGGAATGGGAAGGGGAGCTAGGGGCTGGGGCTTACAGTTGAGGGTGCTGACTGGGAAGTTCTGAGATCTCAGGGTTGAGACCTCTTGCGATTGTTGGTGGGGGGAAGGACTCTGGGCTTAGGAAAGTTGCGAATGTCCGTGAACTGTTGACCCTTCCTGAACATCAGAATATGCACATTTCAGGAATACTAAAAATTCATCGCTGTTGGTCCAAAGGGTTGTTTCAAGAATGAAACAGTGGAACTTTCACGAACAAAACAGATTATAACACTTGGGATCCAGCAGATCTTCGAACTGACACTGACGTTTGATCCAGAACTGTTGATTCGATAATCCTGACGCTGATGACTCCACATATGATGTATATCAACCCGACTCTCCCCCGTCCCCCGCTCGCCCTCCGCGTGCCTCTCTGGGGAGGCCAGGCCCCAAAACCCTTCTGCTGAGCCAGATCATGTACTTGAAAGGATATGGGCTGCATGTGGGGAGGAAGGATGATAGGCCGGCTTGAGCAAGGGAGGGTCATTTCCCAGTTCATATCACCTCACACCCCTATACCCCCCCCCCCTACGCTTTTACACCATTTCTGAAGCCACCTGCTATTCCAAACCTTATACCAAAACCCCGAAATCATAACCACCACCCAAATACTGTACCTTACCCATGATATAACCAATATCCTAACGATGAACTGCTTCGGTAGAAGACCTCGCGAAGCTTCGCGACCTGATAAAGCCTACAACCTCCTTCCCCCACACCTCACATCCTATACCCCCCCTACACTTTCACCGCCTAACATTTCAACCCTTAAATCCCACAAAACACAAAGCACCTTCCAAAACCAATACAATAATCCCGAAAACAAAGCAACCCAACAACAAATACAATTATCCAGAACACGACCCAAAACCCAAAGCACCTAAACAATCCATAACCTTATCCATAAAATAGCCAATATCCGAATATGAGGTGTGGGTAAGACCCTAATAGAAAAACCTCAGAAGACCTTAACCCTGAACTGGGGGATGTCGGACTCCCTCATTTTGGTCACGAGCGCGCTGCTCCACTTCACTTCGGAAGGTTCTGTTCAAAGCACACAACCCATTGCTCAATCTTGTCAGTCATCTCTGACTGTGTCACTGTCTGTTTAGTCTTCCAACCCCTATCAAACTGAAACTGCGGAACGACAAAGAAGAATTTGGCTTTCCCCTCATGCTTCTTGCTAAGTGCATCCACAATCTTATACGCCTGCGTCTTGGTCAGGTCTTTGTTCTGGCCACTGTCATGGAAGGTGATGTCATGTCTATCGGCAATCGTCAGCTGAAAGACGCCCTCTGAGGTCCATGAGTCAAAGGCTGGAAAGTTTTTGCTCTGCGGTTGGTAACACTTGCCATCCTCGATGTCTGGTTTGCGATTAATCAGCACTCCTTCAAGACCACCTTGGAGTTCCTGTGTTGTTTCAGCTTTACCGCCAGCTGTCAAAATCTGGCTCGGAGCTTGAACTTGCCGATGGACTTGTCCTGCATGAACTGGTGGAACTCTTCCTCAAACAAGGCAAAACCGATGCCCGTCATCATCCCGTCATCAATACGATCCCAAAGAGCTTGGGCTCGTTTTGTTCTGTTTTGCTTCACCAGCTCTTGCCGAACATAGGGAGACGACAACTGCACATCAAACCAGCTGAACTCCCGCTTTGGGTGAATCTTCACCAGCAAATGCGTCGTCTTGCTTATGGCTTTCATGTCAGACGATACTTTCAGACATTGCAGGGCATCTGCGGACTGCACGGCCTCTACGAGCCTTTCCTTGTCATTGACTGCCCTTGTCTCGTCCCTCTCCAAAACAAGCCTCGCAGTGCCACCAAAAATGCCAAAGCGTTCCTCGACAACCGACTCATTCAGCTCGTGTAAGTCCATGACCTCTGCATTCAGCATCTCCTTCAACGTCCATGGTGGCATAAAGAACTGCCCAGAGAAGCGCTCGGCCTTCTTAAAATGCTCGGCTTTAGAAGCTGGGGTCTCGGGCCTCCGCGCAGATGTAATCCACAAAGACTGGCAAAAGACCCCATGTTCCACATCAATGTCGGCATCCATGATATACAAAGCTTGTTGAGGGGCTGAATACAAAGTATCAGCATCGACCTTCTTTGGCTCTTCGCCCTTCTGAAACCGATGGATGATGTCGCTCTGGTGCAGAAAAGCAGGGAACTCTTTCAGCTCATCATCGTGGAAGCGACGCCAGATTAAATATACCATAAAATTGGACTTGCCGATACCTGATGAGCCCAGCAAAGACATCCTATGAGGCTTCCTTTTGAACATGATGTCGGCAATTTCTGTGTAGCACCCCCGCACGTAGAACTGCTTCTCGTCCCAAATTTCAGAGTCCTGCTCTAACTTGAAACTGCCCGTTTCCGTTTTCAGAATTTGCCCGTCCAGCTCTGCATCATCCAAAGCTCGCGCGAAGGCCTTGACATTTTCGGGAACATCGCTCTGAACCTGAAACCAAGCAAAGCAACCACAGAAACATAAACCCTGCTTCACATGTTAAAAGAAAAGACACAACAAACTCGGGCTACGACTAAAACTCATTTTTGCCAAGAAACGGGTTGTGGTTGGGCAATATCCTTCTGAATGCGGTTGAACAGACCCCTTGCTGCTGCTCGTGCGATGCTCTCGTCGATCTTGGCTGTTGTCAGATCGGACGCTGTATTTTCATATGACATCTCCATCAGCACCGGCCTTGTGAAAGAGGCAAAGACATTTGCCACCTTGTTGGCGATGTCTTCATCATACTCCAGATCACACATTTGCTCCCGAATCCAGTTTGGCATCTCATTGCGCTCCAAGTCCTTCAACAGAATTGAATTCGGCGGGAGGGCAGCGAACTGTAAGGTTCGCGCTGCGAAATGCCAAAAGCAGAAGAAATAGCAAAGAAGCACATAGCGCCGAGCACGAGCATTGCGCAAGGCAATCATTGCTACAACAAAAGTCTTGAAACGCAACAGCTCGTATTCCTGCAACAGCTCTTACGACTCCTGACTTTGAATCATGATCTTACTTGAAGCATAAGTGCAGTGCAATTTGATATTGTTGAGCCTCAACCACAGTGATGGCAAGCACTGGAAGCAACAACACATCAGCATGAACAAGCCTTACACCTTTAATAATTCGTGCCTCAAATAACCCCTCTTATCATCATCTAAATAGTAATAGTTTTGCCCTAATTTCTTATCTATTCGTTTTACTGTTTGGGGTGGATTTTCAACCAATGACTGGTGCGTTCTTTTTCACTAATGCCTTTTTTCCGCATTATTTTAACACTATCGCCCACCTCTACCTCGGGGTATGTTCTATTACGTGTTGCCTGTAAAAAAAAAATATTTTAACTTCAAATTCATTTTTCGGGAGTTTTGCTTGGGACGGGGTGAATTTAGTAGTAGAATGAATGTGTTTGTTATTATATGTAAGCAAAACCTCAAATATATAATCCGTCCATTGTATGTTAGTTTTTCCTTTCTTTTCATCGGCTTCTATCCTTGTATAAAAGGCATCTTTGAAAGTTCGTATCCCGCGCTCACTGTATTGAGCATGTCCTCTGGTTCGGTGATGTTCTATATTATGCTCCTTCAAATATTCTTGTATAGATTTAGTGTTTAACGCGCCTTCATCATCGGTATATAAAAGCTTTGGAGTTCCACGCATTTTTGTAAATCCTTCAATTAAAGCACTCGCTACATCACCTTCGTTTTACTTTTGATTGGTATAACAACCATAAATGTTGAAAAAGCATCTATCATCAAAGAGCCCACTTTAAACTCTTCTGGTCTGGTATATCATTTATAAAGAAAAAATCAAACTGGAATTCGTGAAAAGCTCTTGGAGGGATATATGAGTTTTGCCCCCTCATTTTCCGTTTCTCTTCAACATTTTCTTAAAGAACCCTTCAACATCTTCTTTTGTAATACTGGCGTCCTTTTCCTTACTGTCTTTTAATGTTTGGGCTCTACTCCCAAATCCCGAACGGTCATAATAAATATTGCTTATAATATCTTGTTTAGAAGTCATTATAATAAACAAGATATTATTTTTCTTCTTCGAACTGTTTTAAATATGTTTGGTGTTTCTGTGATTTTTCGTGTCGCTTCTTATGCTCAAATGTGTAATATTTGCCACATCCGCACAAATGCCTCTCTGATAGTATATGCTTCATTTTCTCGTAGCGTGTTCTCCCTTCCTCTTGTCTTTTTTCTGGGTGTAATTCTCTGTAAATCTTCTTTTGAAAGCAAATATAGTCATTCTCATCTTTATAATGTTCTTTTCTTGTCCTACCAGCAATAACTTTGTTGATACAATCCTCGCCCTTTATGATATGTCCTTCTTCTCTCTCTAATTCTTCTCTGCCATTACAAGGAAAGCTCTTTATCAACAATATTTTACAATTTTCAACACCAAATTCATCAAATAACCAATACGACCGTGTGTTGTCAGCACCACCTCGTAAATACTCTTGGTATTTGCTTCTGTGTCTTTCAAACCGCTTTTTCAAGCTTTCAGTTGTGCTTCCAATATACTTTTTCGTCATAGCAATATCTGTAATCATATAAGTTTTTCCGTTTACCTCTTCATACCTCTATTTACCTATACCCACCATTTCCTTAAACCATTTTAATGTGCGGACACGTTACAGTAAAAGCAATGAGCGCAACAATTGTCTAAATGATGTCCGTAATCATTACATATTCGCTGTGTTGTAAAGTTGCTACATAACTTGCGTTGCTTGGTTTCAAAATTGAATGCTGTATTACATTTCTCGCACCTGCTCATAAACATTTTCAAACACCATTCGGGAGTGATGTATTTTGCTTCATCTATTTCTCTATGACTGCTTCTATCTTGTGCCTTATAACCTTCTATTTTGTGTTTAATTTATCTCATTATCATATTCTTGTCCATTTGTTTCTCAAATGTTGGATTGTAATAGAACTTCACTTGTTTAAAATCAACACATCTGGTTATAGCACAATACAACCATTCTCTACTCGCCATTGGTAAGTTGTATTCGTGTATAGTTATACTTCCCTTTACACTCGCCCCTCGACTTGAATGACAAGTGGCGCAGTATGAGTAAATAAAATTAGCATCTACAATAGGTTCATATAGCATAAACTTATCCTTTTCATTCGTGATATTCTGTAGCGTTATTTGCGACCCTCGTTCGTCTTGCATCATACTCACGATTTTATACCTTATATTCACATTCACTCTTGGTGTTTCAATCCACTTTCTGGCAATCAGTATTTCGCCCACTTCGTATGGGAGCAAAGGACAGCATTGAAGGAGATAAAAACAGAGAAATCATTAAACCTATGTATGAAGACTTTTGGCAAAAAGAGTTGCCGGTTGAGGAGATTATACCGAAGGATTTTGAAACAACTGACGACATAATGGCATCCGAGCATAACATCGCATACACTAACATAAGATGCCGAAATGTAGCAAATGAAATTAGAAGCAGGTTAAACAAGAAAGACAAAATAGTTAAAAATATGTTGTATTCAAGCATTGTATTCAAGCAGTCGTCTATGTATGTTGCTGGATTTTGGCAGTTTATCAGAACTTCTACTCCTTGTAATTGTTTAACATCGCCTGTCGCAACAACCATTTTATCAGGGTTGTTTTGCATAAACAACCTTACTTCATTTAAGACATATAGGTTAGACATATAAATTTCATCCAAAACGATTATGTCATAACTGCTGTAATCAAAAGATGGCAGTTTCTCCCCCGCATCTTGCTGAACTGCTATGCTAAAACACTTATTGTATGTCGTTGCTTCTACTTCTTTCTCTTGTAAAAGTCTGTTAGTTGGAACTACAAACAAAACCTTATAACCCAGTTTTTGGAAGGGCCTAGATAACTCTTGCCACTACCGGCGAAACGAGCACGAATTAAGCACTTGCCCCCACAATCTATAACTTGCTTACATATCGTGTGAGTATCCCACTCGTCCTCTATGCTAAGTCCTTCATTTTTAGGTTGGGGAACAACAACCAACTCATCATATTTGAGTTTGTAATCGTCGGTCGGCAGTCTTACCCGTTTAGATTTTTCAACTCTCCGCCCTCCGATTTTGTGTTTCTCTTCTTCAACCTTCAACAGCTTAACAGACGCTGAAACAATTGGCGAAGCATTGCGTGTGGAGGGGCATGCAATTTTCGAGAAAGGAGATAACCTCCAACTAAAAGGATTCTCACCATATAGTATAGATCCGGCAGCGCGCCAGTGCGCGAAAAAGCTTGTAGGCTCACTTTTAGCTTCCGTCCAGCCTGAGTTCAAGCGTTGATAAGGCTACTGTCTTTGCCCTTTGCGAGAGCAGGCTGCAGGGCCCTTGGGCTTCAAGCATTGAGCTACCAGCTTCGCGTCAACTGCGATGGTAGCCTTTTCGTTTCATCCCCGTAATGAGACGACTCGGCTGGAGCCTTGCACGTCACCTTGAAAGGCTGACCTGAGCTGAGCAGGATGCTGGTAGGAGGGCTACACAGACGACGGATTGCGTTTAATGTCTACTGTAAGTAGGTTTGAATAGTATGCAGCTACAAAACCTACAGGGACGTACGGTTTGCGGGATGCCCTAGCGAAGATAAATTCGTGTGCAGAAGGGCCCCCCAGAAGGGCCCCCAGCTACATGCACTAAGCATTCCTCAACGACTCGGCCGTCTGTGGAAGGCCTCTGATGGCAGAGTCATGAATCTGTCTAATCTATGGCGGTGGGTTGATGCAACCTACCAGGTGAACCGGAAGCTTCCGAAGCTTCCGACGGGATAAGCCACCTTTGAGGGGAGCAGCTCCTGACTTTCTGACCTTGAACCGACCTGCAGTCCCAGAAACTCCCTGGTACAAGTAGCCTCAATAAGCTTGGGGTTCAGTTTTCGTTTGAATCTTGCGGCTTCGGTTTCAGCGGTTTTCGGGTCCCTGACGTCTTCATGTAGGCCTTCGGCAGAAGCTGCTGTAGAATGATACTTGTAACAAGCATGCCAGTCCAGCTCGAGAGGCTAGGCTTCTTCGCCGAATCAATGTATTTGACCTGGCTGTGGGAGGGATTGGCTCTCCGTGGTCTGGGGCTCTGCGGCTTAGCGATGTGTCGAGTTGGCAACTTTATCAGCTACAATCAGCTAACATGATACAGTCAGGCCGACCCTGCAAGCGACCAAGCCTGTTGGATCTCAAGGCCTTCGTACCAGCCGTGCAGTTTCTGATTCCGAGTCGTCAGACGTGCTGCATAGGGCCCCCAAAAAGGGCCCCAGCCTATCCCACTCTCACGCTGCTCACGCTTCACAGACCAGCCGCCTGGCCGGAACCGCCGACCAAGGTGAGGCCATAGAGCGCCTGGGAGGCTCCGCGCCGCAGGCGATTCAATCCAATTGTTTTACAATGTGCAAAGCTCGTGGCTGGAAGGCTTGAACGTGGATTTTGTTGGGGCTTCGAGGCTTTGATCTTCTGGTGCATTGCTGCATCTGAAGGCAGGTCTTTCCCTAACTAAGCATTCGAATCCCGACTTCGGAATTGCCTCAGCTATGTGGGTGGTTGTCAAAAGAGGGGTCCCTTTTTGGGAACCTTAAATATTAATAGGAGCCGAATTATAATAGGGACCCAAAAAGGGACGATAATTGTGACAACCACCCATGTGGTTCCGGGCTTTGGAAGGTGTGGGGGTGGGGAGACCAAGGGTCTGCATGAAAGTGTGCACGGTTGAGAGCACACGGGGGATTCTTCGGGGTAGCCGAGGGCAAGGATTTCCTAAAAGCCTTTCGAAAAGCCAACCACCAGAATTCTTCGAGTTGCCTTGTGGCCACTCGTTCATGACCACACCACAGGACAAGCGGTTCACAATAAGTATTTACTGAACAGGCCCACTGCGTAAGCCACAATGGAGGTGTCGTTTCTGCTTAAAGAAACCAGGGAAAGCTTCCGCTGCGCTAAGGTCCGGGCAAATTCGCAGTCTTCCTGGATCCAGGCGATGTACCAGTCAGTCACTAATCAATAATGTGTCTACCATCCAGAGCTTGGGTGAGTCTACGAAAGGCAGGATGGAGCTTGCAACCCTTCCCCACAACTGTATCACTGTGTGGACCCCAGATTAAAGACGAAAGTTTGGATTCCCTGGTCCCATACTCCCAGGATGAACGCTTCGCATCGGCATCCCAATTGCGCGCCCCGCAGGTGAAAGGTGAAAGCATCAAGCGATTCCTTTCTTTTGCAATCCGCCGAGGCCACAGGCCCAGGCGTCTTGGGGGTTAGCTCAGGTACCCTCCACCTAATCCTCCTCCCTCCGGTCGAAATGTTTGGGGACACCCGTTTTTTGCGTTCGTTTGCCACCCCCTTGCCCGGCTTCCCCTCATTTTACCTGATTTGTCGGCCTCCTCCGCCCCCTTCCAGGCCTCCCCCCCCCCTTTCCTCTCGCCCCCCCCTCCCCCCACCCTCCCCCCTCCCCCTGTGCCGATACACCCCCAAGGATATGCTCCTTGTTAGGAGGTGTATGACCAGTTTATTCCCTAAGGATCAAAGGGCAGCGCCCTGCACACGGACAGTAGTTGTTTTGTCTTGCTACGCAAGGAGAGCTTGTCTTGTCTCAATATGGTAAAACCACTGTGAGCCAATGGGCAGCGGAATGTATATGTATGAGCATGCAGCCATTGCTGTAGGTACCTGTTAGAGCTACCCCTTTAGAGGTTTATGGTTTCAAACAGACACTAATTTTCTTTTACCGGAAGCATGGCCGCACATTCACACATATACTATTATGCCCACTGTCACAGTTGCGGAGTCTGGACTCATGATGAAAACAGCATATTATTTAAGCTAGGTATAGCACTGAAGTACACTGCTGAGGACACTCCTTTTGCACACACTCATGCATGTTGGTCAGAGAGATCGTCTGTACAAGATCATGTCTGGTGATATTTTCTACATCGAATTATGCAGCCCTTCACTTTGCTCTTGTTAGAGCTTTGTGAGTCACTGTTGTGAAACTCCGAGATTTTCCTTATCTCAGATTTGGATCCAGGTTTGGATCATAGGCTCGAGCGTAGACGTTCGGATGTGGCTCATCCGGGTCTGAGTGATCTTCTTCGGAACTTGAATAAATTCCGAGTAGTCTGTTCTCAGCCCTGGTGAAGGCGGCGTCTGCAGTATCATATCCATGGTTGGATGTTGTCGCCTTTGGCTCGGCCTTTGGCGCAGCTTGTGAGCTGACTGGAGTTGCCTTGGCTTTAGCCGGTTGTGGCTGCTTAGCCTTTGCCCGTTCAGCCCTTCTTCTTTCAAGCTGTCCGTCTGAGGACGCCCATGATCTTTCACTTTCATCTCCTGAAGGAGATAAGGCGTGGGCATAAAGGCTATTCCAGTACTGTGCTGCAGAAGGAGTTAGGACTTCTTCATTGTCAGATTCTGACTGGTCTTCCTCAGAGCTTTGGTCGTCAAAGAGTGTCTCGAGGACATTTTTGAGATTGTTATTTCTTCGCTCTATCTCTAGTGAGGAATGGACCAATTGGTTAAAGACTGTCCTTGAGTCCTTCAGTGCTGTTAGAAGGATTTCCACTCTGGATAGAGTATCTTGGATGGTGTCAAGATGTTCCTTCCTTTCCTCCTTGTCTCTCTGGATAGAGCTTCGCAATGATTGTGCGATTCTGAGGAGGTCTGTGTATTTCGTAAGAGGCATAGTTACCGTTTGATTGTCATGTATGACAGTTGTTTCGTCGCCGCTTAAGTTCCTGAATAGGACTTCCACGACTGGTAGAAACTCCGTGCTCCACGGTTCCTCTTCATCATATGTTTCTACGTGCTGTAGCACGCGTTGTGTAAACTGATCGGCTGCTTCTACCGTTGCATCGATAGAGCTGACGTGTCTTGCTGCCATGTTTCGGCACGTAATGTTAATTGCCTGGCCTTGATTGGCTTCGTTAAGTGCAGCGTCTGCATAGGTGCAGAGTCCACTGTTGTGGGCTTCTCTGGCTGCCTTTCGTTGAATGCGCCGATTTTGACCTCCTCTTCTGGTAGGACCTTTTGGTCTCGGAGGATCTGAAGGTACTGTTCCTTTCGCCTTTGGCGGAGGACTCTTAGGTGGAGGTGACATGTTTGCCTTGTTAGGCACTGGTGGCATTGCCTTGGGCGCTGACGACGATGCGGCACTTGAGAGTGCAGATGTACCTTTGGCTTTTGCCGAGGATCCCTTGGGGATCGATGTATAGGTAATCTGCATGGCTTCTTCGGCCATTTGTGCATGCAATGCATCTTTGAATAATTGCGTCATATGAGGAGTGGTACTTGCATCATCGTAGGTCTGGAAGCGCTCAATGTCTCTTTCGGTGCCACGTGGACGTGTATCACCTCTTTGAAAAGGATCGTTCCTGCGAATCTCCGCAACTTGTACTGCATGGAGGCAGTTTTTGCACAGCACCTTCCTGCAAACATCTCTTGCTTGCTTGAGCTGGTAACAGCTGTCTGAGAGATGGTAGACTTCGCTTCGGGAAGTATGCCAGATAGGTCGCAGATCAGTTGTTTCTCCGGAATTGACCCTGTTGGGTCCTAAAGGTTCACGCGTCTGCGGTTCATCCTCGGGTTCGAGGAATGGAACTCTTTGGTTCGCTGCTGCTTTTGATTTTGGTTGTTGGCGCTCCATACATCTGATAGGAGGCCTGGTAATCTGCTTCCACATCCAGTGTAAGCCCATTAGCAGCAGAAACACATTCCACGCGATGCTGAAGACGGAGAAGTCCTGCTCACTGGTTAGTGAGTTTGGAAGTGAAGTTTCATCAGTCTTGATAGACTCTGCGTTCGCTCCACCTTGGTTGCGGTGTCCGAACCAGCCCGACAACCCCGCTGCTGTAGCAGCTGTTCTGAGTGCCTTGCCGCTCGGAGCAGACGGTGGACGCGATGCCTTCCTTCTTCTTCTCCGGCTGGAGGATTCGTCCTCTTGTTCCTCTTCATCTCTCTGAGCAGACATCAAGTTTGATGTTTCTCTTTCGTGTTCTTCGATGTCACTTTTTGTTGGTGACGGTTCTTCTTCTAGTCCATCCAGCTCTTCCAAAGACATGTTGAGCTTGTCAACAATATTGGTTCTTTGAGGCCTGGACCTTGATCTTGGTAGATCTTGTTGTGAAGAGGACGATGATTCCTGGTTCCTTCTTGGAGGAGGACCTTCAGGCTCGCTGGGACGTTCAGGCTGTGGCCATTCCCAGAATCTTCCGTATCTGTGATGGCTACCTGATGGTTGCGATCTGTCGTACCAGCTGTTGCCGGATGAGTAAACGAATGAATCTTTGTAACCCCAGTATTCAGCATTACGCTGCTTGAAAGCCTTTCGCTTGTCAGCGATCTTCTTAACCTGGGCATCTGACCGGTTGTGTTTCCCTTTTGTAAGGATTGGTTGTATCGTGAAGCCCAAAGGGCTGTGCCAATCTTTGTCAGAGGGACTCAACCATAGGTCAAGGTTAGAAAAAGTTGAATAGTACTGCTTGACTGAGACAAACAGACGGATATCAATATCCCTGTTATTGTTCATGTCCTGCCACATATCTGAGATTCGCTCCCAGTATGTTCTTTCGGCGGCAGGTGTAACATCTCTTGGACTAGGTGACGCCGTGTGCGGCGTTTTACTCCAGTCAAGGATATAACTGTTGATACAGTCAAGGTCAGCAGCTTTCTTCGCCGGGTCCGCCGGTAGACGATCTGCACGTGCCAGTCTGTGCTGGTCGGAGTTGTTCAAGCAAAGATGTCGCACTTGTGAGTGCCTTCCTGCTATTTTGTTGAATTCTGCAAGTTTCTTCTCCAGGTATAGAGAAAACAAACTGTTTCGCGGGTGAACGTCTCCACCTTTTAAGGTGAGCCTCGACGCAATATTATTGAGATCACCCGCTATTACATCCGGTTTAAAAGGGAGAATCTCGTTGAGGAACGCGTTCACCAGTTCGCGTCTCTGTTCTTCCTTATGAGTAATGTATGAGTTGAAATGGACGATCGCGATGGTGATGACCTTGTAAGGCCCTTTTGTACACCACATCTCGTCAAGATCGTTCGATGCTTCTTGTGAGAAGATCTCTGCGTATGACTCAAAGTCTTCCTCTGGTGGCTCATCACCCTCTACATGGCCGTTCCATTCACAGAGAACCGGCGAGGGGTCGAGGTTCGACAGTGTCAGGCACGCCTCTGGTGAGAGGTAAGAGCCATCAGTGGGTCCATCCTTGTCAGGATTTTTTGCCCTTGAGTGGGTCATATCCGATAATCTGCATGAACTCGTCTCTCGTCATCCTTTGGCCAGAATATGGGTGGACCCATTCTTTTGCCTCCTGGATGGTACTGTGGTACCCAAAGGTGAGGCGGCATACCGCACCGTGGCATGCCCACAGTCGCTTCTTGGGACCACCATTCTTAGGCTTCATTGTTCGATGACGGTAAAAGTGGTTGACGAGAGCGATGTCTGTTGTTGGGTCACCCTTGACTCCAATATACATCGAGGGTGCCTCAGGCTCCTTGGGAGGAGAATGGATTAGCATCCCCCTGTCTTCATGTTGTCGCATGGTTGCGATCGAATACTCTGACGCAAGTGCTCCTGCCTCGAGTACGAGGGTAATATGAGCTGAATTGTTGAAGCACATGTCAATAAGAGTGTGATAATCGAATCCCTTCTCAGGTTTGAGCTTCTTTTTGGGATTCCCTGCGGGCACCGGCGCTCGATCCATATTTCCCCAGTTGAATACCACTAGGTTTAGAGATACGCTGTCTGGGTTTGAGCCTTCAATGTATTCTCTCTTCTCGTTAACACCGGCCATCCTATTGCGAACTATCTCGTAATGTGCGTCGAGCACCAGTTTGTCTTCGTAGCCAGTAAGAGAGAGAAAAGAAGCCGGGTGGCTTGTTCTAGAGTCCTTGATATTGATGTGACTCTTGTTAATGCTCTTGTATTCCTCCATGGTTGGAGCCTCTGTGGAGCTGTCATACGTATTCGGAGGATTGTTCCTAATATCATCAAGGCTGCATGGATCAACGCCTGGATGGTCTTTCTCGAACAGATTTCTTGCGTGGTCGCAATACATGTTGATTTTCTGGACTGCCAAATCTACGTCCTCATGTGTGAGGATGGCCTCGTATAAAAACTGACGCTCTTCTGAGGTCATTCCTGCTGACACTTTAGAGTTCTCGAGGCAATCGATTGGCAAGACGCACTCGCACATCCGTTGTTTACCCTGTGGGGTAAGTCGACAGTCTGCACATACAATCGTACCACAGGAATAGCAAAAATAGCCTGTAGGCTGTTTGCAGAGATCGCAGAGAGGATTGTCTGGTCGAGTCAACATCCGTATCCTTTGGTTAAGGCTCATGGCTGTCCTGCGTACTCCTACAAATCTCTCCTTGGTAGGAGGTGCAGAGGAGGAAGATGCCGACTCTCTGGGTCTGTCCCACTCCTCTTCGTCAGGAGCCGCAGAATCTTTGATCATGAGTGGACTTCGGATTTTTCGATTCCATCGACTAACCCAGATTCTCTCTTGCATTTCCTGTTGCATAGCCGGGTTAGACGGTGACTTCGAGCTTCGGTGCTTGGTATTTTCTCGAATTCGAGCGCTGATGCGCTCATGTTCTCTTACGAGGTCTTCCTCATCAGCAGGCTCCTCGTATTCGAGGTTGAGCTTGCTTCTGTTGAATCGATAATAAGTTTCTGTTTCAGGATCGAAGAGAACTAGGAATTTTTCCTTCTCCTTTTTAGGAGATTTTGGTTTCCTTGGCTCTTCGTCTGAACTCTGAACATATTCTGTTTCAGGCTTTGGTTGGTCAAGTTTGACCTTCTCAAGGTTCTCTGTGATCTCTTCCGTGGGAGATTCTTTCTTCTCCTCTGACGCTGCAGGTGCAGAGTTCGTCTTGTGAGACGGATTAACATCAACTCGGAGTTCTGAAGATGACGAAGATTTTGAGCTCTTTTCGCTTGATGCCGACTCATCGTCTGATTCTTCGTCACGATCCTCGTCTGATCCTTCGTCACGATCCTGGTTAGGATCCGGTTCCTCAGGTTCCGTCTCTGTTCCAGAAGATTCTTCCTTGGGAGGAACTACGTTGGCAGAAGTATCCTGGACAGGTTCTGGAGGTTTGTGACCTGTCGTTATCTGAAGAACTTCAGTGGCGCTTCTGGTGCCGTCGGAGTTCCAGAGCTGTCCCATAAGACTGTCCGGATCCTTGTTTGCCTCGGCCTGCCGGGCGAGCTTGGATCTCGGATGGATGTCCTTTGTAGTAGTCTCCGTTTTCGGAGGTACCTCACCTGCAGAAGCGGTTTGCTCCATGTTTGGAGCTGTGTCAGCCTCTGTATTTGGCAGAAAGAAAGACTTCTTGTGAGAAGATCTAGCCTTGGGAGGCTCTGGATGCAGATTTCGCTTTGACACCTTCCGAAGTGTCGATTCGATCTCTTGGCCGTAATTTGCGCACCATTTCTTCGACTCGTAAGTCGCTGACGGCATCTGTTCGGAGCAGTGGTCTGCCCACCATGGTCCGATGCTCTTGAGCTCATCGTATTGCGATGATACCCAGAGTGGTTCAGAGGGTGCAAATACGGCGCTAAGAGTACGGGCATGCACTACCTCTGGTGTAGCAAACATCCCTGCTGGCGACTGCCACATGTTTGTGACTTCGTTCACTACGTTATTTGCGTCGAATACTAGAAGCAGTGCCTTGTTGGCACGCAGCATGGTCGGATTAGGATTCGCCAGGTCTAGCGTTGAAAACTGAACAGTGTCCCTGTTGGAACGACTGTTTTCATTCACGAGAGCTTGAAGACCTGGTGATGTAACCCCCTGCGATAGGAGGTTTGATGGTACCAGACCGTGCCTCAGGATTGAGGATAATGCCTGTAGGTCCGTGGCATGCATGATGTAACAAGGGTTGTTCTGTCGAACAAAATACTCCATGCCTACGGGTCTCGGCGCGTTAGTGGAGAGACGCTGTGCACGGGACTGCACTGGATTGCTGCCCGTTGCCATGAAGTCTGAGATGGTCATGTGTGACCTTGGCCTCTCTTCTTCAGGATCTGGTTGTTCAACTCTTGGTAGAGTTCGTCGTGAACCGTGTCCTCCCACTGCCGAGAGGAAAACTTTGGTCATGGTCAGCACATTTGCATCCGGTGGGATGGTAACGTCGGCATCTGTGGTTTCGGCCTTGCCATCTTGGTTATAAACCATAGTGACCACGAACCTGGACTTAGTGTTGAGGAGGACACCAAGCGCGATCTCTTGCGGTGTATACTGTGCGAGCTGTGAATCGGCCAACTTGAACATGTCCAGAAGATAGTTGTGTTGGCCAGTAAAGAGATCAGGGCGATCGTTCTGAAGGTGTCTTGTTGAGTGTGCCAACCACCTTCCGACTCTGTTGGTCTTGGAAATAATGTGGAAGCACATCTCTGGTGAGAGACCTGTTACCTCTGCCAGTCTTGGCACTGAGGAGGAATAGTCATATTCTCCGGATGCATCAAGACTCACACATTGTTTTACCTCCGGTGGGAGGCCTGTCTGAAGGTGATGTGCAAGCATCGTACAAAACTGGTGTGGATCACGAGCGTGATTACCCACGTTGTTATCCCAGTATAGGAGGGGACTGTTGTCCCATGGTCCTTGAAGGACTCCTTCGTAGAGCCTGACTCCATGTCTGGAGATTGGAGTGAGCCTTGCTCGACTCGCATGGCCACATCGTGAGATCAGTTCAGCAAGATCTCTTGGACGCGGATTGAACACCTGTTGGTGACCCATGTAAATGTATGGAGGCTCGTGATTTTTCTCACGTTTGTGAAATCGGTGTCCACCGTGTTCGGTGTGTCGACGTGATGCTTCCCGACGAGACTCGGGGTACGAGCTATCCATGTGTGGATGTCGCTCATGGTACGACTGTACTGCCCTGGGTAGGGCGTGTCCATCACGGCTACGGAAGTTTGATCGTGTGCTCATTACGGCACGATGACCAAACAGGATCAGGAATGCTTGGTTAGCTCAAAAAGCTGATTGCTGTGAAGCTCGATGCTGAAAGCGGCTGCGGATGATACAGAACATATAGTTCTCATGAACATGTCCGATCTTGATGAAAACGCAGCCTGCAGACACAAATTTTCTTTTAGACGAAAAACAGTCTAAATAGAAAATCCAGCACATGGTTGTGCTACCAGCAAACAAGACTACCACCATGTTCCTTGGCCGTAAAATAATCGGTAAATCTCTGTTGAGACATCAATTCCAAGGAAGGCTACCGCTGTAGCGGCATTCTTAAGGTTGTCTATGATCCACCGAACAGTGAAAGATTTATGTTGAAGAAGTTCACGGAAGGGTGGATGAATGTCTGTTTCTGGTAAATTTCCTGTTTCCAGAGCCTTGATAAGCTCATCAGGTTGCGCCGAATGCTTTGTTAATGCATCAGCTAGGCAGTACTTCGAGCTTACATGATCTAGGTCATCTAAAGATCCAGAGTTGGATTCCTTACGAAGCATCTGTATAAGATGGTGAGTTTCCTTCTGCTCTGGAAGGTGTGTCGTGCCTGCTGTTGTCACAAGATTGTTCGCATCTGTTCTGATATGTATATGTACGGTCTCTGATGAGAGATCTGCCCAAAGTCCCTTGAGGAACAGGCAGGTACCAAAGCAACGCATCAGTGCGTTAAGCTCTGCCACTGTTGTGGACATTGTGGTTGTCGTAATCTTGTGAGACTCAGAATCCACCAGGCTACCTCTCGAGGATGTTTCCTTAATAGAGGATTCAGAGAAATCGTTCTTCTTGGAAGAAGCAGCTGCTGCTGATTGTTTCATTCCCTTTAGCTTTGGATTTCGATCTTCAGCAAGGAAAATAACATTTGCTCTCTGAGATGATTTGTCATCATTGTTCCTGTAGGAAGCATCAGGGTAACCGAGGATTCTGAGATTTCCTTTCAGCGGCCAAAAACGCAATTCTACTTCGTTAGACTTCAAAATCCTAACAAGCTTGTTCAATTCTCGAATATCACCGATAGTAGGCTTGGCAGCCTTGCTCGCACACCGACTGAAGCGATAACAGATGCGAGCTTGAGTCCGGCTTTGTAGCCAGTTGATCTGTCCTAAAACACTTCTATAAGCAGTGTGCTGCTGTGGTGTGCATTGTTGCTCATTGTTGAGCTTCTTATCAAAAACAATTTCTTCTAGAGCTTCAACAGCTAGGTTCTGATTTACTGAGATATGTGCTGGCACTGATTCTGTAGCATCCTTCCAGACTAATCTCTGTCCTACAAACATGATATCATTCGTGTCTTCAGAACCTACTGCAAATTCCTTTTTGATCGATTCAATCACGGCCTTACGAAAGGTGTCATCACCGGCCATGCACAGGTCATCTACATGCAAACAGACTACTCCATGTACCTGTCTCCCCTTGGCATTGTTGCCTGCTATGGGATCTAGGAGATAGTCAATCGCTGATTCCATGGTCTTTGGCTGAGACTTCTTGAGCTCAGCATCTGCTGTTGCAGACTTCTTACCATACAGAACATATGTACAGCGATCCGCACGGGTTGGCACCAGGCCGTAAGACAGGAGTGCCTTATCAACGATGTTCCACCATCTTCGAGGTGCATCGTTAAGTCCATAAGCTGGTTTCTTCATCCTCGCTGCAATGTAGGGAGGATAACCTGCTTCAGGAGGAATCTGACAGATTATGTCTCTCGACTCATCATAGGCTTCACCCTGCAGAAAAGCAGTCTTTAGGTCGATGTGTGTCAGTCTCCACAGCTTGTTAGCTGCTAGTTGAATCGCTAAGCGGAAACCTGGGCGACTCGCAGCAGGACTATCAGTTTGCTGAATGTCCTTCTGTCGATCCTGGGAACCTCTCAGGACCCATCGGGCCTTGCACTTAAGGAAGTTTCCGTCCTTGTCTCTTTTTAGAGTCAGGACCCATCGACCAGTGACATAATTTCGGATGTTTCCGAGTTTTCGTGTATCGACGAGCTCAAAGACATCATTGTCTAGCCAGCTCTGATATTCTGCTGCTTTCGCTTCATCAAACTGTTTCTTCATCTCACGCTTTTCCTTGGCAGTTGCCGCCTTCCGTTGTGCCTTCTGGGTCAGATTCGCTGAGTTCCTGGGGGAACTTAGGGATAAGGCCTTGTCCTCTTCCGTGAGAAGATCGTACTCTTCACGAATGTCAGATCGGAACCTTTTGGTTGGTTTATACCGTGTTCGGTCTGACCTCACTCTTGATGTTACCTCTCTGATGTCTACGGGTCCGCCATGCATGTACCGAGGCATGGAGAAAGAACCTGTGTTACTGCACAGTTTCTGTTCTTCTGTGAGAAGGACCCAGTCCTTCTCATCTACTACCAAGTCACCTTCCTCATCAGAGTAATACCTTGTGTTTTCTGACTCGGCATCGCTCTCCGGTTCTGGTGAACCAGAAGTGTGAGGAGGAGCGGACGGTTGTCCGGGGTCGTCTGGGACCAGTTCTTCTTCCGTGTCTTCTTCATCTTGTTGTAACGGAAGAATGGGTCCCTGTGGATGTGCCTTCGGTTTAGGTTTTGGTGTCGGCACCTGTGAAGGTGATTTCTGTTCGTGCGGCGAAACTTTCCTTTCCGATGGAGACCTTGGCGACACATCACCCCCCAGACGCCGAGGAGACGGAACACGAGGAGGCGGATGCACGCGAGGCTTAGCCCGAGCAGGAGCCACGGGCTCATCGGAGGAAACTGCCGGCAGTCGCGGTGGAGGTATGGGAGGAGGAGGACGCGACGGCGGTGTGCCGGGAGGCATCGGCTGATCTGGTTCCGGCATAGAGACATCGTCAGATGTGATCCGTGAGCGATTAGTGCTCTTGGGTTCTGACGGGTCTGACGGCGAAACCTCTTCGTCCGACATGATAACATCC
Organism: Symbiodinium sp. CCMP2592; assembly: GCA_905221615.1. Taxonomy (NCBI): domain Eukaryota; class Dinophyceae; order Suessiales; family Symbiodiniaceae; genus Symbiodinium; species Symbiodinium sp. CCMP2592. The sequence goes on from CAJNDT010000848.1 coordinate 100,583, forward strand.
GGCGGTGTTCGCACGGACGGTGAAGTCTTGCCGCCTGTCATCTGGAAGAGCACCCCCGATAAGGTTGATGGGTGTACTTTATTCCAGGAAACCTGGTGCGGCAAGCAACACGTCATAGTCGAATTGGGCTTCTTCTTGTTCCAGAAGACAAGAACGCCATCAGTTACACTGGTGAGTGCTTTGACTGTTCCAAATGTACCTCTGGATAGAGTACACTGTTCGAAACCAGACCCTGGTAAGAGTCTTGATCTAAGGCGAGTAATGTCTGACACCAAGGCATCAAGGGACGGTGATGGTTTGGAATGATGCAATGGTAATTCAGTTTTACTCGATAAGGAATTTACTCTAGCAACAAGTGATCTGATTTTCGGATCTTGGAGGAGTTTTGAATCCTTGAGAGGATTTGTTGTCAAAAGTGAATACTCCTGATCAAGAAGTTCCGAAAGTCCCTGGAGGCATTCATCTCCAGAGTATTCTAGTATGTCTGTGACCAAAGACAGATGAGATGCATACGCATCTCGCTTCAGGAATCTTGCCAAACACGAGGCAAAGGTCTCACAGAATTCATAAGGATACACTTGTGCGAGTTTCGTTTTAAGACCGTAGCCTTGAATACCCTTTTCGTCTCCTGGTGGAGATGTTGGAGATTTCGATTTGGCAGAATGCCTCTGGAGAGGAGTTAGAACCTGCGGTGGCAGGTTGTGCATGAAAATCGAGGATTTCGATTCATAGTATCCTTTTGGATCTTTCATGCCATAGGCTTGTAGGTTACAGACCTCATAGCTGATCTTGCGGTTGGAAAACAGTCGTTTTGCTTCTGGTGAAGACCAGAGCCTGCTGTAGTATGGGTTCTCAAGAACAAAGTAACGTCCGAGCTTCATTTGGTGGTCTGCGACCGATTCACAGAATTTTAAAACAGAAAGTCTCTTGGCAGAGCCTTTCTTCCACTGTGAGTACCAGCTAGACCACTGATAATGGTCCGGTGACATAACAATAATAGTAGGTTCTTGTTCCTTGATGATCCAAAAAAAAAAAAAAAAAAAAAACAAAAATAAAAAAAAAAAAAAAATAAAAAAAAAAAAAAAGAAAAAAAAAAAAAAAAAAAAAAAAAAAAAGAAAAAAAAAAAAAAAAAAAAAAAAAGAAAGAAAAAAAAGAAAGAAAAAAACAAAGAAATAATAAGAAGATTGGAGCGACCTTGCGGTTGCTCAAGATCTAGACCGCTACGCAAATCGACTGGCTGACCTACTCGAAGACCTGACAGGGCAGCTTTGTGACTCATGCGGGGAGATCCGCCGTAGAGTTCTAGGAAGTCAATCTTCCCAGTGCTGGTGACCTGCCAGTGACACTCTTGAGGTGGAATCGTTAGGTCTGTCGACTGCAGGGAAGCATCGAAGGTGACCATGCAACTTGCGTGGTCAGAACCTTCTGACGTCAGAGTTTCCTCATCAGGCGCGATAGGAATCTCCACATCAGATGTTATGTCATAGTTTTTCCTCAGTTTTGAGATATTGACACGGACGATGCGTGTTCCAAGATCCACACCTACCATGGATCCTCCGAGTTCGGAGATCACCTTACCTTTTAGCCAAGATCCATGTTTGGACCCAGTGGATCCAATCTTAGACTTCTCTTCTGACCAGTAGAAAACCTTATCTCCCAAAGAGAAAGGTCCTTGGGTCATTGACAGTCTGGCTGCAAGATCTCTACGCAGATCATCAGATTGGCGTGCCTCTTGGTAAGCCCTGTTGGCAAGCTCCTTAATGGCCCTCGCAGTGACTTCCGTATCAGTTGGATTACCTGTCAACTGATTGGGATCAGCGTTCTCTGGTGTTATAACATCTCGAGGACGCCTTCCAAAGGCCATTTCTAAAGGAGTAACTCCTCCGTAGGTAATCGAAAAGTTTCTTGCCAAACATGCTTGGCGAACGAGGTTGCCATACTTCATGGTGATTCCGTTATACTGCGGGTCACCATCCTTCAGGATCTGAAGTATGAGCTTAATCTGATGCTTCAGCAATCTTACAGCAGCTTCGGCCCTGTTGGGCCATGGTGTTCCCGGTCCTGTTGCCACAGGCTTGATATTCTGCCGATTGTAATAAGCCTCCATTTTTGGAGTCATGAATGCTTGATCTCCAACTACAACCTTTGGGTTGATCTGAAATTTTTCAAAGTAGTCATTCATAATAGACATTGTAGTATGTTCTTCTTTATCCTGGACTACCTCGGCAGTCAACAAGTTTGTTGCTCCATCATAGAGAATAAGAAATACTAAGCGACTATCCTTGCCGGGAATTGGAAGCTCACCGTGATCTACGAAAGTGAGATCACCGAAAGTCTCTGATCTTAGACCAGAAATCTTCGCTCTCGAAGGAGCTCTCACATGTTCCTGGCAGGCTGAACACTTTTTGACCAGTTGGTCATATATCTCGTAGATCTCCTTTGGGATCTGTAAGGCTTTTGTGCGTCGCTTGAACTGATCCGTACTCATATGACGGTGCTTAAGGTGGAGCTTATAGAGTTCTACAGGGTCCTTAAGCTTCTCATGAATCCTGCGAAGAGCAATGGGAAGAGATGGCGATGGTTCCGCGACAATCTCTTCACCTGTAGGTGAGTCTGTACCAGGAGCCGGGTATTCTCTTGACTCAAGTGGTCTTACTTCCGTCCCGTCATCAGCTCCTGGGACCTTAGACTTTTCTTCAACAGGAGGTTTAACCGCATATTTGCGGGATTTCTTCAGAAGGTTTTTAAGACCCTTTGGAGTCTTTATCTTCGCAGGTGGAACCTCAAGTCTTTCTTCTTCTGGAGGTTCATGTGGTGCAGAGGATTCTGCAGGTTTGTCCCTAGAGCCTGATGATGGTTCCGATGGTCCGGAAGGCTCAGGAACATCTCCAGATGATTCTGGTGGATCAAGTTTCTTGGCAGATGATTCTGCCGGATCAGATGGAAGAGGCTTCTTTTTCCCTGAAATCCTCTTCGGTGGTGGATCAGCTGCTCCCTCAGGTGCTTTGTCACAACCCTTGAGGTACGTGTGAGCCTTTTTCTGTCCGGCACAGGCTGGACAGCGACCTTCCGGTATCCTAACACAAGGCTTATTGGCTCCTAGAGCAGTCTCCGTCGCACTGAACGACGTACCTGACTTAGGGAGGTACTTCCTGGTGGAAGTAAAGCCTAGAAGGTCCAATACCAAATGGTTATTGGTACTAATCGGAAGAGGTGTTTTATACAAACCGAAAGCTTCACACGTTGCTAGGTCAGCTGTTGGACTACACTCGAGGGTCATTCTTAGATTTCTCATCTGTTCAATGGAGAACAAAATGGGAACTCTCCCCTGATCCAGAACTTCTATGGTTGTATCTCTTCTTGGAGTTGTGTTAAACCATAGAGTTACACGCTCCTTGATAAGAGCTGTTTCACTAGCTGCGAAAGAGAACTTCGTGTTCGAAGGTGAAAAAGTGAAATCAATCATGCCTGGGGCATGTTGCTTCACGGCCTTGATAAGCCTGTTCACCGCATAGCGGGAACCCATAGCCCTAGTACAACCAAAGTCAAGTATGACAAAGGTAGGGCTCTTATCAAGATTGATCCGCTCTGTGAGAGCAGATAGGACGGTGTGCTGCAACGGAAACACTGCTGTTGCAGTCTCCACACCTTGCCCCTCGGATGGTTCAGAGACCTGGGGCACGTAACTCACGGATGAGTTGAACACGGGTTCTTGGTGCGCGCTCGGATCTGTGCCTCTACCTGATGATCCTGCTTGATTTCTTCTCTTCTTTTTCCGTGTTTTTCTTCTTGAGGCTTGTGATGCATAGTATGTATAAGACGTTTGATCGTCATAAGCGGCATAATTCCAACTGGAGTCAGTATAATAACTGTCCTCATACCATGAATCCCAGCTCGGTGCGGTGGAACTCTCATAGGCCTGTTGAGATCCAGTTTGGTCTCCTTGTAAGGAGGCAGACTTAGCTGTATCCTTACCTTTGCCTTTTGATTTTGTACCCTTGAAGGAGCTTCCTTTCTCTCCTTTGTCCTTTCCTTTTCCTTTGCCTTTTCCACCTTTTCCTTTTTCCTTTCCTTTACCTTTACCGAAATAGCTGGAATCATTTGGATCATGTTCTGCCTGGTTGGCTCTCCCTTTTCCGCGGTATGACCTGAAACGGCCACGTCCTTTTCGCTTGCCACCCTTTGCTCTTCCCGGTAATCCGGGAACCATTCTTGGTCTCTTCCCTTTTTTGAATCTCCTTGCAACAAAGCCTCATGGATCGTCACTGTCCAAGACAGCTTTCGTCATCCCCCCCCTCGTCGGCCAAAAAGAGCCTTCCTCAAGGGTGTCCATCCCCGTCTTGAAACATCCAGAATCCATCGACTCCGTCGTATTCACCCTGATCGAGGATGAGGAAGTTTCGACCTCCGCGTTTGCGGCGTTGATCTCTCCTTCCATGGCGGTCCTTCTTGTGAGAAGTGTGCCGAATATTGGGATCCTGCAGACCAGTTCTGGTCGTTGAGAACTTATCGAACATGGTCTGCCGTACTATAGGGTACGTGTAGGTCTCAATTCGGTAACCTTGGTTGGTCAATGCTGTTACCACCCTCTCACGTTGCATCTCATTTAGGTCGGACTGCACTAGGAAGAGGAGAGCTAGGAGATTATCATTTAGAGGAAACGCTCTTCGATGATTATCAGCGTTCCCGTGTTCCATGTTCCGAAGAAACCGTGCGGCGTATGTTTCCTCTCGCGGTTGCAATCCTGGAGCTCATGAAAGGTTTTGATCTGCTTGCCCAGCCTGCATGAATCCGGCGGGCCTCTTCCAGAATATGCTCTGGTAAAGATCCACCTGTGATGTTCTCACCCTTTATCACATCTCAAACTAGCAACCAGTCACAAAGTCTTGTGTCCTTTCCAAGCCTTGAATAGCGAAAAACGCCACAGAAAACGTACTGTTCCCTTTCACGAAAACATGACGCCTTCTTCTTCTTGAAGTAATCTACTCCATCTGGGGCTGCAAGCCTTTCTCGGTTAAGTGATTCTTTTTGTACTGCGGCCAATCCGGAGAGCCTCGTCTTGAGATACGGACCTCTTTTGGTGTCATCCAGCGTTGTTATGTCGCACCAGTCGTCAATCAACTGTTCATACTCAAACCACGAGGTGGTGCCATCATAGGCATGCGCGATCTTGGGCGTTATGCCTAATGATGCAAGCATGCGGTCAGATGTTGCATATGACTGTGCGACATAAGTAGCTGGACCTTGGGAGGTCTCTTCGTTATCATATCCCCCGGAGGACTGGGAACTGCCGTCGGCTTCGCTATGCGAGCTCGACATTGTGCTGCCTCTTGTCCGCTTGGTTAAGCGTTCCGCGAGGCCGACCGCTGTAGCGGACTTTGTGAGGCGGGCGGCCCTTTCCGGGCTCCGCTACCAGTAAACTGTGCCGATACACCCCCAAGGGATACTCCTTGTAAGGAGGTGTATGACCAGTTTATTCCCTAAGGATCAAAGGGCAGCGCCCTGCACACGGACAGTAGTTGTTTTGTCTTGCTACGCAAGGAGAGCTTGTCTTGGCGCAATAGGTAAAAACCACTGTGGTGTTGACCAATGGGCAGCGGGAATGATATATGATTAGCTGCCCCTGCTTGAGGTCCCTGTTAAGAGCTACCCCTTTAAGTTTATGGTTCACCCCCCCCTCCCCCGCCTCCACCCCCCCCCCCCCCCCCTCCCCCCCCCTCCCCACCCCCTCCCCTACCCATTCCTCGCACTTCGTATCAACAACCGGGTTTGACAGGCCGCCCTAGCATAAAAAAACATCGACTGCCCCCTCACCCTGCCGCTACACAGCCGAGGCGGGCGGCGTAGCGTTAAAATTTAAAGGTCTCCACCGGCGGTCAATTATTTGAGGTTTGTTGGGGACGGGGGGGATTCCTGCATCTCTCGTCTTGAAAACACTCTCTCATCGCGTTATAGAGATGGCAGCATGCCTCGGTGCCAGCCCCTTGAGCAACGGCTGCTGACGACTCGCACTCCTGATCGGATCCGGCGTGCAGGAAACAGGAGAGTCTGTCAAACATCGGTTCTATGGAAGAGAAACCGTTTCAGGCCTCTGCACACGCTTGGCATGATAAAACTTAATCAAGACCTTTCTTCTTACCAAAAGCATTATATAGACTTGGACTTGAACCTCTTGCTGCTTTTTCACGACTCATCCTTACAGAATCAGCTTGAGCACCCAGCCTGGCACACATATGACCACTCTCACACAACAGTGCATCAGTTTAGTTGTCGAGAACGCCTGCATGACTGTTGAGGAAGCAGTACAAGTGCAGCAAGGTGGAGCAAATCGATATATGCTTCTGGCCTCTGTTTCTGCAGCTTGCCGACCATCATCGCTGGAACGGCCGTCCGAAGGATCGTCGCCATCGGAAGCCTCCACAGAATCCGGGACTCAGCAAGCACCGAACACAGGCACTCCTGAGCACCTGGATAAAACACCGATAGCTAAGCGTGCGGTGTCGCTCTTTCTCTGCCCTGGTCCCTGGCTCTTTAACTACCTCATACACAAGTCTGAAACTACTATAGGGGCCTTAATGATTGGAATAGGGTGTTGTGGCCCACTATACTAAAATTGTGATCAGGAAACCACCCAAAACAATACAGGTAATTATCATTCGGCCTCTACCTTAACCTACCAAGCCCTACTTTTTTTGTAGGTTCTTATTATAAACCCTAATATGGAATACATAGGGACCCTACTTTTTTGTAGGTTTTGGTAGGTGAAGGCATATTACTACACAACCCTGAAGCTGAGCGCCTCGTGTGGCTCACCGTCCGCCGTCTCTTGCGGCACCACCACCTGCGATGGGGTTTGGCGTTTACGGGTTTAGGGGTTAGGGGTTTCATTTTTTTCATATGCCCAGTCAGCACTTGTGGTTTGAGGAAGACAGGCCCATGGATCGTGCATGTTGTGTTTGGTGGTCTATCAGGGTTACTATAAGGGATCTATACGGGTACTATAGTATGGGGGGCCTTAATAATTGGAATAGGGTTTGCGGAGTATATATAATACCAGCATTTCATTCTAATAAGGCACCCCAAAATAAGATTGGTAATTATGTACGCCCGTATATAGAAGTACGCAACACGGCAGGGGCTGTTGTTGCTCTACATTTGTCATAGCAATTCTCGTGCATGGGGCTGCTGCCGATTTAGCCGGCGTCGTACATTGGGTTCAACTGCTCGTCTACCTGACCCGTTGTATACAAGAAGGAGCCACACTACCAATTATCTGGACTTCTACATTAGGTCTAGGCCGGGTTGAGGGCTTTGGGGCTTGTACCGGTTAGGTTTAAGATTTGAAAGATGGTTTAGGTTTGGGCGGGGAGAGCTTGCAATGTATGGTTCAGGCCTTGAGTGGCGAGAGTTTCGGAAGTGGGCTTTGGCTATAAGGCTTGGGACTTCGGCGTGTAGGTGTTCCAGGGCTTCGTGGAAGGCGCAGCCTCGTGCTTTTTGGTAACAAACTCGGCTGGGGTCTCTGCCTTTCGATACTCCTGCACGCAGAGGAGGAGGAAGCGATCCCAATCTATTGGGTATTCGCCACCACCTTCGAGTTGGTGACAGTAGGACTCTACGATCATTCTTAAGTTTATGAGGTCTTGTAAGACATGATGCATGCATGAACATGAAGCCCAGATCCAGAAACCCATCAAGATGTGGGAAGCCGCTAAATAATTCTTCCTGGCCGCAGCCAGGATCTCCCAAAATTGGGTAAGATTTGCAGAAGATGCGCACCCCCTCGAAGCTTCTGTCGCGTTTCGGAGTTTAGGATATGGGCTCAATGACGGTTTAGGGCCGGGGCATTGGATTTTGGATAACTTTACGCGCCCACACAAGCTCGGCCTGACTGATGCTTCAGTCTGGCAAAGATGCTGGCCTCCAAGCCGGGCGGAAATGAAGTGTGCTTGGACGCTGGACCGGGCAACAAAAAGTTTGATGTGATGATGCCTGCCAATGAAGAAATCCAGGACTCGAGGGCCCCGTTTTAAGGCTTGGCACAGTGCCCCGTGTTTTAAACATCAGCAACTGGCCTTGAGGGAGTCGGGTGCCTTCTTACCGATTCCGTCGCGCACGGCCGCCAGGGCCTGCCCAAAGCTGAGTTTGCGGTTTTGCATCTTGCGCTTGTGATTGCAGCACAATCTGCCTGCACCCGACAGCTTTCTGTTCCTTTGCAGGTAGCATGTCGCACACAACCAAAACCGACAGCTTGCATAGTCTTGGACCTGCAGCAGCCATACCTGGATTGAAAATGACCTATATCCCCATTTCCGCATCCGCCAGTCTGCTACAATCTGAGCCTAAGTCACCTGACCGCCTCACCAGAAAACATGGCAGGGGTTGACAGAAATGGGGGCAGAAAGTTCGGGGAGCACCTTGCAACAACGCACCGCTTTTTTGAGACTCCCAAGACCGGCAAGAGATCATCCCTTCACAAACTTGGAACTAAAAAAATCCAAACATCCCCAAACCCTCCCCTAAACCCCCAAAAACCCCCAAACACGGCCTCAACCCGGAAACCCCAAGCCCTACACCCTACGTCAGCCTTGCACCTCTGCCGCACTGCGGGCCTTCTTCAGCGTCAGCTGCGGTCGCGCTCCAGCTGGCACGGACGTCTTCGACACCTGCACAACAACCCTCGACCATCCGTCTGGTCGTAAGGGAAGGTATTGCGGTCTGCATTAACTAGCACGAAGTATGTATGTATGTCTAAATATGTACACATAGGTACATACATGCATACATACATAGTTTATACACATATATATATATACATATATACATATATACATATATATATATATATATACATCCATCCATGCTACCCCCGCCCACGCCCCCCACCGCCTCAGCGTGAATATTTAGTTTTTGTTCGCTTTGCTTTGCCACACAACATGTGGCTGCCGTTAAGACTGCTCCCTGCAAGCTTGCGGAAATTCGGCATGAAGCAACGTCGTCAACCCCCAGTTCCCTTAGGGTACGGTTTAGGGTTTACGGTGCTCTGAAAGCTCCATCCTTGACAAGCCGCACAGTGACTACGTGATGCGCCCCTATGAAAGGCGTGCCATCAATAACCCTCAACCCTGGGAGAAACCCAAAGTGGGGTTTATAAGTCCCTTAACATGAGTTATGCGTAAAGTTACCCTACTTACAAGTTACCCTACTTACAATCCCACTTATTTCTACCCATGAACCTCCATGTAAGGAGTTAGGGTTTAGTTCTGGGTTTAGGTCCTCATGCGGGTTGGAAGGCCTCGGGGCCTGGGCTTGCCCTTTGGTTTGTTTTCGGGCTTTGTGTTTCTGGGGCTGTCGGGCTAGGGCTTTGGGTGGTATCGTCGGGTCTACGCTTGGGGCACTTGCATCCGAAACCTGAAAACCAGATGCCAAGTCTTCGGGTGTTGGGGCGCCAGCGTGCAGCGTAAGGCTGAACAAAGAACCAACCAAAACAACTACAAACCATACAAGGCCCTAAACCTCAAGAACTAAACCCCTGCGGCCAGAAGTCGACCAGAACCAGCAGACCTCGGCCACCCTGCGGCCTGGCGCGCTGCGCAGCGCATCTTCAGATAGAAAAGGGCATCCGCGGTGTCGTAGCACTCCTGGGCCCCGCTGCTTCAGGGCTTCGTAACTTAGCTTAGGCCCTTAGAGGTTAGGGCTACTTAGAGGCCGACGTTTTAGGCGAGTGAGTCACTCGCTCACTGCTTGCTTCAGAAGACGGGAAGGAACGTTGGGCTGAAAATGGCTGTTGATCACTGGGTTCCATCCCACGCAACAATCCTTTATGAACCCTAAACCCTACAAATTTACAAATCCCAAACATTCCCAAACTCCACCGCCCTAAACATGAACTCCTGTTCGCAACTAGCCCTGAACCCATCTCCTCCAGGAAGCGCGCAAAGGTCTCGATGCCCTCATGGTCTGCCCGGTACAGTGCGACCTTGCCGTCAGCGCGAAAAGCTCAAGGAAACTCGTGAACTCACCCCACCACCACGCATTAAAACCCTAAACTCCCCAAACCCTCACACATGTGTCATGAGTGCAGCTCATTCTCCTCAATTTCGCTATATCCCATGTTCAAACCGCATCCTGCCAAGGCCCCAGCACTCTTTGCTACATTCCAGCACACTTGCCCCACCATATTCGGCAGTCCGTAACGACGGCCTGCGACAGTCACCACGGACCTGGCAAAGTCGAGGTTGAAGTGTGTGCTTCACCCTGTGCGTCCTTGTGTACTGCTGCACAGTAGCAGCCGGTATTCTGTGACACAACAGTTTCTGTTTTGCTCTATGTAGCGCGGATAAGGATGGCTTCACTGGAGTTCATAACACATGCACGTTTCTCCACCTCACTCCACACGCACTCTGCAACAGCAAGGTGAGAGGCGCACTGAGGGAAGCAGGTCAAGTCGCTCGGAAGCCTTGCACTTGCACGGTGAAGCTGACGGGTGGACGCAGGCAGATGTGGAACATGAGCCGAACACTAAGTCCTCGACCCTAATGTCTCAATCCTGACAGGTCAGAAGGCCTTGGGCTGTACTTTGTGGTGGTAAGGCTCCGGCTTCTTCTTTCTGCGCACTCCCATAGCCTACGCTTTGCTGCACTCAGCGCACTTCGCTCAGGGTCTACATCGTTACAAGAGCGTCGGCATTCCAGGGGGGTTTAGGGAAGATCGTGACTGCTCGGAAACTCTGCAGCAGTCCTGGTTGTACTGCGCCGTGTACACCTCCTCGATGAAGCTTAGCAGCTCTGCCTCCCGCAAGCAACGAACAACAATGAGTAGTTCAGGCGTTTTTTAGTAGTTAGGGTTCAGGGTTCAGGGGTGGTCTGAACGGAAAACTGACGCACATGTCCATCTTCAACGCACACGTGGTGCAATCAGCCTACATTGTTGTCATGCAACCCTTGCACACAATGCACCCCAGTATCATCAGCAAATGGGTTTTAGCAATGCATCGCGGTGAAGGGCAAGAATGAGCCTCCAAGAGCAGCTTGAGCCCCATATTTTGGGACTGAGATTTGTGAGGGAACCGCGAGTAGAAGGACCCACCCCAAACCCTAAGCCGCTATCTTCAAGATGATGATCCCGGAGCCCCCAGCCTCCTAAACCTTCTACTAACTGAAAAGAAGGGGTACCTTATTTTGGTGTCCTTACAATCACGATCTTACGATTTAGGGTGCTATATTAGGGTCCTCTACTTTCCCAAACCCCAAACCGTCCTTCATCATGGTCTTGGGAGGCTGGGCCCGGGCCGGCAAGAGGCTGGTGAAGGTGCCGTACCTTAAGGCTACGGACGCAGGGCTTCTACGGCTTCAGGGCAGGGTTTTACTGGTATTTTTGGGCCTAATTTAGGGCCTTGAGCGGCTTTGTTACTGGTATTCTTGGGCTTCAGGGCCTCAAAGGCTCAGGGAATGTTGGGCTCAGCACTTTTTTTTGAGCCCCAGCCTTCCTGGACAGTCAAGTGCAGGGAGTTGAGTGGGAGGGGAGATAGGGCTTAAGGTTTAGCAGTAGCATATATAGAAACGTCACCAGGAAGGGACGTCACTATTGGAGCTGCTCATTGCCGCTTGTGCCCAAGGTTTCGGATGGATTCAGGAAGTACCACAGGACAAAAACAACAATGGCCATGGTACTGCATGGTACTGCAGAGTCCTCGACCTCTGAGCGCAACACCGCTTCCTCAACAAAGACCATTCCATGAAGTTATATAGCACAACAGTTACAAAGGCTTAGGGCAGTATTAGGCCTTCAGCACAACGTCCTGCTGACAACTCATCTTACACATCGAGACATTGACAAAAACCTGACGAGTTGAGAGCTGGATAAGTAGGCGAGGGTCACAATGCACAATATTCAAGGGTGGGCTCGGGCTCTTCATTCCCTTATGAAGGGCCTCCTGCAATGCACCCCGACACTAGATCCACATGGTTTGGGAGAGCTTCTGCCCGTAACGAGCCGGCAGGTGAGCTCCTGCCCGAGTGGAACTTGCGAAGGTTGTGTGGGCCGACGAGGGCAACACTCGACATGAGCCCGGCCTCCTCTCAAGCCCTCAAACCGCGAAACCAAATTTCTAAACCCCAGCTTACGACCTCCTTCCGAACTTTTAGCCGCTCTTTCTGAACAGCACAAACCTTGTTGCCAAGCGACGTGTTTGCCCAGGCTTTGCGAGAGACCGCCATGGTGCGGCACGGCCACAATCTCACTGGTCTAGAATTTCGGGTTTGGCTTCGAAGCCTTGAATAACAAGTTCAAGGCAAAAGAGATGCTCCAGAATCAAACGTCCAAGCATGAACAATTCATGTGCAGGCAATCGAATCGGTTGTTTGGTCTCACACTGATAAAATGCACAGACCACTGTCGACGGCACTCCTAAGATACATAATGGCCCGCAACCGTCTTTGCATTTCCTATCCATTGAGAAACAGCCATCGACACAGCAGCTGCATCAGCAAATGTTCGCATCCGGCGGTGAACCTCTTACGCTTCCGAATGTATGCATGCACGGCTGACCATACAAAACTCGCAATGTGCAGCTGTAGGAACCGATAGGAGCAGCAATGCGTGGTACATACATACGCATAAAATACATACACGTATAGCACAAACACAACTACTTGCACAGACCCTCGAACTTACCTGCAAATATACTGACAAAGAGCTACACAACTGGGCCAAGCTCTCTTCCAGATCCGTTGTCATGCCGACACAAGCTACGCAAGATGGTGTAATCTTACGACAAGCGCTGGATGCTCGTTCTGAGGCTCCGGATGCTCGTCTTGGGGCTGATGCTGTGATGTCAATGCTGTGATGCTGATGCTGGTGCCTTCACTTGCCTTCACGATTGGTAACGGCTGACAGCGCATCTCAAATCTTCGAGCCTAGGCCTAAGCATTCAGCTTGAAAAAGCATGACTGCGACATCTGAAACTCATTGCTTCACACAAAAACTTCCAGCTATGCTTGTTCCATGATCGAACTTCGTGCCGGTCGTACATGCAACCCTGCAAAGCTGATTTTTTATAAATGCTGCCGCAGGAACGGCACTGATCGTGAAACCTCACCCCACGTGAAACTCGATATCCTCAATCCAACGTCTTGGGACACGGAAGGGTCAGCAGCGGCCACAGCTTAAGACTGACAGCGCCGAACCCTGAGCACGAAATGAGTTTACCAGCTGTAGGCTGGCTTGCAAGTCTTAGTTTCTACCGCATGCTAGGACAATGCGGCTCTCTGCCGGTTCGTGCACGGGCGCAGCATGCTGCTTGCAAGCGAACAGCAAGAAGCGCAGCATGCTAATCCAAGAATGAAAAAGCGCAACATGTTGCAAGGACTGGCTCCTTGCTTGTTTGCCAGCAGCACAGTCACCAGTGTCGCCAAAACGGTCAAGGCAGCGAGGATTCGTAAGCCACATGGCGACCAAATCATTGCAGGGCTATCACCCTTCCACGTAGCTATGATCCACCTCGCTTCATTGGCGACGAGAGTTAAGGGTATCACTGGCAGTACTGAAGATAATGCTGATACCAAGTCCAGCCTGTAACAGCGAACTGGGGCGTACGATTGCAGAATCAAGAAGATGCAACTCACCAGATTGACTCCGGCTGCTCCGAGCAATGAGATGGAGCCTCGGAGACAAAGTAGCCTCGAGACACTGAATGCGGTCACTCGTGCGGCACTGAAGGCCGCGATGTCTAACACCGTAAGCGTACACAGAAGAACACCCGTGACTGATGTGAGCACATAGATAACTACGTTGATTTCTGCCTTTACACATCTGCATTGAAATTTCACTTGCACGCAGTACCCACCGCTCTTCTCGCACCCATCGGAACAGAAAGGTCCACAGCTGCCCAAAAAGTCCATGTCGACCAGCGAGCTCGGCATGGGTGCGGCGAGCAAGACTACCTTGCCCACAAAGAGGGCGGCCTTCCATAAAGTGCCCCACCGGAAGTGTCTGTCATACAGCGCCGGCCATCGTCGCCGCTCAGAAGCAACTGCCATTAGGCCGTTCACGATCGAGAGACACCCAAAACATGCGACCAGCAGCAGTGGGCCATCACGTGGGCTCGGCACAGATTGGCAAACCTGGACTATACACGCCACTGTCGACACCAAAGCGTTTGTAAGCATCACCACGTGCCGCCCAGTCCAACTCTTAAGAAACTCGACAAAGACTCTCCCAGTCTCGAGAAAGAGGCTCCAACACGAGCAGCAGCGTGAGCATCGACCCTGGCAACTTCCTCCACAAGTGTGCGGAATGTGTTCCTCTAGGAACAACACACCACTCAAACGGTTGCAGACGTCTGGCTCAGCCCTGGCTGACAAGCAAGCAGTCGCACAGACTAACGTTGCCAGGTGGCTGGAAAGCAAGGTGAGGCAAAGCCATTTCTTCTCAAGCCTGCTACGCCCAAAGACCGTCAGCACTGGATGCTCAGGTTGCATCCTGCTTTCTTCTGTGAGTAGCATGAAACTTGTCATGACAGCAAGTGCTATCTGCAAGAACAGAACTCCTGACAGCGCAGAAAGCTCAGAGACCTTTCGGCCACTTTGATACCGCTGGTAAGCCCACCAATCTATTGAGAACAGAAGCAGCAAGACAGTAGAGACGGTGGCGGCCCACAACAGGGGCCCTCTGGTATGATGCACCTGGCAGAGCACGGAGCCAACCTGAGAAGCGGCAGCCACACTCAAGAGTCCAAGCCCCCACTTCATTGACTCAGGGCCGTTGATGGACGCAAACACCCTTCGCCCAAGCTGGTGCCCGACGACTAAGGATGCTGCGCAACAACCAGCACTTGTCAGTAGCAACCATACCCAGTACTCTCTGGATCTGAAACTGCACGATTGCGAACCCTGCAACGACAACAAGCCATCGGGGCACGGCTTGCAGCTCCCTCTCTGTCCATAGGTCTGGTCCGGGCACTTCTGTGGACGAAAGACGATGGATTCGGCTAACAACAAATCTGGGAGAGTCTGAGTCTGGTCCTTCGCCCAGATGGCCACACTGTGTGGTTCTCGCATGGGGTCGAACTGAGCAGAGGCGCGTCCAATCTCGAGATCCCCAGGCTGATAGACCAGGATTGAGTTGGGAAAAGTGGTACCCAGAACTAAGCCTCCAGCCCGAAAAGGGACCACGGTCTGAAGCATGCCTGGTATTCCAATCTCGTGGAATGCCCAGCCACCTTGCAACACGGCTCTGGAGTCGAAAAGACTCAGAGCAGAGTCACTTCCTACGGCAAGACCTCCGTCACAGCATGGGGCAGCCGCCTTCAGCTCTGTGCACAGCGAGCAGTGCAGCACAACTCCAGGCCGTTCACAGCCCATGGCAAAGGAATCCAACAGCTGGTAGCCAAACGGATTCGTCTGCACCACTAGGCCACCATCACCGGTGGCTGCGAGGGCAACATGCGCCATGTCTATGGTGCAGGACGGTTTCAGCACAAGCGGCCATTGCACCGCATCCCCTTCACCAACTGTGTGTCCAAACCGCTCGCCAGCCATGGTCCAGACATGAATGTGGAGGTTGTCAGATGACGACCCGACCAACACGAAGCGGCTTAGTGTTATCATAGGTCCAGCTGGTTCAAAAACAGCTGAAGCTTCCCAGCTGCCACGAAGTGCCGAATCGTTGAAGAAGTATGCACCTTTGTTTAACCGGACAAACATCAGGGGCCAAAGCAATATCCGTGGTTGATTCCTAGACAAAAGAACCTCTAATCCCGTAATCTAAACCATGTCGGAAGCGACAGCTAGCAGTCATAGGGGGTATGTTCCAAGATGAAGCCGATGGGGCACCCTGATCGCGAAATGACACTGCGATACCATCGGCAGCTGCCGCGACAGTTAAGCAATCCATGCAGCTCCCCAAGCCTTTCAACGTGCCGTTGTATTCCATCCAGGTTGACGAGGTCAGGACTTTGGAATAGTTAAACATGAACAACTTCTTGTAGCCCATGACCACCACTCCGTGCTGACCCCAGGATGCGGCAGTCTCGAAAGCATTTGTCGAATCTTGACCGCATACTAAACTCCGACCGATTCTTTCACCTGCATGCGTTGCGAGGTGCATTTCACCATTCCTTCCCATGCCTGCCAGTGCCAAGAGACCATCCTGCAAATCCGCCACCATGGGGCGGACATCCGCGCCGACAGGGATTCTTCGCACCCAGTTCTTGGAGAGCTGAGCTGTGTCAAAAAAATACAGCGCAAGGTCCACTCCGCCACCGGCATAAAGCACCAATCCGTTGCTGCCAATGGACCATAACCCAACGGGTGTGCAGCGAGTGTACTGACAAATGCATGAAAATCTTCCTGGATATGTCTTCAACTTTGTCCCCACCTGGGATATTTCCGTCAAGGAGGACATGTCGAATATTGACAGGATTGTTTCGTGCTGTGTCTCGTAGTGTCTTTCATATGCCAATGCTAAACGATTATCAGGCATGGCCGCTAAGCGTGGATAGGTGCCATTGACGTGAAAACGTTGGCTGGAAGCCACCCCGCAGGTGGTCAGGTGAAGTATCACAACGTCACACCTATTTTGGTCCTTCCAGTCACACATCAGAATAGCCAAACTCCCATCGCGGCATGTCATCTGACGAAGGATACTCGGCTGGGAATTGGACCACACTGCACAGGGTAGCTCGTCATGCGCAGCGTCAGCATGCCAGAACGCGATTTTGTCTACCCCTTGCACAATAATCTGGCTGCGCAACTCCACGACACCTCCAACATAGTCAAACCCATCGAAAAGACTGAAGGGAATGGGCATACTTCTTGACGGAGCTCCGTTGTCTGCAACTGCGGCTTTGTCTAGGACGCTCAAAGTACCTACCATGGAAGCTGCTGTCCCAGACATCGACACTACCGCCAACCCTCCGTCACTGATCTTACAGAAATCAATGATCCAATCTCCAAGATCTGCAAACAAGCGCCCCACCTCAAGATCGTAACTAACTTTGGTCTGCAGGTTCTCGATGTCTGCCGAGATTGGCCAAAAGACCAGTCGACCTTGATCGTTGATCACAATCCGCCGATAAATCGGCAATGATACAGGAAGGTTCCCAATTGCCTGCATGAACTCTCCATCGTGGAGCTCGAAGCCCGTAAACAAATCGCTCGAGCACTTTGCGCCGCTCCCCCCGATATTCGCGTAAAGGAATTCGAGCAGGCGCCTGATGCAAGAAATCCCATTAACGTGGCAATTGACTCAACACGCGACAGCATGCGATCTGAGGCACTTCCTGCCTCCAGTGGAAGGACTTCGGCGGATTCACCACCAACGAAAGCACACAGAGGCCACAGAGGATGATGAAGCACGGTATCCTGCAGATTGAGTTTGCCAGGTGTATGGACACATTCTGTCTTCGAGGCATGTACAGGCTAAGCTGGCAACTCCCTGCTCACCTCAGAGAGACGGATTGCTGCTTGTACTCGCCAGGAAAAATTGTCGGCATGGCAAGTCTATGAGGCCACGGAGCACAGCGGGCTTGGCATGGCTGCAAAAAACTAGTCTTGAAGCGCCTTGCTTACTGGGCCACTGTTGCTCCAACATGCCATGCGATGAAAAAGCGTGCTGCAAGAATGCTAAAAAAGCGGCTCGATGCTGCGTTGAAGCTGCAACAACAGCTTGGGCATTCTGCGCCTGCGGAGTATGCACAACCTGGGGAAGCCGGGGTTTGACCTTGCGAGAAAATCGGGTCGTGACACAACGAACAAAGTGATTGCCGGAATGTTTCTGATCCCAGCTGTCATTACATCAATAACAAGGTCACTAGGCTAAAACATTCACGCCGCGTCCAACACCAGGCTCAAGAAGCCTCGCACTGCTAACAAGCTGGCATGCAGAGCAACCCCGGAACATTTGTGCGACAACCAATGGCTGGCAAAGCCTGCGAGATCTTCACTGCAGCTGTGCCCTCCAGACTCGATGCGGCCTGCCTGACTGCACGCAGGTGTGCTTCACTCTTCTTCCGACTGCTTGTCGCCAGGCGTCCGGGAGGTTGTCCCTCTCCGGTGGTCTGAACAACCCTTGTCAGACATGCGGGGAGGTTGCATGCTGAAGATTTCTTGGACAAGCAACACATCTCGGCATCTCGGAGCAAGCATCCCTCGTCATCCGCTTCTCACTGCCAGCTATGTATGATTGACAGTCTGAAGAGACACCAAGTGCCACTGGAAGACTTCCAGCCTTGCAGTGACCTAAGACCTCCTCTCGCCCGGGGGAAACCTTGGAGTCTTATCGCCTGACAGACGCTGTCTCCGGGCTTCGTGCCTCGGCCAAGAGGTCCAAAAAACTCCTGACAGTGCAATGATGCACGACCCGACGGCTGTCGCCGAATGAGTGCGAAACTCCTAGCTGGCATATGGCATGGCGCCTCTCGTGGGTTAGCGAAGACCTCAGACACGAGAAAGGCCGAATGTTGGCACGGCCACTCTGCCCTTCTGATTGCCGATGTGCGCTTGAAATTGGCCCAGAAAAAGAGAGACAAGCGACAACCTTTCCCGAAAAGCTACAGGACTCCTACCCAGACCCAAAAACAGGCTTACAATCTTTTCGTCGAGCAGAAAATAGAGGAACAACGGCAGCTGGACAATTGGAATTGCAAAAAAGCTTTTGACACTCTTGCTGATATGCTCATCGAATCGGCGGATAAATGCTTCACACGTATACCTGCTGAACAGAAAACCCTATCTTTCTGAAACAACCTGGAATTTAATCGAGGCCAAACAGAAAGCGATCGAAGAAGATGATCTCATAAAGGCCCGAGACTTAACTAAGAACATTCGTTTGCAAGGGCAAAAGACAAAGAACGGGTGCTACTACAGGAACTTGAAGAAATCACAAAGGAAGGATACAAATGGGATGGCCTAAAGAAAGCAAGAAAGACCTTCCAACCCAAACGATACAAATTCAAAAACAAGCATGGTGAGCTCATCAAAGAAAAGGGTTTTCCATCAACGGCAGCGGAATATTTTGCCGAGGTACAGTGGGCCCAACCGGAAGAGAATTATCTAGATCCAGAAAAAGAGGCAACTCCACTTATAGAAGGTACAAGCAATATGAATGACGAACTGTTTACTCTGCCGGAACTTGACAAGACAATCGATGCGCAAAAAAACAACAAAACTCCAGGACCAGATGGATGCCGAGCAGAGCTAGTGAAATGGCTTTCCGTTACAGATCGAAAGTCTTTGCTATCGCCAAACGACGACATGATTCAAAGCCACGAGTTCCCGGAGTCTTTTAAAAAGGCCAATTTAGTAGCTATTTACAAGAAAGGAGATGCCACGCAAAAACAAAACTACAGACCAATTGCATTATTGCAAGTGTTCTATAAAATGCTAGCAGGTATGATAAGAACGCGATTACTACATGCATGCGACCCATGGATTCGGAAACACAGTACGGTTTTCGCCCCAAGAAGTCAACGACACAAGCTATTTTCATAGCAAGAAGATTATTGGACCTCGCTGAAACACAACATACAAACCTGTCACTTATTCTATTAGATTGGGAGAAAGCTTTCGACAAAGTGAACCAAACAAAGCTTTTACAGGTTCTTTGCAAAT
The DNA here is from genome assembly GCA_905221615.1 of Symbiodinium sp. CCMP2592. Lineage (NCBI taxonomy): Eukaryota > Dinophyceae > Suessiales > Symbiodiniaceae > Symbiodinium > Symbiodinium sp. CCMP2592. Next base: position 120,191 of record CAJNDT010000848.1, read on the forward strand.
TAAAAGTACCCCCTAATATGTTGCAGCTGCATTGCAGCTGATTGCTGACATGTACCAAGATCCACAGTAATGGATACCCAATGTTCAGAATACAAATCGCAGGATCTGGGATTCGTCAAGGGTGCCCCCTCTCACCATTTCTATTTACGTTACTAATGTCTGCACGGTATGCCAGGTTAACCCGATGTGCCGTACACCCGAAGCCGTCGCAATGCCAACGGTCAATGACGTCCGAGCTACCTTCATGCCCTCAGACCCTAGGAGTGCCTTCCTGGCAGCCAGCATAGATTTCAAGGCAGCCCATAAACGTGTCAAAGTCCGTAGCTCTGAGCAAGGCCTTCTGCTGTTCATGTTTGAGAAGATCCTTTACAGGTATGTTATCTGCCACTTCGGAGCCAAGTTCTCAACCTACTGGTGGCAACGCTTGGAGGCTGTATCACCAGGATAGCCCATCACGCCCTTGCCTTCGCGCCACACAAAGCCTGGCAAAACGTTGATGATCTCCTCGCAGCCTTAATCCGAGCACATGGCCATTCTCTCCAGCCTTGCGGCCCCCATCAGCTGGAAGAAGGCCACGGTAGGAGACAGCCTTGTCTGGTGCGGCTGGCACTTCAACTTTCGCCTTGAAACCGTAGAGTTACGAGCCAAGCTCTGACCAGCTCAGAGGCCTCCTGGCCAAGAAGAAGGTCCCTAGGACCCTAGGAAAGACCTTGAAGCCGGCATTGGTCTCCTCATGTGGGCGACCAATATCAGCACGTAGCCCCACTCTATCCTCAACCGTCCCCTCGGAGCAACTGCTCCATCTCTCCGCGCATGTGGTGCGACAAGACACCTTGGAGAAGGGACCAGCTGCGAGGAGCGCATTGAGTTTGAGAACGTCTGTACGCCTGTCAGAAGCTGAGAAGCTGATGCTCCTCTTCAAGTGCATGCCGGAGAATTGCAAGAGTGAGACTCTTGAGCAGGTGCGTCGATCAAAAGACTCCCACCTCTGGCTCGTGGGGTATGAGAAGGAAACCGGGAATGCCGCTTGGACTGAAGAGATGGTGGCTGCACTGGTGTTCGTTTCAGGGTTCGAACACCAGTGTTCGCTGGCTTTGAACACCTGTGTTTGAACTTGGATTTCAAGCACTGGTAAATGTTCCTTCTCTCTTTTTTCTTTTCCTTGGCAAAAGCCTCCATGAAGCGATTTCGAGTGGGTTCGAACCTGGGTTTCCAACCCAGGTTACCTCGGTTTTGAACAACTCCGTCTTCAAAACAGTTGTTTGAACCTGGGTTTGAAAGAGGATGGGCCCCACCCCCTTTGACAAAGGGGGGCTTAAGCCCCCCTTGAAGCCCGCCTTTAAGCCCCTTTAAAGCCCCCTTTAAAGGGGTCTCCCCTAAGGGGGGGTGAGCCGATACACCCCTTAGGATTACTCCTGTGGGAGTGTATGACCCTGTTGAGTCCCGTGGGATCTAAGGCAACGCCCAGCACACGGACAGCGATTGTTTTGTTCTGCTACGCAGAGAGAGCTTGTTGTCAAGTCGGTAAAACCACTTGAGCCAGCGAGCAGCGGACATGTATACATGTGAGCATGCAGCCAAGCCATTGCTGTAAGTACCACCCCTTTAGAGGTTTAGGCAAACAAACAGACACTAATTTGCTTTTACTGAAAGCATGGCCGCGTGTTCACACATATACACTTGAAAGTGCTCACTGAACTCAAGACTAGCGGAGTATGGACTCATTGTAAAAGATGATATCTTAGATATTACATAAGTTACGAAAAGTTCACACTCACTCACTTTTGAGTCTGCAAACATGAATCTTGTCAAAGAGAGATCTTCTGTACATGATCAGGTCTGTGACTGCTACTCCTACTTCGAATTATGCAACGGCTCACTGAAATCTTGTTAGAGTGTTGGCTTTCTTTTCTTGCTGCTGCTGAGGGTTATTCACCTCTGTGCTCGATCCAGGTTCGGATCATAAGATCTGCTGAGAGTGTTCGGATGTGGCTCATCCGGGTCTGAATGGTCTTCCTCACTACTGGAGTGAATACCAAGTAATCGATTCTCAGCTCTGGTAAAAGCAGCATCTGGAATGCCATATCCGTGATCGGACGTTTCTGGCACTGCCTTGGCCTTCGGCGCAGCTTGTGAGCTGGTTGCCTTGGGATAACCTTGAGGACATGCCGGCTGTTTAGCCTTTGCTTTTGCTTTTGCCCCTTGGCGGACTTGTCCATCGGAAGATGGCCAGGAGTGCTCTGACTCGTCTCCTGATGGAGATAAAGCATTAGCATGTCTGCTATCCCAATGTTGGTGTGTTGACGGTGACGGTGGTCCGTCATCTTCCTCTTCCTCTTCTTCTGAGTCATCCTCAGAACTTGGGTCGTCGAAGAGGCTCTCCAGAACATTCCGGAGGTTGTTGTGTCTTCTCTCGATTTCAAGAGAGTTGTGGAGTAGTTGATTGAAGATCGTCTTTGCATTTTGTAATGCAGCGACAAGGTTCTGTACTCTGGATAGAGTGTCAACATGCTTCTCAATGTGCTCTTTTCTTTCGTCTCTGTCCCTCTGGGTAGAGTTTCTCAGAGCTACTGTTGAATCAAGGATGCTTGTATACCTCGCCAGCGGCATGGTTACCGTCATGTCGTCGTCATTTATGACGATTGCTCCATCGTCCGTAAGGCTACGTTGGAGTACCTCAATAACCGGAACAAATGCTGCATTGAGGACTTCTTCATCGTCGAAGCCTTCAATATGCTGTAGCATAGTTTGATGAAACCGTTCGGTTGACTCGATGGTGTGATTGATTGTTTCGATGTGCCTGTTAATAATGTTCCTGCACATCTGATTTGTAGCTGAGCCAATATTGGTTTCACCTAGAGCTGCGTCTGCTTGATTGCAGAGTCCTTGCTCATGGGCTTCTCTGATAGCCTTGCGCTGAATGCGTTTGTTCATGCCACCTCGTCTTGTTGGACCTTTTGGTCTTGCTGAGGGTACAGAAGCCGATCCTTGAGAGGATGCCTTGGCCTTTGGCGGCGGATTTTTCGGAGGAGGTGAGATGCAAGCTGCCTTGGAAGGCATTGGTGGCATTGCCGAAGAGGCTGATGGTTTTGCACTCGGAAGTGCTGCTTGACCTCGGGCCTTAGCTGCTGAGCTCTTGGAAAACGTGGTGTGTGTCACACCTAGGGCTTCATTAGCCATTTGTGCATGAAGAGCATCTTGTAACAAACTCCTCATTTGAGGAATGTTGCTCGAGTTTTCATAGGCCCGGAGGCGATCAATGTCTCTTTCGGTGCCACGTGATCGTGTATCACCTCTGTTGAAGATATCGTTTCTTCGAATCTCCGCCGTTGTTACGGCATGGAAGCATGTTTTGCAGAGAATCTTTCGCGACTTATCTCTCGCTTGTCTGAGCTGATAGCATTCGCTGGAGAGATGATAGCACTGGCTACTTGGAGTATGCCAGATTGGTCGCAGATCCGTTGATTCTCCTGAGTTAACCCTGTTGGGTTCTGTCAGGTCTCTCGACTCAGGCTCGTCCTCGGGTTCGAGGAAAGGAGCACTTTGTTTGGCTGCTGCCTTCGACTTCGGTGGTCGCTCCATACACTGAACTGGAGCTCTCTCGTCAACTGCTTCCACATCCACCGGAGTCCCATCAGCAAGAGGAAAACATTCCATGCAATGCTGAAGCAGCATCACTTGTTAGTGAGTCTGGCAGCGAGGAATGATCGGTCTCTGTTGACTCTGCATTTGCTCCCCCACGTTTGGGGTGTCCGAACCATCCTGACAGTCCAGCTGCGGCTGCAGCAGTTTTGACTGCTTTTGCACTTGGTGCTGATGGTGGACGAGAAGATTTTCTTCTCCTCCTGCTAGAGGATTCATCTTCTTCTTCCTCTGCTCGCTGCGCATCCATCAGGTTTGATGTTTCGCGCTCGTGCTCTTCAATGTCACTCTGAGTTGGTGACTTCTCTTCCTCGACTTCGTTAAGCTCGTCCAAGGACATGTTGAGCTTATCGACAACAGTCGGTCTTTGATTTCTGGACCCTGATCTTGGTAGATCGTGTTGGTCGGATGAAGAGGATGCCCGCTCTCTTCCTGGTGGAGGATTCGGAGGTTCATTTGGACGTTCGGGTTGTGGCCTCTCCCACCACCTGTTGTACGACTGAGATCGATCTGATGGTCGTGATTTATCCCACCAGTAGTTACCGGAAGAGTATGTGAAATGTTCTTGCGACTGCCGATGTTCGGCTAGCCGTTGATTGTGTTCTTGTCGCTTTTTAGCGATTTTCTCCACTTGTTCATTTGACTTGCTGTGCTTCCCTTTTGTGTTCATAGCCTGGATTGTGAACCCTAGTCTATGCCAATCCTTGTCGGAGGGAGCTAGCCATAGGTCAATATTGGAAAAAGTGGAATAATAGTTCTTGGTAGTGATATGGAGACGGGCATCGATTTCCTTAGTTCTGTTGATCTCGTGCCATCTGTCTGAGACTCGCTCCCAGTACGTCCTTTCGACGGCTGAGGTGATTTTCTTGTGACTCGGAGTCGCCGTGTGCGGCGTTTTACCCCAGTCCAAGATATAGGCGTTAATGCAGTCAAGGTCTGCATATTTGTCCTTTGCATCCGGTAGGAGCCTGTTGGCATATTCCAGTCGATGCTGGTCTGAGTTATTGATGCAAGAGTAACGCACTTGTGAGTGCCTATCTGTCTTGTGATTGAATGCTGCCAACTTTTTCTCTAGTGAGAGAGTGAAGAGGCTATTCCTAGGATGCACATCGCCACCCTTTAGGGTGAGTCTGCTTGCGATGTTGTTGAGGTCCCCAGCAATGATGTCTGGTTTGAATGGAAGGACCTCGTCCAGAAAGGCATTGACGTGTTCACGCCTTTGCTGTTCCTTATGTGTCATGTACGAGTTGAAATGAAGAATGGCGATGGTGACGACCTTGTAAGGTCCTTTTGTGCACCACAATTCGTCGAGGTCTGTTGTGGCTTCTGTTGAGAAGATTTCCACAAAGGTTTCAAAATCCTCCGCTGGAGGTTGTTCTCCCTCGACGTGCCCGTTCCACTCGCACAATACTGGAACCGGAGACAGCTCTGACAGTGTCAGCCATGACTCTGGGCAGAGATATGAGCTGTCCTTTGGTCCGTCAGCATCAGGATTCTTACCCTTGAGAGGGTCTGATCCGCAGAGATCCATGTAGTCTTTTCGCGTCATGCGCTGACCCGTTTGCGGGTGTACCCACTCCTTGGCCTCTGGAATAGTAGAGTGGTAGCCGAAGGTCAACCGACAGACGGCTCCATGGCAGGCCCAGAGTTGTCTCTTCGGGCCTCCATCTTTTGGCCGCACTGTTCGGTGCCTGTAAAAATGATGGATCAGGGCGATATCCGTGGTCGGATCTCCTTTCACGCCCAAGTACATGGATGGTGCAATCGGCTCGTTAGCCGGTGAGTGGATCAGCATGCCTCGGTAATCGAATCTCTGCATGACCTGGATGCTGTGCTCCGATGTCAATGCACCTGCCTCGAGTACGAGGGTAATATGTGCTGAGTTGTTGAAGCACATGTCGATCAGCAGATGATAATCGAATCCCTTCTCAGGTTTGAGCTTTTTCTTGGGATTACCTGCTGGGACAGGAGCTCGATCCATGTTTCCCCAGTTGCACACAACAACGCCTAGTGAGGCTGCGTCTGGGTTGGATCCTTCGATATAGTCCTTTTGCTCACCTACGCCTCCCATCCGGTTTCGGACAATTTCGTAGTGAGCATCCAGCACATCTTTCGATTCATAGCCCGTCAGGGCAAGAAACAATGCGGGTGGCATGTTCTTGAATCACGGATGTTGATGTGCTGCTTGTTGATGGTTCTGTATTCCTCCAGGGTTGGAGCTTCTGTCGAACTGGTGTAAGTTCTCGCAGGGTTGCTCCGAATGTCCGGAATAGTATTTGGATTGACGCCAGGATTGGCGTGTACGAAGTTTTCTCGAGCGATGGCACAGTATTCATTAATTGCCTTCATCGCCAAATCTATATCCTCATCGTTGAGGACAGATTCGTAGACGGCACGACGCTCATCTGGGGACATTCCGGCAGGAACAACTGACCCCTGGAGGCACTCAGCAGGTAATACACATGAGCACATAGACTGTTTACCCTGTGGGGTAAGTCGACAGTCTGCACACACGATATTTCCACATTGATAGCAGAAATAACCTGTTGTTTGATTGCACAGGTGACAGCGTGTGACTTCCGGGCGCGGAAGCAATCTTATTTTCTGATTGAGGCTCATGGTAGTCTTCCGAACTCCTACGACTCTCTCCTTTTTAGGAGGTTCAGAGGAGGATGCAGCACTCTCCTTAGGCTGGTCCCACTCTTCGTCATCTGGGGCCTCGGAATCTTTGATCATGAGAGGCTTTTGCCTCTTCCGATTCCATCGACAGACGTGGATCCTTTCTTTTACCTCCTCTTTTGCGGCTGCGTTCAGCCTTGATTGAGCGTAGACATGTTTCTGATTTTCCTTGAGCCTAGCGTTGATACGCTCTCGCTCTTCGAGGAGATCTTCATCGTCTGCCGGTTCCTCGTAATCGAGGTTCAGTTTACTCCGATTGACTCGGTAATGACCACCTGTTTCGGGATCGAAAATAACCACGAACTTGTCCTTCTCCTTCTTAGGAGTTTTAGGTTTAGGTGGTTCTTCGTCCGAACTTGGAATGAACTCGGCTTCTGACATTAGAGAGTCAAGATTGACCTTGCTCATTCCTTCTGTGAGTTCCTCAGATGGTGTCTTCTTCTTGCTTTTCTTCGAAGACCGTGCAGGCTCCGAAGAAACAGGTATCCCAGGTGATGCCGGATTGACATCTACCCTTTGTCCCGCCGTTTGAACCAAGAGAGCTACGGCTCTAGGGAGGCAGGGGTTAAGGGTTAGGGTGACAACGTTCGGCCAGTTTGCAAGAGGTTTAGACTGCAGGCAATCACTCAATGACATGTTGCATCACATCCACATTCGCACTCTGACTTTTTCATGATGTGTGTCGGGCCTCTTCGTATTCGATCTGCACCAGCCTACAAGCTGGATTGAAGCACAAGTGTACATACGACCTCCGGCTGAGTGAGCAACCGGAACTTGCACCCCAAGGATAGCGATACGTGCCATCGAGCAGATAGCATGCCAAGTGAAACATTAAAATCATTAAACACAATGGACTGCATCTTCAAGGGCGGCGTGGGTGGGTCACAAAATTGACCTCGCACCAAATTGGCCACGGCATGGCCAATCATTCAACTTGCTTCAAGAGTCAAGCAGTGTGTACTTGCCGGTTCGTCCAAATGCACAAGCAATCACAAGAGGAAATCAAAGGCCATTTTCAAAGAATTCCAACAAGGATCATTTTCACTTTTCCCCCGGCCCACCCCCCCCGGCTCAAACTCCGAGACAATCCTTTTGGGGAAACCCAAACGGTTTGTCCCGCCGTTTGAACCAAGAGAGCTACGGCTCTAGGGAGGCAGGGGTTAAGGGTTAGGGTGACAACGTTCGGCCAGTTTGCAAGAGGTTTAGACTGCAGGCAATCACTCAATGACATGTTGCATCACATCCACATTCGCACTCTGACTTTTTCATGATGTGTGTCGGGCCTCTTCGTATTCGATCTGCACCAGCCTACAAGCTGGATTGAAGCACAAGTGTACATACGACCTCCG